>BPTQ01000009.1:342063328-342207545 GCA_019973895.1 Chrysanthemum seticuspe
CACACCCAATACGTACAAATCTTATTATAATACAAGAGTCTACGTATAGTAAAGAAGATTCAATCTTTTAAAACCTTCCGTCTTTACACAGATTTTTGTGTATAATCGAGAATTGAGAAAAAACACAGATGAAAAAACATTTCTCTTGAACATTTTTAAGGATCTAAGACTAGGGACTTCTGAACATTTCCTTTCTCGCTCTACCTTAAAAACAACAAGGGCGCTTCGCTCCCTTCGCCCTCTCTTGTTCTGTACTTGAAGTTTGGAAAAGAAAAGATGATAGAAAAAATTAATATTTTGAACAAAACCACTTTTTGTAAAATTAGAAATCAAAGTGTATCAAATTCTACATTTTTATAAAATCTTCAGTCAATTCTCTTACTGATTTTCGACTCTTTCTCACACTCATTCTTAGTATAATGAGTTCAAACAAAACTAGTAATATTTATCTTTTACTTTACTTAATTTGTGAAATTAAGAATTTTATAAAAAAATTGTATTATAAAAACCAGCAAATGTATGTGGCTTACATTTAACTAGTGAAAGATAATACTGTACAACAGAAAGATCTTTTTCTTACGAATGGGAAAGAGAATACTTTTTAGTGTCCAAGAATATTGTTGCGAATGTGTAAACGTTAGTAAGTTTAAATCTCGTTATTGTTGTATATTAAAATACAATAGCTTTAACAGGGGAAGTACTAAACATCTCGCTCTTTCCTTTACAAGTCTTCAGGGATCAGAATCTAGGAATTTTTACAAGTTCTCTTTACAAAAAAGTAGACACAAAAAAGAGTTAAGAGCTAATATGTGTTTTTAGACACATTTCTGCCTTCCAAAATTTTCTAACTTAGAAGAAATGATATGCATCTGAGAACATAATATTATTCTAAACATGCATAACCCACACACACTAGAGTATATTAGTAAGCAACAACATATTTCTTCAAGCAATGTGGTATAAAATGTTAGGCTAGAAAGTTAGAAGATATTTCCATAAAAATTCGTTAAACTGTTATATAAAAGACTTTTATGTACATAGAAAAAGAGATATGTCACTTCGAACACCAGATAGAAGCTAAAAAGCAACTAGGTTATGTGTTTGGAGAACAAATTATGAGGAGAACATCTTGTATAACATGAAATTATATGTTTTTATAGCTCCAAAAATGAAAGATTGCAGACTTGTAAACGTTGTATTAAAAGAACCTCGGTCTTTTTTTAAGAAACAGGGGTTATGGTTAACTTATCAGAGATCATTATGTACATCGCTGAAAGATTTAAGTTTTTGGGTCATGAACGTTAAGTATTTTAGTATTAAGATACTTGTTTCGGCCCTAGGTCGTTTAGAAAACTTATTAGGCTGATCACTAATCCTATTTTAGAGTGCTCATTGTGTAAATTATGATTATACATATTTAGGTTCGCACGTAGAGAGGCAAATTTTAGGACAAAAATGCTTATAAGATGAGCACTTATGTCAAAATCTAAAGATAAGCAGATAGGCAATTATTAATGGATATACATCTTTGAGAACTTAAGTTATATATTGTTATTGCTCTAAAAATGAAAAAATTAAATATATACAAAGTTTTAAGTGTATACATGTCTAAGATCTTAATATAAGCAGCTAGGCAATTCTTTATAAACTTGCAGAAACTATATACGAGTTTTCATATGGGCCTGAACATAAATAAAGCTCAATTCTAACTCGAAGTATCATGATAATTAAAATAGTAGTTGTTGATTGTCACTCTCGTTGTTGTATTTGTGTAAGACCACATTATAACAAAAATATATTCAGAAGGATATCCTCGTTATGATCGAACCTTCAACTATGCTAAAAATTAAAAGAAAAAAAGTTAAGAGTTTATATGAGTTTTCGGATATTTAACGTATGTCATATTTATTAATCGGATATCTCGGAAAAAGAAACGAATCGGTCACATATGTGACAGAGCTGAAATAAAAAGGGACGAATGTTTGTGTGTATGGGCATTTATTAATTGATTTTTTTAGGCATGTTTTTGTGGTATCCTGATCTCCTTGTTATATCAAGTTGGTAATAAAAAATTTTGAGTTAATTGCATAACTCGTCCTTGTGGTTTGGTTAAAATTACGGATCTTGTCCATATAGGTTTTTTTAAGCGGGTCACGTCCCCATGGTTTCTCAAAGTTACGGATCTTGTCCAAATTTTGACCCGCTTGTTAAAAAGGACGTAACTTGACATGATAAACTAATTGAGGGTTAACCTTGTAAAAATCCTATTTCCCTCTCAAAATACAAACCACGGAGACAATATATGTAATTTACTCTTAAAAAAAAAATTATGTTAAGAAAACTATTACAAAATTAAAAAAAAAAACTATAACACTTAAGAAAACTGTTTATTTAAAAAAAAATTACTAAACTTTTTTACTATAACACTTATAACAATTAAAAAAAATTATTTGTTAAAAAAATATTATCAAACTTAAAGAAAAAAATCAATTTACTATAATATTTAACAAAAACTATTTATTCAAAAAAATAATTTTATTAATTTTTTTAGAATAAATAAATAATATTAGAAAAAAACTTTTTTAATTTTATTATAAAAACGGAAAAAAAAAATCGCCCGTTTTTATAAAAAGGAAAAAAATCGTATAAAAACGAATGAAAACGGATGAAAACGTACAAAACGATCAAAAACGTATTAAAACATATAAATGTCTGTTTTAATGCGTTTTGGTACGTTTTTGATAAAACGTACGAAATCGTACAACAACGTACGATAACGCATTAAAACGGACATTTATACGTTTTAAAAAGGACATTTATACGCATTAGAACGGACATTTATACGGACATTTTTTTCTTTTTTATAAAAATGGACATTTATACGTATAAAAATGGAGCTTTCATCCGTTTTTATAATAAAATTGAAAAAATATTTTTCTAATTTTTTTAAATTATTCTAAAAAAAAATTAATAAAATTATTAAAAAAATAGTTTTTGTTAGATATTATAGTAAAATGATTTTTTTATAATATTTTTTTTAACAAAATTAATATTTTTTTAAAGTTTTTTTTAATTGATACAAGTGTTATAGTAAAAAAGTTTAAGGAAATTAATTTTTTAAATAAACAATTTTTTTAAGTGTTATAATAAAATGATTATTTTTTTTTTAATTTTGTAATTTTTTTAACAAAATATTTTTTTTTAAAATAGTTTTTTTTTTTAATTTATCATAATAAATTAAAATATTTACGTAAAATAAAATTAGAGATTTTTTTAGAGTAAATTACATATATAGTCCCTGTGGTTTTATTTTGAGAGGAAAATCGGATTTTTACAAGATTAACCCTCTGTATGTCGATCATGTTAAGTTAAGTCCTTATTAACGAGCGGATCAAAATTTGGACAAAATCCGTAACTTTGAGAAACCAAAGGGACGTGACCTGCTTAAAAAAAACCACAGGGACAAAATCCGTAACTTTAACCAAACCATGAGGACGATTTAAATATTTTACTCAAATTTTTTTAAGAAAAAAAAACTGATGTGATAACGGTGTTGATAGTCTCATAGTGGTCACCACCAATATATATGACATTATTTCATTATTTCATACACCACCAATATATATGACATGTTGATTTTCATAAACCGAGTTACAAAACCGTAACCCACTTTTACATATAGTGTCAAAAACTAAGTAGACATGTCAAAGGGGGGTTTAAGCCTCGGTCTGAGTTCTTTACATCCATCCAATCATGGTTTCCCAAATAACTTTCGAGTATGTTATTTTCAAACTTTGACTTCTAAGCTTTCATAGTTCATTTTGACATTTTCATTGTTTATTTGTTAGCTTTCATAGTTCATTTTCCTTTCAAACCAGTTTATATTTAAGATTAAGATTGCCTCCACCAAAGCATGTTTTACGGTACCAACTTCTGTCTTGAAGCTATGTGGGAGAGAATGTTAGAAAAGACTTAAAAATAGTAAGATATAGTTATTAGCAGTTGGTGAAAAAAAAGATATGTTATTTGAAACTCCAAATTGAAGTTAGAAGCAACTAGTTTATGTGTTTGGAGCACGAATCATGAAGGGGACAATTTCGATAACATGAAATTATAAGTTGTTAGTGCTCTAAACATGTAAGATTGCACATGTTTAAACACTGTTAAAAGAACCAAAATTAAGTTACGTTTTATTTATCTAATCGAGCTCTAACCATTTTTACAATGAAGAATAGAAAGTGATGTTTTCATTCATGACAAGTTTCACAAACGGAAGTCTTTGAGATTACATGAATGTGAATAGGCAGTTGGGATAGTTTCTTTTATTCATGACAAGTTTCCAAATACCTCGGAAACACCTCTAAGAAGGCATCACTTATGTGAATAGGCCAAGGTTATAAATAGTGTGAGGTGTGGCGTGGCGGCATGATCACGCCTTTGCGGTCAAAGCGAATCTTTTGCGTTTATAAGGCGTGGCATAAGGTGGCACAAAGTATAGAAATATTTATATATTCATATCGTAATTCATATATATCGAGTTTACAAATACATGTGACATAAGGCGGCGTGGAAGCATGGCGTGGCGGCATAACCAAGCCTCACGCCTTTGCGAGCCTTTTAGAACAGTGGAATAGGCAGTTGGGATAGTTTCTTTTATCCATAGATAGAAATGCTATTTAGTACTTTCTATGTCGATCTTTCTATGAAGAATTATTTTCCACATGCATAACAAATGAACAAAGCATCAATATAACCCATGCTTGAATCTTTGGAAAGCCCGCCTGCTTATTCTGTTTAGTTACGATTTGAGGAGCATTCCATACTCGGCCTCGCTTTGTTCAAAAATAGAGTTTTGTAGAGTAAGCAATATAATTTAAAGATGTAAAAAATGGTTAAACGGGTAAAAATTGTTTTTGGAATGTATAGTACCTGCCCAATTACATCTTCTGCTTCAAACTTCCACATTTCGGAGTTTTGGTCATCGCACTCCTATATAGTTTAATACAGGAATCTTTGTAGTGGCTTAAATTGCATGAATGACAACAAGTGTTACAACAATTGCTTCCATAATTTAAAATTGTTCATTACTTACTGTTTCTACTCATCAAGTGTTGAAACGATTGAGTTAAATAAAAACATTAAGTTCGTTATCCAGAACTCCATGAAAGTCCCGTGACACCACGAGACCACCAGATTCCGTCGCTGCACGAAAATACATATGGCACTAGATGAAAAGAAAGATACTATAATTAACGTGTGTGAACTCAAAGATAAAATTAGTTTCCACCAAACCATATTTCACGGTAAAAAAGTATTTAAAAAATTATTTAGAGTTCATATGAGTTTTCAAGCATACAACACCTATCGAGTTATTTTTTTTTAACTCGCTGGATGATGAGCACCATGAAAACATCATATTATTCTAGACACATAACACTTGCATAGATTATGGTTTATTAGTCGCAAAAATTTCTTTCTCCAACCTATGTGGGATAAATGAAAGAATAGAAGGTTAGAAAAAGTCTCCACAAACAAAAGATATAGTAGTAAATTATTACAACCTAAAAAAGATTTTATGTGCATGGAAAGAAAGAGATAATGCAAGAGTTGGTGAAAGAAAGATATATATTTACTTGGAACTACAAATTGAAGTTTATACAAATTGACGTTTATAATAAGCAACTAGTTTATGTGTTTGAAAATGAAAGATTGCAAAGTCATCAAGCGTCCATGTGTGCAATAATTGTTCATATCAAACATCTTACGATAACATCTTTGTATTATAATTATAACAGAAAGAAACTTAGAATATACAAACTGTCAACATATTTTTGCTTTTACATGGCAATATAACATTCACAATTCACCCAAAATAGATAGCGCATTAAGGCTCCACAAAAAAAGGTTGGTACACTATTATTATTTAAATCCTTTTATGCACATGAAATGAAAAAAGAGAAGTACAGGATAGTTTAATTTGCCTAATAGGTTGTTAAGTCTTATTTTAGCGAATTGATTGCCAAATGTGGAACCATAGTCGTAGAGTTGTCTAAGAGGTTAATATTTATAATCAGTTGAACGAAAACCCAACATCTTGTAATGTATATCATTATAAGACAAGATTTCTCTAATTTTCAATTGCTTATGTACTTTATATTCGTTAACTACTCTTCTTCAAATCATCAAAGTGTAGCTCCTCTTACAGTTAGCCAACTTTGCATAAATTTGTGGTTAATACTTATAAAATCCTTCGTTAGCATGTAGCTAGTTAGTTGGTTCCAATTAAGAAATGAGACTTCTAAAATAATTGGTCCCTCCGGAATTCTCATAATGATTGTACTTCAAGCTCACGCGTGATTTTCTCATAGATTTTGGAATACAGAGCATCGCGTAGAATGAACCTATGGGTTTAGAAATCCATGAGTGTTCTAAGTTGATAAGTGTCTAAACATAGAAGTAGTAATTGCTTGTCACTATCGTTGTTGCTTTTAACATATGCATATTCATGTACACATTAGAATACGTTTAACTGATGATGTATTAATGTGGTAATTCAACCACATTGTTGTACTTAAACACTTTTCTTATTAATATATTTACCGATGTAGAAACCCTTTTACCCAAAAAATAAAAGGTTACCATACGTGTATAAATTTTCTAATAAGATATATTTTTGTTGTTGAACGTTGAGTTACCGCATTTTAATCAAAAGAATAAAGATGCATCTTTACATTTCTATTGTTCTTTATTAGCTTTCTTAGTTTGTTTTCCATTATAACCTGTCAGAAATTAAAAATAAAACAGTCTCCACCAAAACAAGTTTTAGAGTACCATATTAAAGAAAAAAAAATAAGAGTTAATATGAGTTTCTGAGAATTCACATTCATCTTGAATATTTTTCAACATGATAGTGAATAGTCCACAAACAGAATACTAGTCTCAACACATTTAACACACATACATTTATGGTATATGACTAACCTACAACTTCTATCTTTAGCCAATGTGGGATAGAGTGTTAGCATAAAAGGTTAGAAAAATATTTTCATTAAAAAAATGATAAGAAAGAGATAATTCAAGAGTTTTTAACAGTTGGTGAAAGAACGATTTGTTACATGAAACATCAAATTGTTTTTCATTGTATTTTGCTATGTATAATGATCAAAACATAATTGAGTAATACGATTGTTTCTCACTCTTTCCCATCTTTTAATCTTTCTTAATTGACTTCAAAAATATTTTTACTTCTTAAGCTATGTGAAACTACGAGAAAAAAAGTTTTAAACTCATACAAGTTTCCAAATCAATAACCATCATGAGTCGTACAAATTAAATTTGTAACAATTCAAGAAAGTTATCAGCATGAAAACATTATACTATTCCACGCACATGTAACTCACATAGACTAGGGCATATATAAGCAAGAAGCTCTTTATTTAATCAATGAGGGATATAAAGAGAAATATAGTGCAAGAGTTATCAGCGGTTGGTGAAAGAACTATTGTTACATGGAACTCCAACTTGAAGTTTAGAAGCAACTAATCTTTGCGTTTTTGGAGCACGAATTATGAAGGGAAAATCTTGGATAACATGAAAGTATATGTTGTTCTTGCTTAAAAAAAAAAAAAAAAAAAAAAAAAAAAAAAAAAAAAAAAAAAAAACTTTTGTGTTTGAATAGAATTGTATACTGGAAAAAAAAAACGAGTCGTTGGTGGTTGATGTAATAATGAAGGATGTGTTGTTGGTGGTAAGCACGCGTTGATGGGTACCTATTACACATAGTCCGAGTATATACGTCACAATATAAAAACCATTAACAAGCTCATACACAATTCTACATCTTAATTAGTACACATCTACCAAGACATTACCGCCATAAAAACAAATGAGGTAACCTAAAATGGTTAAAAATATAAATTTCGTCAAACCACATCAGCTATTCAACTTAGGCATAAACACCCGCCATAACGCACTGGGAGACATTTTGTCGTTCTTGTTCTTTATCAATTGGCTATACTTTCCATTTAAGCCATGTGAACACTAAACCGGTTTCACTAAAACATATTTTATAGTGACTAATTTGAAAACATATTACTATTCTTAACACAATCAGCTTACATATGCTATGGTATATTAGTAACAAGAAATTTCTTTCTTCAACCAATGTGGGATGAAATGTTAGGATAGAAGGTTGGTTTGACAAAAAAGATTTTTATGTGTACATGGAAAGAAAGAGATCATGCAAGAGTAATTAAGAGTCGGTGAAAAAAAGGATATGTCACTTGGAAGTTGGAACTCCAAACTGAACTTTAGAAGCAACTAGCTAACATAATACTATTAGCAATGGCTCTTCATGGTTTGATCCTCATCAACTGCGTTCCATTCTTCATTTTATCAGTTTCTCTTATTCACAAGGAGTGCCCGAGATGGTAAATGGGCAATTGATTATCATCAAGAAAGTGGCATGAAAAATGACATGTTTAAAGCTTTCTTGGAATGGTACAAATTAACTAACATAAAATAATCACGTCAACCTCCTAAAAGAGATAGTTTTACCTGATTTAAGTCTTTGTGGTGACTGACTTAACAGCTATGTAAATTAGTTAGCAAAAATGTCAAATAATTTTGTTAACCAAAAACCAAAGGTTAATGAAACATCTTATCGAGCCGCCCCCAGGTGGTTCATATATGGTTCTTTGTTACATGATTTTGATTTGTGATATAAATGAAAAACAATTTAAACCACTAACTCAACCAAGAACTTTATTTGAGCAAATTGATTGCGCCTAAATATGAAACTATAGTGTCATAGATTTGTCTAACATGTTAGTATCTATAAACTAGAACTAGGTGAATGGAACCATGCATGTTCATAGGACATATAGTGGCTTAAATTGTGTGAACGACAACCGAACATCTTGTAATGAATATCATTATAAGACAAGATTCCTCTAATTGGGCCTATACCCAATTGTTAATTAGCTATCTTCTCATTTTTGTTTTGCCCATGGCCTCTTTTAGCTTGATTTCTCCTTGTTTTAATACTCATCATCTACATTTAAATCTTCAACTCTTGTATTGTAACATACTACCAATATTTCATTCTTATAAGTTTCTCTTAGAAATTCATTTCAATGACATTTTTATATAAACTCATCAAACCATTCGCCTTCAGACTCTACATATGCTGGTCATGTTGCTAAATGGAACCATACTATATGATGTTGTTTAAGTTTTACTTTCATCAAAAAAGAATGGTGATTGATATTGTTCGTCCACTAAGAGCAACACTCCAATATATTTTAAACACTCGATTCACAAAACTATCTTTGACCAAACAAAGGTAAAAGGAAAAGGTTTAGCAAGTGTCAGAACTCTATGAAATTCACGTGACACCGCGAGACCACCCTTAATTCCCTTGCTGCACGGAAATACATATGACACTAGATGAAAAGAAAGATATTTTAAATTCTCGTTATGAATTTTCAGATGTGATTAAAATATGTTAAGTTCTTAGATGGTTATAATATGTGTATGAATAAAAAAACAAATTGCTGTCAAAAACGTGAAACAGCATGACGACACCGATTCTTGACTCAACTTCAATTCAACAAGACAAATGATTTTAACTCCATTTCATACCAGGTATTCAGAATGATTTGTCATTCCAAGTTTCTCAGCTCTTTTAACTCCATTTCATAACCCATTACTCCAATTTAAAAAAATCCCCAATATTCAAAATTTTCAATTTCATAAAGATACCCTCAAATTGATCTCAAAATCTTTCAATTCACAGTTCTAAATTACTCATTTGAACTCCCTTTTGGCCCAATTGCAAAAATCATATCTCCATTTTAAAATCCCCAATTTAAAAAATTTTTAAGTTCACAAAGTTTCAGACAGCTAGATAATATGGTTGGGAAATCATCTTACAAGGTTGATTCCAATGGGTGGACGTAGGTTTTTTGCAATAACAAGGAATCGCAAGCTAAACATATCGGTAATCCATTCCATAAGGAAGTTGAAAATGTTACATTGTCATTTTATGTCACTAACTTTCCGGACTCAATTGATGCGAAAGGGTTATGGAACGTATGTGCACCTTATGGACGTCTCGTTGATACTTATATTGCGAATAAACGATCAAAGTAAGGCAAGCGTTTTGGTTTTATACGGTTCGTGGGTGTTAAAGACAATATTTCTTTTTGTTAGATCACTATCCAATATATGGATCGGGAATTACCATGTTTATGTCATGGTGGCAAGGTTTCAGAGACGTAATACAGGTAGACCAGAGGTGAGTCAAAAGTCGGATGAGGTACGTAATGTGGCATTTAAAACTGATGATGGAGCATCGAATGACACCAGGATTCCTCCTATGAAACCGTCGTTTGCATCAGTTGTTCACAGAAGTCATAAAAGCAATGACGAGTCATCCTCGAACATCAAAGTAAGTTCTATTTCGTTAAATGAACATGATCTTATTAGAGTTGATGATTCTTCTAAGGTTGTGTTGGTTAAGTTGAAGGAGGTGGAATCAGTGAGCAGTTTGTATAGGATTTGTAGGAATGAAGGTTTTAATGGTTTAAAAATTCACCATGTTGGAGGGTTATGGATTTGGATTCAATTCTCGTCAGTGGATGCATGTATAGCATTTAAATCTAATGTGAGCATGAACCAAATTGCATCATCGATGATATCAGTAACACCAACGTTGTCAACTCTAAGCGTTATCTTCTTTACTAGTGCTATTGCTGATACGTTGTCAACTCTAAGCGTTATCTTCTTTTCTTCTAATTCAGTTAATTCACTGAGTAATCGTTTTAGCCATAAGGCTTGACATGCTGCTGCAGTAGCCGCCATGAATTCTGATTCACAGGATGAGAGAGCTACTGTCGGTTGCTTCTGAGTACACCAAGTAATGGGTGACTCTCCAAAGTAAAATACTATTCCAGTAGTTCCTTTTCCTTGATCTGTATTGATTCTATAACTACTGTCGCTGTATCCTGTAATCTTGCAGCCTCCTTCTTTCTTGTATATTATTCCATGGTCTTTCGTTCCTTTGATGTATCAGATTACTTGTTTCACTGCCTTCAGGTGATGATCCTTCGGGTCTTGCATAAATCTGCTGAGTAGTCTGACTGAGTAACTAAGATCTGGTCTATGTAGTAAGTATCTGAGACTTCCAATTAGGCTTCAGTAATAAGTTGCGTCAACTGGGTTTCCATCTTCTGCCTTGACCAACTTAGTGCTAGGATCCATTGGTGTCTTCGTGTCATTACTGTCCGTCATGTTTGTCTCTTTTAAGATCTTGTTAATGTATCCTGTTTGCTTGATCGTAATCTCTCCTCCTGTCTGTGTAACTTCTATCCCAAGGTAATATGCTAGCAAACTTAAGTCGCTCATTTCAAATTTATCTTCCATCTGGGATTTGAACAGGTCTACTTCCTTCTTTGGAGTGCCCGTGATTATCAAATCATCTACATATACTCCAACGATAAGTGTAGAAGTCTTGCTTCTCTTTGTGTAAACTGCTTGTTCGAGATTACATTTCTTAAAGTCCAAGGACTTTAAGATTTGGTCAAGCTTCACGTTCCAAGCTCTAGGTGCTTGTCTTAAGCCATACAATGCTTTAGTTAGCTTGTAGACTTTTCCTAGGTTTCTTTGTTGGATGAAACCTTCAGGTTGTGTAACATAGACTTCTTCCTTCAATTCTCCATGTAAAAATGCTGATTTTACATCTAAGTGGTGTACTTGCCATCCATGGTACGCTGCTAGAGCTAATATTAATCGAACTATCTCTATCCTAGCAACTGGTGTAAACACCTCATCGAAGTCTATTCCTTGTTCTTGTACATAACCTTTTGCTACTAATCTTGCTTTATACTTTATGATCCTTCCTTGTGCATCTCTCTTGGTTTTATAAACCCATTTGAGTCCTATTGCCTTCTGATTTTCGGGCAATGTGGTAAGGGTCCTGTTAGGACCGTTTAACATATTGATTTATGTGGTTTTGGAGGTCTTGGTTGGTGGAAGAAGATGAAGATCTTCATCCTTTTAGAGAGAGAAACTAGAGGGAGGGAGGAGAAAACAATGGAAACTTTATAAATAAAACACACACTACAAATAACCAAATGCTTCACCTCACCCCTCATGAAGAGTCATGAGGGGTATATATAGGCCCTATCTTTGACACTTAAACGATACTAGTCCCTAAGGGCAAAGTATACTACGCGTCTAGTCCAATTCACGTAAGTGACGTTATCTTTAGAAAAAGCGAGGCTAACAATCTCCCTCCAAGATAGCGTCACGCGTGAATGGTTACAATGAGACCTATAAATACAAAACAAAGTAAATTACAATAGTAAAGAACAATGTTGACTTTCTTGAAGCGCAGAGTCTCTGTAGTCTAGATACTGAGGCAAACTTGAAGTTCTCCCTTCTGATGACCTCGGCAAATTATCTTCTTGTAGCTCTGAACTTCAACTCTAACGGTCTAGTTAGGTTATTACTCCCTCCTAACTAGTGAGCCTTTTTTCTTTCTATGCTCCCTCCTGAACCGACAACACTCTTCCAACACATCTTTAATCTTCAGACACGCAGCGGAGAAAGTAAACTCTTAAAGCACAATGGTTGTCATTCTGGGAACATCGTAACAACATAACTCACTTAGTATTGCATCCAAGTTGGTAAAAAGCCCCGATGTACACACACTACTTCTCCTTCTTCGGTCTTAAGCACAAATCCCTTCGTAACCCAATCACGGAAGATGAAATAGCAACTTCTCCCTCCTGATGGTTGCGAGTTATCGGAATCATCATAATGTTGCGTACATACCGTATTACCTTTTTGATGCAATATTAACATCATAGCTTGATCAAAATTCCGTGAGAATATGTCGCAAAAATACTCTCAATAATTTTATCTAACCAACCTTTAAACGAACCTCCTTAGAATTCACCGGCTAATTGTAATGACCACATATGGAGATAACCCGATACGACTAACTTGAAAAGGAAGTAACCATCCCAACTTTGTGACTTGCTGCTTGTTCTAAATTTTTGAACAATCCACAACTGCGTGTGACACTGAGCACTACAACGTAACTCCTTAAAGTGATGGTTACACACTGTGAGCACTACAACGTAACTCCTTACCAGTTATAACCAGATTGTCAAATTTCATAATGTGCTCCAACAAGTTATCTTGAGACATGCATCCAACCAACCAATGTCTCAAAGATAAAGAAGTCCACCCGTGAAATGTCACGTCAATTCTGCATCAATAATACCATACAAAAACCCCGTAGTCATTTTTCAAATTTCGCGCAAGCCGTGAATTATGTATCCTTCCGTGAAATTAATATCATACCAAAAATACCATCTTAATGTATAAAAATTGTATCCAAAATTTTACAAATTGGATAACAATTTTAATTTAAGCAACGCACAGTCCAGTCCACGTTTTTAACTTCAGCCCACCTTTCGAATAAGTCCACGTTCTATGAAAAATAACCCGATCCAAACTTATGTAAAATCCGGTTATATACTTGACCTAATATATCACTTTAGCCAAACCTAATCTCACACTCAAAAAATAAACGCCTACCACCATATTTCTTCTCAAAACAGATATGAGAAAAAAATACAACGCATCTCCTTTCATTTATAACCAACTCACCTCTAATATCAATCTCATCAATAATCAATCCGAATTATAAAACACCATCCGTACCTAATTATTACTTTTGGTTCTTCAGTGGCTTCAAGAAGTGATCTTCAAGATCCATTGGGGTCTCGGGTAGGTTTTATTATATGTTGTTCATGAACGAATGAAAGAAAAGAAATAACATAAGTTGTTATATTCTTTCTTTAATTTTCGGATATAAATGAAGAGTAAATATTGCTCCATAATTATCTATGATGAATATGGTTCAATTACAACAATCTTAAAAAAGATTTGCAAAAGAATTGACACCAATATGAGATTATTTGTATGTTTTTCGTTGATGTTTGAGAGTTGGGGAGTGATATGTGAGGGTTAATTGGTGAGTCTAGATGTAGGTTGAAAGATTGGTTTTGGATTCGAATCTCACGGACTGATGATGGTTTAAATTAAAACTTAGGTCGTTTGGTATATGGTATTTTGTCAAGTGGTCGTGGTCATATGTAATGTTTACGCGTAGCCTTGTTTTTTCTTTAATCTGCTCAGTTTCTTACGCGTAACATACTTAGCTCAAATCCTTATGCGTAAACTCTTTTTCTTATGCGTAGCCTTACGCGTAAATGAGTCTTAGGCGAAGCCCATTCTTACGCGTAAGCCTAGGCTTATGCGTAAGAGCATACGCTTAACTTTTCATACGCGTAACTTCACAGCTACGCGTAACACCTTTGTAGATTCCCCTTATGCGTAAGTTTAGGGTTTTGACCCTTTGACCACTTTTTCCGGCGAGTTTTTCGGACGAAAAACCCGTTCAGGTTCATAAGAAACCCAGAAAAGCATAAAACAACTTTTTTTTTACCATGTTGACCATATGAAGATGAAGGTTTGACCACTTTTGTTTCACAGTTATATTGGTACAAAAAAGCATAAAAGTAACCTGTTTGGACAAGATATACCAAGACAGATATCAACATGAAAGATCAGGACTTTTTTGTTTAAACCAAAATAAGGATACCAAAAACATGTATTAAAAACTGTTTTACCCACAAATCAGAAAAAAAAAATTTCCGACCACAAAAAGATACCAACATGTGAAACAAACCAACATAAATCATCAAAAAGTAACAATGGCTCTATACAACTTGTTAGGACCGTTTAACATATAGATTTATGTGGTTTTGGAGGTCTTGGTTGGTGGAAGAAGATGAAGATCTTCATCCTTATAGAGAGAGAAACTAGAGAGAGGGAGGAGAAAACAATGGAAACTTTATAAATAAAACACACACTACAAATAACCAAATGCTTCACCTCACCCCTCATGGAGAGTCATGAGGGGTATATATAGGCCCTATCTTTGCCACTTAAACGATACTAGTCCCTAAGGGCAAAGTATACTACGCGTCTAGTCCAATTCACGTAAGTGACGTTATCTTTAGAAAAAGCGAGGCTAACAGGTCCATGTGTTGTTTTTGTTAATTGAATCTAATTTAATTTCCATGGCCTCAATCCACTTTTCATCTTTTGATGCTTCCTTGTAATTACGGGGTTATTCTTCTGTGAAAAATAAGCTTGGTGCTTCTACTTCACGTGCAGTTTGGTAGATTTCCGTAATATCCTTTAAACCTTGTATAGGTCTATGATCAAATCTAGGATCTAAGCTCTCTAATGAGCTAATAGTAGCTCCTTCTTCATCTTCTGAGTTAGGGTTGTAAGTATATGATGGTGGTGTGATTGGTGTGGGTGGATCTGGTATAGGTTCTTGTTCTTTATACGTGTTATCAGTGTTTTCTATGTTGACTGGTGTAGGATTATTATAGTCAACTCCATCTATTACAAAGCTAGTCCAAAACGTATCTTCTGTGCTTGTTTCCTCTTCATTCTTATTCCAATCCCACGGTTTTATTTCCATAAACTTCACATCCCTACTAACATGTTTCTTCTTTCCTACTGGATCATATAGCCTACATGCTTTTGATCCTTCTTCAACTCCCAAGTAAATCATTGGAATGCTTCTATCATCCAGCTTCTTTAAGTAAGGTATCGTTACCTTAGCATAAGCTGTGCATCCGAATATTCTTAGGTATTCTAGGTTTGGTTTCCTGTTGTAGAGGGCTTCATGTAACACCCCCAAATCTCGGTACATCAGAAGACTTAATCAAGTTTTCAGGGCGTTACTTTTTGGATTGGTATCGCACACAAGTAAAATAAAAGATAACCATTTAGCCATTTAAAACCAATCCCAAATCAAATATTCAAACATTTAATCCGAAGATATAAATTTTAGGCCCAAAACATAGTTTAACAAAATAGGTCCCCAAAGTTTATCAGAGTCGAAAATGATCCTTGAACCACGCCTCCATGCCAAGCTTCCATACGTCAAATAATCCAAACATCTTTCAAATACCTGAGAAATCATGCTAAAAGGTCAGCTTACACTGGTGAGTTCATAGGTTTAAGCTCAACAAAATCATAGTGGACATGTAAGAGTTGATTTGCTATGCAAGACCTAGACAGGTAAATACCGTTTCACACACTGATCCTACCCGGATCTCCAATCATATATTCACTTACTCGGGCCCCTGCGACTCTAGTCCAGCACTGTCGTGGCAACCTCTAGAACAGTTGCCAACCCCGGGCTATGTCGAGATAGAAGTCTATTCTTAGTTAGGCACGGTAAAACCTAGACTAAGGCAACAACTATCGCACGTCTATCTACTCAGCCAGCATATAAGCAAATCCAAATAGTTTTAACGGTCCAAAAACAGTAGCATAATTCTCACTCCAAAATAGTTCAAAACGTAGTTAAAACGTATATATAAAAGTGAGGTTATGAAACTCACCTCAAGCAATCAACGCACAAATATCGCTAGCAGAAGATAACAGAAATCACAGCACAGAAACTATCGACTCGGCACAACCTATTAATGTAGACCAACTTAATATACATTCCTTAAAATTAACGTTATCTACCCCAATATATTCCATTTCTTTATTTTCCAAAAACACCTCGTTTCCCCATTAATCCTAGTGTTTGGTATCCTCATGTGGGTGTATCGATTCAATATGATGTCATGAACGAACTCAAACAACCAATATATAACTCAATGCGACACAATGGGACCTCTAAACGATAAACTCCATAGTTCAATAAGTTTCGGAATAAATAGTAGACCTTATCGAATTCGTCAACTCGATAAACTCATTCCTTTATTCATGTCGCTTATTATCCGATAAATCAATCGTATTCTAAAGAGTCATAAGGATAATTCGCCCATTAATAAGGTTAGCCAACGCACCTAGCGGGCTCTTATTAGATTCGTCAACCTAATAAGTCCGCTACCCACGTGGATCAACAATATTAACGTTAGGTTATCCGTAACCTATGCACACATAACACAAATAAATAGTTACTTATCCAACATTAAATGTCCACAATTGACATTTATTGATAAACGTGTACTCGAAACGTTAATTATTTATTTATTACAAAACCTCTCCAATTTAGTCGTTAGTTTCATTTAAAACTAGTAAATAACAAGATAAATCTTGTTATTGATATTTTTGGTACAAAAACCCATTATTATTTACATTTCATAGTTTTATTATCATTTTCATATATAATATATATTTCGTCAAATCCCATTATAAATCTCATAACGTTATTCGTTTCGAATCCACAAGCACGAGTCATAACTTCTCGGCTTTTGATCAATCAATTGTCCAAATTATACTAAAGTCCATGTTACGGCTTTGTCGGAGCCAACTATTGACTAAAAAGTCAAAGTGACGCCAACGTAGCTCAAAGTCACAATATATATATCAAGTCCATAATTAAAAGTCATAACGTCGCAATTCAATCCCAAACTAACTCAAAACAATCTCGCCAACCAATCAATCAACCAATTATACTCGAAACCAATGTTATGACCCTAATGGTCATGAGACGGTCGTGGTCAAGACCACGTGAACCAAACAAGCTCCTAAAGCTTTTCGGCTCCACGTGTCTCATCCAAACCTCAACTAAACCAATCAATAAGCTACCAAATCGACCCGACTTGAACCCAAGACCCAAGTGGGTCACGTACACCAACACATGGGTCACGTACGTGACCATGGTGGTTCGTACGCCCCATGTTGTCCAACCAAACACAACCAAATCAAATCTACAACACTCAAATCCAATCATTCAAGCTCCAAACACTATCTAAACACAAAACCCATTAACTATCATTAACCATGAACATGCAACTAAACCCTAAAATGCAAAACCCATCAAATTAATGCACCACACATGTACCAAACACTAATTACTTGTTTATTTCATCACTAATTAGCTTTAATTTCATGTTCCACCCAAAAGCCCCAAAAATTGTTCATGGGTCAAAAACCTAGAATCCAATTCGTGGCTTTTTATTGCCTAACCAAGCTCAAAACATTTTCTATTTACCTTCTCTAATCACCAATTACTAAAGCCCTTTGAAATATTTAGAAACCCTAAAAGTACGAATCTTAATTCTTGAATTTGGAGGTGTTAATGAAGTCCAGATTGAGTGTGTGATATATGGTTGGAAAGAGTAGAAAGAGATCTCTCTTTTGGTGGTGGAGGTGAATAGTGACGCATCGTTGTTTGCCCGGAATCTGGCCGAAAGTAGGCGGCCGGTTATGGTGGTGGTGGTGAATTAGGGTTTTTAGAGAGATGTAGAGAGAGAAAGAGCTTGTGTGTTTTTTTCTAGTGAGAGAAATAAACTAGGCAAATGAGGGGATTGAATGGGTATTTATACTAGGCCATTAGGGACCTCAAAATAATTAAATGGGGAGGAGGGGGCGCCGGCTCAAGAGAAAAAGGGGAGGGTTCGGGTTGAAACTTTTCGTATCTATCTCGTTTACCCATTCTCGAGCTCACATATCGTCCCCCGAGTGTCCCACTACATTTATTTAACTTCCCAACGTCGTTACTCACGTTTTTCCACAAATTTTGACTATTCATTTGTCAATTTTTGAGTTACGGTTTAAAAGTTACAATAACTCTTGTTTTAGGCTTTTCTAGTGCCGAATCGAATAGTGCCTACCAAATAGAGTTAAAACGCATACGATAACTCATTTAATAACGAAATAAACCGTAAAAACCAATCGACGATATAAAATCAAGTCACGGTTTATAAAATAGTGTTAAAGGCAAATCTCAGTTTAATTTAACGTAATGCGGTTACCTAAAATAGACTCCCTAAATTACCGGTTGTCATAGCCTCACAGCCTCAGAAGAAACCCGTCCAGGGTTTCACTACGAGTTGCTTGGTGTCATAAACAGTTTAGGATACTTCCTATGGAAAACGTCCTCACGTTCCCAAGTGAACTCCGTGTCCATGCCGGGCGTTCTAACGAACCTTAACAATCGGAATATGGCTATTCTTCAGCCTCTTAATCTCACAATCCATAATCTCAATCGGTTCCTCAACAAAATTCAATTTCTAATCAATACTAATATCTTTTAATGGCACAACTATGTTTTCCTCCGAAAGACATCTCTTAAGATTACTAACATGAAAGACATTGTGTACACTACTCAGTTCCGATGGTAGCTCCAAGCGGTATGCTACCGGTCCGATTCTTTCCAGGATTGGAAAGGGACCAATATATCGGGGATTGAGTTTTCCACGATTTCCAAAATGAATCACACCTTTCCAAGGAGAAACTTTCAACAGAACACGATCTCCAACCTGAAATTCTAAAGGTTTCCGCCTCTTATCCGCATAACTCTTTTGTCTATCACGAGCGGTTTGTAACCGGTTTCTAATCTGTACTATCTTCTCAGTGGTTTCTAGGACAAGTTCGGGACCTGTAAGTTGACTCTTGCCAACTTCAGCCCAACAAACAGGAGAACGACATTTTCGGCCATACAGTGCCTCAAATGGGGCGGCCTTAATACTAGAGTGATAACTATTGTTGTAAGAGAATTCGGCCAAAGGGAGGTGTCTCTCCCAGCCTTTGCCGAAATCAATAACACATGCTCTAAGAATATCCTCTAAATTCTGAATAGTTCTCTCGCTTTGACCATCGGTCTGTGGATGGTAAGCAGTACTCATATCCAAATTCGCTCCTAACGCTGTCTGTAAAGACTTCCAAAAGTGGGATGTAAAACGACTATCCCTATCAGAAATTATAGATATCGGTACTCCATGACGCGATACTATTTCCAGCAAGCTTATCATGACTATCGGTTTCACTAATAGCTAAGAAGTGAGCAGACTTAGTTAAACGATCAACTATTACCTAGATAGCGTCATTGCCGCTAACTGTTCTCGGTAATTTAGTGATAAAATCCATGGTTATTCGCTCCCATTTCCATTCTGGAAGTTCGGGTTGAACTAAAACTCCTGATGGTTTCTGATGTTCGGCCTTAACTTTAGAACAAGTCAGGCACCTACTAACATACTGAGCTATCTCGGCTTTCATATTGGGCCACCAATAAAGTTTCTTAAGATCCTGATACATCTTATCGGCTCCGAGATGAATAGACTATTTTGATTTATGCGACTCATGCATAATCAACTCACGGATTCCACCATAAAATGGTATCCAGCTTCTGTCTCTGAAGCATAATGTTCCATCGGAACGCTTCAAGAAGCCGTTTTCACTTTCTACCATTCCATGAAGATTCTCATAAGGACGGTTCTCTTCCGTCAATGCTTCTACTTGGGCGGCTAAAATCTGGGATGGTAAGGGCGAAACAATGATCATTCCTAAAGATCTAACAAGTAGGGGTGGAATGTCCTCCTTACGACTAAGGGCATCAGCCACAACGTTAGCCTTACCAGGATGATAACGAATCTCACAGTCATAATCACTAAGTAATTCTAACCAACGACATTGTCTCATGTTTAGTTCCTTCTAATCTAAGATATGCTTCAAACTCTTATGGTCGGTAAATACTACACACTTGGTTCCATACAAGTAATGTCTCCAGATCCTAAGAGCAAACACTACAACACCTAACTCAAGATCATGGGTGGTGTAGTTTTTCTCATGCTTCATAAGTTGTCGGGATGTATAAGCAATCACCTTCTCACGTTGCATCAAAACAGCACCTAAGCCTTTGTGCGAAGCGTCGCAGTACACGACAAAATCTTCACTTCCTTCAGGAAAAGCTAGGATGGGCGCACTACACAACTTCCCCTTCAGAAGTTGGAATGCTTCTTCTTCCTTTTCTCCCCATTCGTACTTAACATCCTTCTGGGTTAGTTTGGTCAACGGTTTAGCTATCTTGGAAAATCCCTCAATGAATCTCCTATAATAGCCTGCTAAACCTAGAAACTGTCGGATTTCTGATGGGTTCTTAGGAGCTGCCCATTCCTTAATGGCCTTAATCTTAGATGGGTCAACATGAACACCTCGACTATCTATCACATGACCTAAGAATTGCATAGACGAAATCCAAAACTCACACTTAGAGAATTTGGCATACAACTTTTCCTCTCTTAGCAATCCTAAAATGAGCCTCAAATGCTCTTCGTGCTCCTCACTACTCTGAGAGTATATCAAGATGTCGTCTATGAATACTATCACAAACTTATCTAGGTACGGCTTACACACTCGGTTCATGAGATCCATGAAAACCGCTGGTGCGTTGGTTAAGCCAAACGACATCACTTTGAATTCATAGTGTCCATAACGAGTCCTAAACGCGGTCTTAGGGATATCCTCTTCTCGAACACTAAACTGGTGGTATCCAAAAATTGTAAATCGATCTTAGAAAACACACTAGCTCCTTGGAGTTGGTCGAATAGATCATCTATTCTAGGTAACGGATATCGGTTCTTCACGGTCAACTTATTCAATTCCCTATAGTCGATACACATCCGAAATGATCCGTCCTTCTTCTTCACAAACAACACTGGTGCTCCCCACGGCGACGAACTAGGTCGAATGAATCCCTTCTCTGACAATTCAGCCAACTGTTTAGACAGTTCCTCCAATTCTCTTGGAGCAAGTCGATAAGGTGCCCGGGCTACGGGTGCCGCACCGGGTATCAACTCTATTTGGAATTCCACTTGTCGAACAGGTGGAATCCCTGGCAGATCGTCGGGAAACACATCCGGAAATTCTCTAACGATAGGTACATCATTAAGGTTTCTTTCATTCTTCTCCTCGCTTTTCTTTTCAGAAATTTGAGCTAAGAAAAGACAACCTCCTCTATCGATGTACTTCTGAGCCTTAATACAAGAGATGATGCCCAACCGGGAAGGACTTCCACGGTCGCTTCGATCTCCTTGTATGCTCAGAACTTTTTTGCCATACGGTAAACGCACAACCTTCTCATCACAGATGATGTGTGCACCGTTGTTCGATAACCAATCCATTCCGATAATGACGTCGAAACTTCCTAAGGTAACTGGCAACAGATTTATACTAAACGGGGCGGTCTAGGAAACTTAAGGTACAACCTCGAACTACGGTGTCTATCTTCTCTCTATTCCCATTCGCTAATTCCACATCGTAACTAAACCCTAGAGGTGTTTGGGAGATTCCTAGTAATGGCATAAAGTTGGTGGATACGAAACTCATATCCGCACCAGTATCAAACAGTATGGAAGCATAGCGATTATTGAGAATGAACGTACCCATAACTACGTTAGGGTCCTCACCAGCTTCCTTCCCAATAGCGTAAACACGCGTTGTTCCCATGTCTCTCTACTGATTCCTAACACCATTGTTTCCCTGGTTTCCTACAACCTCACGCTTCACAGGGTTTAAGCCATTACCTCCTACACCTCGGTTAGCAAATCCTCCTACATTACCGGGATTTCCTCTCATCCACGGCTCTCGGCACTCATTCTTGAAGTGTCCCTTCTTTCCACATCCAAAACAGGTGACAGTGGCCTTCCAGTCCGCTCCTTGTGCAGTTTAAGCTGCAGCGAGTGGACGAGACCTACAGTCTTTGGCTATGTGTCCTACCTTAGAGCACTTCCTACACACAATCGGACACAGTCCATGGTGGTGTCGGTTACAATGACCACACACAGGCTTACTACCTTCGTAACCTTTCTTATCTCCATTTCCTATGGCGAACACTCTGGCTGTTTCTTGCCGTTTGTTACCATTCCCTTTTACAACTTCATTCCTCTTCCTCTTATCACTCCTATCATTCTTACCCTTGTCTCCTAATTCTAGCACACAAGATTCCATCAGACTCTGAGCCACAGCAATTGCCTCTTGCAAATTGGCTGGCTTTGCAGCGATGACATCATTACGAGTAGCTAAAGGCAATCCATCAGTATACCTCTCAATCTTAAGTTCTTCGGTGAGAACCATTTCAGGGGAAAGTAACGATAACTCTTGGAAACGACGAGTGTAAGTCGCCATGTCAGTACCCTTAACCTTATGGTTCCATAACTCACTTTCTAACTTCTTAACTTCATTCCTAGGATAGTAAGTCTTAATCAGGAGAGCCTTAAATTGAGTCCAAGTCATACTATAAGCTACATCAATTCCTACTGCCCTGTGGTAGTTATTCCACCAGGTCAACGCCTCATCCTTCAAGGTAAATGTTGCATACTTAACCTTACAATCCTCCTCATAATTACTCACAGCAAACACAGTTTCAGTTTTCGCCAACCACCTAGTTAGGTAAACTACTCCCTCAGTTCCTCCAAACTCAATGGGACCACAGAATCGGAACTCCTTATAGGTACAACCTCGAGTTTGATTCAGCACTGGGGTTCCACTAGAAGTGTTGGAACGATTAGCCTCAGCTAGCAGTTCAGCGACACGCTGCGACACTAGCTGGTCAATGTGGGTTGGGTTCACAGGTGGAGGGTTTTGTGGAACAGGACCATTCTCAGCACGGTCATCCACATTCAGGTTCCTTACAGCTGGGTTATCAATGTTCGGGTTCTCAACATGTGGTGCATTCGGGGTCGGACGACGACCGCGACGACCAGGGGCAACAACAGCAGCAGGAGCTGCTCGGTTGTTCCTAATTAAGTTTTGTCTTGTTGCCACCATTCTGGGGGCAAGAAGAACAGTTTCATAAGTTCACAATTCACGCTCTAAATAGAGTTGGGTTCCAAGAGTCACTACATAACGCCTGAATACATACTCAAGGCTAACAAAGATAACGTTTTACCAAAACGAAGTAATCAAATACCGCATCATAGTTAAGGATGCACGTTCCAATAACCATAACTCATAGGTTTCACAAGTGGAAATACATGGAAGGATTCGAAGAAATCAAAAACGATCCTAACAATGATAACTATAAACAACTAGGATAATCCTACATCTCGAACCAAGTACTACTTAGTTTCAAGAAGGCACAAAACCATAAATCTAATACTATCTAGCCACGTCTACGAATATCACTCACTGGTCTCCTAACATCGTCAACCTCTCTCCACAAAGAGGCTAACTCAACACGTCGAGCGTCGCGATAGCTCTTAAGCTCTGCGACCTCTCTCTCCGACTCACCAATCCTACGCCAAATCGCTCTATCAGCATCACGTGTTGTCGCGAACCCTCTAAGCAGGTCCTCAACCTGCTCCTGGAGCTCCGACATACCATCATGCAAAAACCTAGTCCTCCTAACTACAGTACCCATATCAGCTCTAAGATCCTCAATACTAGCTCTAGACACTCTAACCAAACGCTCTGTCAACTGACTAAGTCTAGTACCCTATGAGGTAATCCTCTCCCACATCATACCCGTCTCACCATACTCCTCGGGATCAGACGTAATCTCTGATGGTACCTCCGTTCCTAACGGGCTACCTATATAAGGTGTGTAAGCTGGTGAATCGATGTCTAAAGGCTGTCCAGGGGACTCAGGCTCAGGCAAAGGAGAACCTGGTCTAAGAGAATGTGTAATACTCTACAATGGAGGAGTACCCCCTTCTGGGATATCCTCGCCATCCTCCTCCTAAGGATCCTCATCCTCATCAACATACTGCTCCTCAATCTCTTCCTCCTCCTCGACCTCATGCTCCTTCTCACCCTCATCCATAGGGGGAGAGTCCATGAGTCGGAGTCTCTGTGCAGGTAAATCCTGAGGTGGTACACTAGGAGATCTAGGCCTCCTAAGACATGGTGATACTGCTAAACGAATAGGTGATGATGGTGGTCGCACGGACATACGGGCAGTGCTATAAGCAAGCCTAGGAGTCTGTGCTCTTGCTAAAACATAATGTAAAGTGAGCAGCCTAGACGAGCTAGGGCGATCTAATGATGAACTAGAGTGACGTACGATCTCATAAGGATCACCCTGCGCAACCGTCATGAGAGTCAATGCTGGCGAACTAGCTACAGCAAGGACTTCCTCAGACACATCAAAAGCTAGTGAAGGCATAGTCTATGACAACGGCATACGGTAGGTATAAGTGTTCGAAACAACTAGTTTTAATAAGCGCAACAACTTAACCAAAACACATATCACATAATGTAAGCTTTAAAAGTGTAGGTACCGCATTACTCAACACACGGCTACCTATATAAGGTGTGTAAGCTGGTGAATCGATGTCTAAAGGCTGTCCAGGGGACTCAGGCTCAGGCAAAGGAGAACCTGGTCTAAGAGAATGTGTAATACTCTACAATGGAGGAGTACCCCCTTCTGGGATATCCTCGCCATCCTCCTCCTGAGGATCCTCATCCTCATCAACATACTGCTCCTCAATCTCTTCCTCCTCCTCGACCTCATGCTCCTTCTCACCCTCATCCATAGGGGGAGAGTCCATGAGTCGGAGTCTCTGTGCAGGTAAATCCTGAGGTGGTACACTAGGAGATCTAGGCCTCCTAAGACATGGTGATACTGCTAAACGAATAGGTGATGATGGTGGTCGCACGGACATACGGGCAGTGCTATAAGCAAGCCTAGGAGTCTGTGCTCTTGCTAAAACATAATGTAAAGTGATCAGCCTAGACGAGCTAGGGCGATCTAATGATGAACTAGAGTGACGTACGATCTCATAAGGATCACCCTGCGCAACCGTCATGAGAGTCAATGCTGGCGAACTAGCTACAGCAAGGACTTCCTCAGACACATCAAAAGCTAGTGAAGGCATAGTCTATGACAACGGCATACGGTAGGTATAAGTGTTCGAAACAACTAGTTTTAATAAGCGCAACAACTTAACCAAAACACATATCACATAATGTAAGCTTTAAAAGTGTAGGTACCGCATTACTCAAACACGCCTTTAAATAACACACATAAGTTCCGTTCTATTACATAATCACATATCAAAGCAATCGAGTTCAAATTCCAAAATCGTAATATACCGTTTACTCAAATCAATTTCCGTAATATTTCGATAATCACATCTCATTTTCCCAAAACCAATAATCATATCTCATTTCCAAAACCAATAATCATATCTCATTCCCAAAACCAATAATCATATCTCATTTCCAAAACCAATAATCATATCTCATTTCCAAAACCAATAATCATATCTCAATATTCAAATCGCATTTCATACCATAATCAAATAAGAAGCTTCGGCTTGGCAAGCGGGCGTGCGTCGGTCGAGGATCAATTTTTCTTAAAAGCGGTTATAGTTTAGGGTTTATAAAATACCTAGTTCTCTATAATCTTGAGCTCTGATACCAATCTGTAACACCCCCAAATCTCGGTACAGCGGAAGACTTAATCAAGTTTTCGGGGCGTTTCTTTTTGGATTGGTATCGCACACAAGTAAAATAAAAGATAACCATTTAGCCATTTAAAACCAATCCCAAATAAAATATTTAAACATTTAATCCGAAGATATAAATTTTAGGCCCAAAACATAGTTTAACAAAATAGGTCCCCAAAGTTTATCAGAGTAGAAAATGATCCTTGAACCACGCCTCCATGCCAAGCTTCCACACGTCAAATAATCCAAACATCTCTCAAATACCTGAGAAATCATGCTAAAAGGTCAGCTTACGCTGGTGAGTTCATAGGTTTAAGTTCAACAAAATCATAGTGGACCTTTAAGAGTTGATTTGCTATGCAAGACCTAGATAGGTAAATACCGTTTCACATACTGATCCTACCCGGATCTCCAATCATATATTCACTTACTCGGGCCCCTGCGACTCTAGTCCAGCACTGTCGTGGCAACCTCTAGAACAATTGCCAACCCCGGGCTAGTTCGAGATAGAAGTCTATTCTTAGTTAGGCATGGTAAAACCTAGACTAAGGCAAAAACTATCGCACATCTATCTACTCAGTCAGCATATAAGAAAATCCAAATAGTTTTAACGGTCCAAAAACAGTAGCATGATTCTCACCCGAAAAGGTCAGCACATCAACTATCGACTCAGCACAACCTATTAATGTAGACCAACTTAATATACATTCCTCAAAATCAACATTATCTACCCCAATATATTCCATTTCTTTATTTTCCAAAAACGCCTCGTTTCACCATTAATCCTAGTGTTTGGTATCCTCATGTGGGTGTATCGATTCAATATGATGTCATGAACGCACTTAAACAACCAATATATAACTCAATGCGACACAATGAGGCCTCTAAACGATAAACTTCATAGTTCAATAAGTTTCGGAATAAATAGTAGACCTTATCGAATTCGTCAACTCGATAAACTCATTCCTTTATTCGTGTCGCTTATTATCGCATAAATTAATCGTATTCTAAAGAGTAATAAGGATAAGTCGCTCATTAATAAGGTTACCCAACGCACCTAGCGGGCTCTTATTAGATTCGTCAACCTAATAAGTCCGCTACCCATGTGGATCAACAATATTAATGTTAGGTTATCCGTAACCCATGCACTTATAATACAAATAAATAGTTATTTATTCAACATTAAATGTCCACAATTGACATTTATTGATAAACGTGTACTCGAAACGTTAATTATTTATTTATTACAAAACCTCTCCAATTTAGTCGTTAGTTTCATTTAAAACTAGTAAATAACAAGATAAATCTTGTTATTGATATTTTTGGTACAAAAGCCCATTACTATTTATATTTCATAGTTTTATTATCATTTTCTTATATAATATATATTTCGGCAAATCCCATTATAAATCTCATAACGTTATTCGTTTTGAGTCCACAAGCACGAGTCATAACTTCTCGGCTTTTAATCAATCAATTGTCCAAATTATACTAAAGTCCATGTTACGGCTTTGTCGGAGCCAACTATTGACTAAAAAGTCAAAGTGACACCAACGTAGCTCAAAGTCACAATATATATATCAAGTCCATAATTAAAAGTCATAACGTCGCAATTCAATCCCAAACTAACTCAAAACAATCTCGCCAACCAATCAATCAACCAATTATACTCGAAACCAATGTTATGACCCTAATGGTCATGACATGGTCGCGGTCAAGACCACGTGGACCAAACAAGCTCCTAAAGCTTTTCGGCTCCACGTGCCTCATCTAAACCTCAACTAAACCAATCAATAAGCTACCAAATCGACCCGACCCGGACCCAAGACCCAAGTGGGTCACGTACACCAACCCATGGGTCACGTACGTGACCATGGTGGTTCGTACGCCCCATGTTGTCCAACCAAACACAACCAAATCCAATCTACAACACTCAAATCCAATCATTCAAGCTCCAAACACTATCTAAACACAAAACCCATCAACTATCATTAACCAAGAACATGCAACTAAACCCTTAAATGAAAAAGCCATCAAATTAATGCACCACACATGTACCAAACACTAATTACTTGTTTATTTCATCACTAATTAGCTTTAATTTCATGTTTCACCCAAAAGCCCCAAAAATTGTTCATGGGTCAAAAACCTAGAATCCAATTCGTGGCTTTTTATTGCCTAACCAAGCTCAAAACATTTTCTATTTACCTTCTCTAATCACCAATTACTAAAGCCCTTTGAAATATTTAGAAACCCTAAAAGTACGAATCTTAATTATTGAATTTGGAGGTGTTAATGAAGTCCAAATTGAGTGTATGATATATGGTTGGAAAGAGGAGAAAGAGATCTGTCTTGAATTTGGACGCGCCGTCGTTTGGTCGGAATCTGGCCGGAAGTAGGCGACCGGTTATGGTGGTGGTGGTGAATTAGGGTTTTTAGAGAGATGTAGAGAGAGAAAGAGCTTGTGTGTGTTTTTCTAGTGAGAGAAATAAACTAGGCAAATGAGGGGATTGAATGGGTATTTATAAAAGGCCACTAGGGACCTCAAAATAATTAAATGGAGAGGAGGGGGCGCCGGCTCAAGAGAAAAAGGGGAGGGTTCGGGTTGAAACTTTTCGTATCTATCTCGTTTACCCATTCCCGAGCTCACATATCGTCCCTCGAGTGTCCCAATACATTTATGTAACTTCCCAACATCGTTACTCACGTTTTTCCATAAGTTTTGACTATTTATTTGTCAATTTTCGAGTTACGGTCTAAAAGTTACAATAACTCTTGTTTTAGGCTTTTCTAATGCCGAATCGAATAGTGCCTACCAAATAGAGTTAAAACGCATACGATAACTCATTTAATAATGAAATAAACCGTAAAAACCAATCGAAGATATAAAATCAAGTCACGGTTTATAAAATAGTGTTAAAGGCAAATCTCAGTTTAATTTAACGTAATGCGGTTACCTAAAATAGACTCCCTAAATTGCCGGTTGTCACACTTCATATGGTGTTTTTTCTTCCAGGGCTTTCGTAGGTACCCTATTGAGTATGTAAAGGGCGTGCCTTACTGCTTCCGCCCAAAAAGTTAAGGGTAACTTCGTCGCTTTCATCATACTTCTAGTAGTTGATAACATTGTTCTATTTCTCCTCTCTACTACTCCATTCTGCTGCGGTGAGTATGGTGCTGTCAATTGCCTTTCTATTCCCTTCTCCTTACAGTATTTGGTGAATCCATGTGATGTGAATTCACCTCCTCTATCAGTTCTTAGCATCTTTATTTTTGAATTCAACTTTGATTCAATCTGTTGCCTAAATTCCTTGAATGTGCTGAATACTTGATCTTTCGAATTTAGAAAGTAAGCCCACATGAAACGTGTGCAGTTATCTACTAATAAGAAGATGAGCTTCTTTCCAGAGTGTGTTGCTGGACTTATGGGACCACAAAGATCTCCATATACTAAGTCCAACGGGTTCTTTGATCTGAATTTAGCTTGGTTTGGAAAAGGTGTTCTGATGTGTTTTCCTAATAAACATGCATCACAGATTTGTCCTGCATGGTTTATTCTAGGTATTCCATTCACTAGACCTTTCCTTGTCATCTTGTCTATTGCATCAAAGTTCTGGTGACCTAATCTAGCATGCCATAACCTTGCTTGGTCATCTACGTTTGCTAAGAGACATATAGGTGCTACTATATGTAATCTAATACTATAAAGTCGATTCTTAAATCGTTCTACTTTCATCAACAACTTCTTGTTCTTATCATACAAAGTCAGTAAATTTCCATCCATGATGATCTTGCAACCTATTTCTGTAAGTTGTCCTAGACTAAGTATGTTACTCTTGAGGTTTGGAATGTAGTAAACATCCGAAATCATCTTCTGTTGTAAGTTTCTACATCCTATTAGTATTGAACCTCTACCCTTTATCTCCACATACGATCCATCTCCAAAACGAATGCGTCTAGTGATGTTTTCGTCAATATCCTTAAAATGGCCTTTGGTGCCTGTCATATGATTACTTGCACCATTATCTAAGTACCATATGCTAGCATCTGTTGTAGCATATTTTTGGGGGTGTACATGTTCTTCATTCAACAAGATTTCTTCAGTTTCATCTGTTGCCATTAATAATGATAGTTCATCATCTTCTAAAATAAGGTTTGATTGTTCCTGAGTTGTTGGTGGACTTCTACAATTTTTCTTGAAATGTCTGGGTTTCCCGCAATTGAAACATTTCAAGTTCTTTTTATCCCACTCACCTTTATTCTTATTGTGAGTTGAGTTTCCTCCATTCGAGTTGTCTCTATTTCCCTTATTTTGCCAATTTCCTCGTGAATAGTTTGATCTACCTTTATATTTGGTAAATCTTTTCTTATTTCTAGAATGTTCGCCTTGTGCGAATAATAGGTTATCTTGGCTTTCTATTTGTCCTCCCTTTCGGAGTATTATTCTCTCCTCGAATGCCTTAAGTTTTCTAGCGATCTCATCTAATGTTATGTCATCGAGATCATTCGTCTTCTCTATGGATGCTACTATTTGAATGAACCTATCTAGTGTGGAATCTAATACTTTTCGTACTAAAAGTTATTCATCCAATGCTTTTCCTAATTCTTTAGCCTTCGTGGTGTAGCCGTTCAATTTGGCTGTAAATGCATCCACCGTTTCATCTTCCTTCATCTGAAGGGTCTGAAATCCAATCATCAATGATTGTAACCATGCTTCTTGCACTTTCTCTTCTCCAACGTGTCTCTTTTTCAATGAATCCCATAATTCTTTTGTCGTTTCGCAACTTGCTACTTGTAAGATCACATCTTCGGTCAATGCTTGATATAGGAAGGCCGTTGTTGCCTTGTCCTTTTTAACATCTACTTGTTTGTTTTCCTTAGGTTCTATCGCTTCCCATAAACCTTGTGCTTCTAGTATCACCTTAATTTGTATAGTCCAAACTGTGTAGTTTGTGGTTTTGAGTTTAGGGCATTGATACGGGTTTTGGTGTAGTGTTACTGCTACTCGCATCTTCACCGGGCATTTTGATTGTGCTTATGATCTTCACTTTCTACTTTCTATGGGAATTCTAACTAGGTATGGTATTCTCAATACTACAGGAACAGAAATAGTTATCCGGGAATCTACTAGTACGGGATCAATATATAGTTCTCGGGATTTCTTAATAATGTAAAATAACGATCTATACTAACTAAAGTATAAAAGAGAAATCCAAAGTTTGAATTTTGTGACCTCGTTGTTGTGTTTTAAACACAGTCGTATTCCCACTTGTGTCGGTACTTGAGTATAATACCAACCACTTTCTTTCTTTCCCACTTTCACTAAACCAATTCGCGTACACCTATTGATGTTGTCGAATTGCCTTCAGTCTACTTGTTCTTTCCCCACGTTGTCTCTCCTTTTTCTTTTGTGTCGCTTTATTAATGTCTTGCCTTCGAACTCTTGGTCCTGGCTATTTTCCGAACACAAGTATCTCCAAATACCTTTCGGTATTTTAAGAAAAACAAGTCGATTACTTGTTTTCTTCTTTACCAATTATGAGTGGTAGTATCCTTCGTTGCTTGTCCGCGTTCCACAATACATTCTCTTTTCTTTTGTTCCACACCGAATGTGCCACACTAAAAATACCTTTCGGTATTTTTCAACAAAAAACCACAATTGATCAGGTCGTGTTTTTTTGTTAATAAACTTTGTATTGCTACCGTCTTTTCTTCCAAAAACAATCCTAGATTGCTCTCCTCTTAACCAGTCTAATTTTTCTATCTCCAAGCAACTCCTTTTTTCTTCTTGTATACGTGGTGTATACAAGGTATCCTAACGCGTCTTTCTTTATCTTCTTGTCACGTAACGAAGTATAACAAGGTATCCTTTCTTTCTTTCTTCTTGTTGTCGTGTGTAAAAACACCAACAAGGTATCTTTTCTTTCTTTCTTCTTGTTGTCGTGTGTAAAAACACCAACAACGTATCCTTTTCTTTCTTTCTTCTTCTGCGTACAAAAGATTGCAACAGGTATCCGACACCAACAGGTTTGATGTCCTCTCGTTTAAAGTTTTCGACACAAAGATAAAACGTATGTTATTTATCTTATGTCCTAGTTATCCGAGCAATGTCTTCTTCTTCTAAAACAAAAGTTTCAGCGCGCATTTCTTCTTTCTGAACCAAAACAACGCTTGTGTTTTCGTCTTGGTTCCCTTCTCCTTCGTTAAGTTTTTCTGGTTTTTTTGTGTGTCTCGTTAACAAGAATCTGATGATATTGATATGGTGTAACGAGATGTAACTAAGGCTCTTGATGCCAAATGTTGGTCCCTAACGTGTTTATTGAGTGAGTCGATAATGAAAATGCAAACAATAAATAATCTTTGAATAACTAAATCGTCTAACTATTGAAATGATTCATTACATCGAGTATTTAAACTAAACGAAGGGGTACATTTCCCAAACGTTGCAACGGTTAGAAGGTAACCGTTTTTTGGCGGTTGTAACCGTTTTCTAACAACTAACTATCTATAAACGTTTTATGGTTATGTAACCTCTATTCGGTTATAATTTTTCTGACGAGCAACTTTGGTCCTTCGAGTTTGAAGGAATGGCGAGATTATACTTTACAGCCAATGCTAATGGATCGGTCTCCCTCCAATAGATTTTAGATAAAAGATGTGGTAAAAATGATGGTCCGTTGCTAACAAAAAAGCATAAGATTCAGGGGTTCCTCCAAAACAGATTTTTGCTTATATAATTATTAAAATTAAAATATAGGAGAAGCAATCGAATTCCTTTTCATAGTGGTTGTATCTTTGTGATTTAGTTGAACTTAGTCAATGAAAGTTCAAGCACGTGTTCTCAGTACTTGATGAATTACACAAGTCTAGTGGATGAAACAGGGCCGGATTTTAGGGTGTGCAAAGTGTGCAACCGCACAGGGCCCCCGAAATTTTGGGGCCTCCGATGTTAAAAATGCAGCTGATTTTAATTCTGGGATTGCAAAAAAATTGATGAAATTAGGATATTTGATGTAATAGAAGAAAAACAAATATCAACTTCAAGTGATTTAATGAGAAAAAAACCAAATAAACAGAGTAACAGGCTTACAGGCATGATGCACGGTTGTGGAAGATGATGAGTTATTGAGTATGGGTAATATTCAGTTTTCATCCTAAGGTTTATGGCTTTTACATTTTTGTCCTACTATTTTATTTGTAGTTTTAAATAAGTACAAATGGGTATACTCGAATTACTACTTTCAACCTATGTTAGAAAAACTGTTTAGAAATAGTCCACTTTGTTTGTCTAATGAAATTTTACCTACCTTCTCCATCAAAAGGTTTATATAATGTTATACACGTTCTTCATTTTTATTTATTACTTTATTCTTACCTTTTTTATATATATATATATATATATATACTTTTGAATTTGAGAGGCCTATATTGCAAAATGGCACAGGACCTCAAAATTTCACGGGACGGCCCTGGGATGAAATATATATGTCTACAAACTGAAGATCGTGTGAACATATGGCAGAAGATGCGGTGCCACATTTAGATACAGTTCAAGGGTTTTATATTAGTTTTGAAAACTTTGCTAAACACAATCTTTTAGAATCTGCTACCTTTTGCATGCAAACTACGTTATATTCCACCAACATTTAGTTTCCTAATTTTCCTATTAAAGGTTTCTTTTTAACAAAGTTGTCTTATAATTCTATATATTTTTTGATTTTAACTTCTTATAAATAGTCAATAATAGTGTTTTACATCACACAATATTGTCTTGTCATGTTCCTTTTCATACTCTTCGGCTATGCTTGGGCACGACTATAAAACTTACTCGTTACAACTAGGGGTGAGCATGGTGCGGTTTTTGGTAAAAACCAAACCGCATCCGCCATTAAGGTTTCTAAAAAATGAGAATCCACAACCGCGCGGTTTTACAGTTTTGTGGTTTTTTTGTTTAAAGTTTTTCTTTTTCAAATTATATTTTTTGGTATATATAGAATAAATATATCATAAAGTTACAAGATGGGTTGAAACATATATACAAAATGTTGTGTATTAGTATGAAATTATTAATCTATGCGATACTAAAATTCAAACGAGATGAAGAATTTTAAAGATTTTGATGATAAATTAAAAGAAAAATAAAGGTATATGACTTAAAAACTCAAGCATAAATTAACTACTCATAAAATATGTTTTCAAGAATGTGACTATTTAAGTCTACGCAACGGCATGCTTAAAAACGCATAGATTAGCCAGCTAAAACTAACTAAAAATAAAAAAAGCGCATAGAACATCTTATCGAGCCGTACATATCTTGTTACTTGTTTTCTCTTTGTTTACATGCTTTTTATTTGACATATACATATAAATGAAAATGATAAGGATTCTCTCACGTGAATATGAGAGGTAATGTTGTGTTTCTTATGATTGTACACTTGAGATAAAATAAAATAAATGTTTTGCACTAATAGCAATGTACAATTATCACAAGCTTAACATTACCTCTCATACATGAAAGGATCCTCGTCCAAATGAAAAAGGATACAAACCACCAACTGTTATTCAATGTTTATTGTACAATTGACTTTGACTTTTTCGTCAAGGCAAGGGTATCTAGGAATTCAGATTTGTTTTCCTGTGTCGGCCACGAACACCTACCAAGAGTTTGGTTCAATAAAGAGGAAAGAAAAGCTAAAGATTAAATAAACTATTCTCAATAATTCATTTTCTATCAAAACAGTAAAATAAATTTTCACATTCATTTTTTAAAATCAAATATCTCATAAACTATTGATTGTTAGACGAAACTAATCATACCATCACGACAAGCATAAAATTACCTTTAATCTTATATCCTACATCATATACTTTCGAATAATTTTTTTTCCGACTTTTTTGTGGGTTTAAAGTTTACGGTTAGGGTTTAGGTTTTTAGGATTTAGGGGTTTGACTTTTTTGGGTTAAGTTTTCTAAGGGTTCAGGTTTCTTTCGGTTTAGCGGATAGGGTTTAGGTTTTTTTGGTTTAGCGGTTAGGGTTTTAGTGGTTTAGGGTTTTTAAGGGTTTAAGGTTTCAGAGGTTTCGGGTTTTTAGGATTTAGGGGTTATGGTTTTTAGGGTTTAGGATTTGTAGTGTAGGGGCTGTGTTAACACAAAAAAGTATTTTTAAAATTTTCATTTATAGTGTAATATATCGAAACTGCAAAAAATGATAAAAAACTAAGTTCGTCGAAAGTATAAAATATTGAATCTCTATAAAAAGATAATTTCATTCTTGTCGCAATAGTATAATTAGTTTTATTTAACTATTAACGGTTTGTGAAATTTTTAAAAAGTGAAAATGAATTTAATTAATTTAATCAAAAATAGATGGTTGTGATTGATCTATTTAATCTTTAATTTTATGTGATCTTTATTGATCTCACCCCCACCACCGGGCAACATATCATGTTTCGGTCCTACTAGAATTCACTGTATCCAAAGTTTAGAGGTTTTTTTTTTTTTTTTTTTTTTTTTTTTTTTTTTTTTTTAAGAAGAAACCAAATCAACAAACAACACTACCTGTGGTGGCACGAATAGGACTCCCAGGTGAACAAAATCGGATTATTCATTGTACCTCTTAATGTAATGATACATTATTCACTAATATATCATAAATATACCACAATATAACACGTACAATGCGGTCCATGATCACGAAGATGAGTTCATATATTATATCGTGTATATATATTTTTGTAATTAATTTCTCTAGCTAGCTTTTATTTTATTGATGAGCATGCATGAGAGCTAGAGGTAGATATATATAGCAACACACTTAGCAACCATTAACATACACTACAAGAAAAAGTGGATTTAGTGACAACACGAATATGGTCACTAATAGTAGATATTTGGTCACTAAGCCGATTTAGTGACCATACCAGGGTGGTCACTCGTGGTCACTAAAAGTCGGTCACAAAAGGTAATAGTGATGACTTATGAATATGGTCACTAAATAGTAACCACATAAAAGTGGTCATTAAAATTTGTGACATAGAATTTCGTCACTATTGTGGTCACTAAACAGAATAGTGGTCACTATTTGACCCAATTAGTGACCAAAATAGTGACCACTAAAGCAAAATTAATCACAAAAATATAGTGGTCACCAATTTGTAAAATATGGCAAAAAAAATCTGCTTGTAATCACAATACGATTATAAAATTCGAAATGAAAAGGAATTCATTCAAAACATAAATCCAAAATTCATTACAACCACAAAATCTATATTTCTTTATTCAAAACTAAATACAAGAATCGTAATTACTGCATAATTCGTCTATAAGGAACCATAAAGTATGTTGCTCTTTGTAGGTTTTACACCAATGACCTAAAATCAACCAATATAATGCAAGAGTAATATTATCTCAACTATTACTGTCACTCATCACAGATATGTAATCGCCGCCATAGCTTGATGAGTACATGCCACCAGGTTCACTGCCACTAAAAGAGCCTGCACATTCAGAAAAAACATTAGCGAACTTCCAAATGTTCTGGGAAAATATACCTCCACCATAAGCCATTCCCTGATGGCTACTATAAAGACCATGAGAATCCTGAGCAGACATTGAACCCCTGCTACTACCATATCCAATGTTTGATCTCCCAAGTATGCCAATAATTCACGGAAAACATTATAGCAATTCCAGCTGAAAAATATTCTTTAACTAAAATCCAAAGCCACATACTGTATAAAGCACAAAATAAAGAAAAATATAAATAAATAAAAAAACTACTGTAATTTACAGCAAACATGTATTATAAGAACCAAAAAAACTGCTCGCCTACAGATGAGATAACTTACTAGCGATCACATTAATAGCATCATCAAGGTCTTTGTAACCATGAAAAACATCTTTTCCTTGATGTCTCCACCACAATATTCTTCTGTATAGACCCTTTAGCAAGAGATCATTGTTATCAGTTTCAAACTCAAGCAGCCTCTTGACGCACTTAAGCAGATATTTAACAACCTTCGGTTTGATCTTGCAAATAAACATCTTTTCCTTTTCTTCTGTATACATAGCTATCGCTGAGATTATTTCCGGGGAGTAGTAATGCAGCGAAATAAAACCAACTGGGGAAGTTCATTGCCATGGACCTGTACAGTAAAAGAGTTGAGTAGTTGGCGTCATTTAGTGCAACTTTTAAAAGGTCACAAACTTTATAAATATTTTAGGTGAGACGTACCATGAAGATTTGCGATCCACCATGGAGGTTGCAGATGCAACATGTTTAAGTTTTTTCTTCGTATTAGAAACAGACTTCTTTATTTTATGAACCAACTCAAGAAACCGATCACGTGACAAAGGTCCAGCCAATATTCTAAACAACTGGTGCTTGAAAAGAAAGTATGCATATGAAAACGGCAGCTTTGATTCTATTTCTGCAGATAAACCCCACCGCATTGGTCTTGAAAGTAGATCTAACATCATTGAAATCAATTCAACTTGAAGCTCTAATACAGAAGCTAGTCCCCTGTTATGAATAGTCAACCCTAACAAGATGTGAACCACAAGTTTAACTACGATGATGCAAGAACGGAACTAGAATCAAGACTAGATGCTTACGTTAGCAGAAACCAGCGATGCAGCAAAGCCCTGGTGTCGATAAATAATACTGGAGAAAATGCTAAACATATTATTATAGATCGCCATTTCATCATCTCAAAGAGTTCGTCACTTAAACAAAGAAAGGGTCTCCCAACCACATCCTGCAATACTTGTGATACATCCTCAACAAGAGTTTGAGGGTCAAGATACCATAACAGCAACCTGCAAAAGGATTAAACAATTAGACTGCAGAACTGCAAACAGGAAACAGATTTAATATACTGACACAAGTGGTGTGGCACTGAACCATGTAAAACTCTTTGCTAGTCTGCTCCATATTAATGGGACTGTATTACAGCAAGCTTCTGTATAACATATCTTCGATTAATCTATCAGTGTATGCATCTACACACTGTGAAGATTGGCCTCCCATTTCATAATCCATACAGGCACGCGATTGCCGCACTAAAGCCTCAGCGTAACGGGGAGGAACGTCATCCTTGAAAATTGGAAATTTGTCAACAAATAATACAGCTTTAAACTAATACAATGTCATGAAATAAGTAAAATTCACACTAACCAGTGCAGCATATGGACGCTTTGACCCAGGAACAGGATCATAGTCACGAGGGCGTTCCTCGCGGTAACTCAAAACTTGTTGAATTGCCATCATCGGTGTAGGCACTTCTTGATGATGTGTGAGATGATACCCTTGGAGGATCAGCGTAGGTAGGTCCACGAGCCGGGTAACTGTCTCTATAAGATGAGCTTCTCTCTGAGGTAGACCTAGGTGGACCATAGTCAGCAACCGCTCTACTCCTTGGTGGCAGCTCTACCGCTCTACTCCTGGGTGGCATCTCTACTGCTCTACTCCTTGGTGGCAGCTTTACCGCGCTACTCCTTGGTGGCAGCTCCTCGCGTCGGCTATAATCACATTTCAAGCTGCTTTTGGTGTGTGAATGAACTGTATGCAAAATATTACAGTATTAAGACTATTTAGACGCCAAGAAAAACTTATTATGGTTCAACTGTAAACGATAAAGTATACCAGGTGGCCTCCTATCATACACTACTACAAAAAAGCTCACAAAGACTGGTTAACATAGCTCATGGAGAGTGGTTTCGGAACCATTCTCTGTGAGGGGGTATCTCAATGACTGAAGCACATAGAAAGTTTCGTAACCGGTCTCTAATAGATTGCTTATTGACACTACTTATAAAGATCACTGTTTGAGATTGCTTATTAAAGATGCTTGTATGGCATGTTTGGGATTGCTTATTGAAACTGCTTATCATAAGCAGTTCCAATAAGCAATACCAAACAGACCATATAAGTAGTTAATTTAATAAGCAATCCTTTACAGCCCCTATAAGAAGTTGATACCAAAAAAGCAATCTCAAACAGCCCCTATAAGTACATAATTCAATAAGCTATTCTAAACAACCACTGTATATCATGTACTTCGAGGAATATTCAAATCCACCCAGCAAAAAAAATACTATAAACAAGTAAACATGTCAAAATCGTCATCTTTAAATGAAAATCAACAATGTTCTTGACCCAGAATCCCAAACAGCCCATTAAATCTAATTGAGTGGTGAATTGACACGAGAGACCTACTTTGTTCTTAAGAGCAGATTGAAATCTGTCCAAATCACCACCATCGTTCTTAAGAGCAGATTGAAATCTGTCAATGCTTTTATCAACTTTAGATGGTCCCCACAGATTTGAGATGATTCTTTTTACATCATCAAGCTTGCCCGCCTTCACAAACACCACAATTAACCAATGAAAAAGCTTACTTTTTTGCTAACAAAATAGCGTCTTTTCTTTTAATGGCTTACAAACGAGAGACCTACTTCGCATACCCTGTGGGAGCTCTCGACAGCAAACTAAACTGCATACCAAAAGCTAGCATAAAACCTTGCAATATATATCGTTGTTCTCCACCGGTGAAAAGTTTCCCAAACTGTATCAAGAAGGTATCATACTACGACTTATATTTAACACATGACCTAATTGTATAACATGTTACTAAGATGTGTTTTATTTTATTTTATAATAATAATGCTAGATAACAGGAAACAAAAGTAAATTATTTATACCAGTGGGGATCACTCTTCGAGAATATTCCTAGAAAGAGTGATGCTATAATTCCAGTACGTGTTCTAATTTGACACAAGTTCCCCCAATGAACCCCTATAGCTCACTGCAAATAAACAGTTGAGTCCTTCATTTTGTTGATTTCCTTCATTTTGTTAATTTCAGTAGCACGACAACAACACCTACTCATAGCCTTTGTCAAATTACGAGTCTGCGCTATTTCAGCATGAAAACTTATAATCTACAACTGAAAATTTCATCTTACTGTTTATAGTCGTTAACATGTCATCGATTAAGTAGTGATATATTTTGCTAATGATTTTAAAGCGTTGATTATAGCTCTAATATTTGCAAAACGTATCATCCGTATCTCGATTTTTATAACTATATACCTAAATTTCTTCACAGAAACTATAACTATCATTCATCAATCATCACTCAATGAATTCAAAAACTCACTACAAATAAAAACTTCGCCTAACAAACTGCTTCGTTTTATTAATTTCGGCAATACAACAACTACTTGAAAAATTAACAGAAGTGATTACACAACAACTACTCATAGAATCCGTATTGCAATTTGAATAACGTGATTACATATATATAAATTATTCAAATCAAAACTAAAACAGTGTATTCAATATCAACTGCCTAAATTTAAGCTTAATTAATAACAAACACATAACCTATTACACTAGCCACCAGCAAATTCATTTTTTCACATGAGCATTTCATCGAGCACCTTGTATTCACTTGCGCAAAACAATAACTTTAATAATTAAATAAAAATCACAAAGAGAATAAGTTCGTACCGATCAAATAGAATGAAACCACCTGAAACCACCTAATTCGGAACCCTAACTACCGGTCAAACCGTAACTACCGGTCAAACCCTAACCACCGATCAAACCCTAACCACCAATCAAACCGATCGGATTTGATTAGGGGGCCTCATCCGATCAGATGAAATTGAGAAGAGTGAAGTAGGACATCGATTTGGTTTAAATTGAAGAGGGTGTGATATCGATTTGAAATTGAAGAGTGAAGTAGGACTGTAGGAGTGTGAGATGAATCGGGTCGGGTCAAAAGATCCGCGTATTTTTTATATTTTGGTATGTTAATTTTATTTTTATATTTCGTGCAAGTATTTGTGGGTAAGTTTTTGTGAGAGAAACAAATTGTTAAAATGACTATCAAATAAATCATGTTAGCTTATCATTTGAAATTTATAGCATTGTGATAATTTTTATATTTAGGGGAAATGATATATACCATTTAATATTTGCATTAGCTTTTTATATGTTTATGAAACTTGTATTATGTACACACCATTAGCTATATATATGTCACATAGTAATCAATATTTTTCGGCGTTAACTTTTAAAAATTTAGTGACCAATAATGTCGTCACTTTTTTATAAAGAAAAATATCCCACATGTATAGTGACGAAATTAGTGACCACTTTTGAGCTTGGTGACTAATTGTTTATACATGACCAAATATTAGTGTCCATGTACTATATGGTCACTATTTTGCTTAAATAGTGACCAAAAAAAAAGTCGGCACTAAATTTTGGTCACTATAGTCACTTTTTCTTGTAGTGATAATCGGCCTTGAACTTGCAGCCATCATTGTAAGTCTTGATACCACATTTTTGACAGTTTTGAGAACGGAGTTCGTTAAAGGCAGTGATCATCTCGTTGCCGGTGAGGTCACAGTTGGAGCCAGAGACGAAGAGTCCACAGTGGCCTGAGCAAACCCCTGTGGCTCCTTTGTTTCCGCCAGTGAAGTAGCGGTTGTTGGGCTGAATCTGGCGTCGAGCGGCATCACAGTCACTCTGCGCAAGGCCCCTGCAGAGAGTAGAGCCGGCACATGAGAAGGTGTCGGCCTGAGCTTGAGGGACCTGCAGCTGCAATACCACCACCACTACAACCAGCACAGCAGCAAGACATGTGAGAGGAGGTTACGACGTCATCATATTGCTTTAAAGGGAAATATTGTTGTATATATGATTAGCTTATCAAACTCCCTTATTTATAGCCGAAACGCCATCCTTTCTCCCACTTGAGTTCGTTAAAGGCATTAATAGTAATTCTTTACATTGGGTTATGTTATTAAGACCCCCTATGATGCGATAATATAAGGGTGTGTTTGGTACAGAGAAATGAGACTAGAGAAAAGGAAATCATTTCATTTCTCTTGTTTGGTACGTAGAGAAATCAAATGGGCGGAGAATTTGAAATTCTCGGAGAAATCACCTCTTTGTAATTTGTAACTCTTTGTTTTCCATCCCTTTTGTGGAGAAATTGGAGAAATGGATTAATTCTTTTGAAAAAATGTTTTTTTTTTTTTTTTTTTTTTTTTTTTTTTTTTTTTTTTTACATTTAAAAAGTAAATGAAAAAAATTTAAAAATAAATATATTTTTTTAAAAAAAATTTTTAAAAAAAAATAAGTTTTTAAAAAAATATATACATTTTTAAAAAATATATTTTTTTTTAAAAAACAAGTTTTTTTTTTAAGTAAATAGATTTTAAAAAAATAAGTTTTTTTTGAAAGTACATAAATTTTTAAAAAATAAATTAAAAAAAAGATATATTTTTTTAAAATATTTTTTAAGAATTTTTATTTAGACAAAATATTATTTAAATAAACTTTTTTTCATTTCTCGGGTCAAGTCTCTGTTGTTACCAAACATTAGAATTGAACAAAATTCTCTACTGATTTCTATTCTCTGAAATTATATTCTCTACTTCATTTTTTTTCTCTAAATTTCTCTCTACCAAACGTACCCTAAGAGTTTTGGTCAAAATGTATAAATCACGATGCACACTATACAAGTCTGCACTGCATAGGCCCACGAAACCCCCCCAAATAACTGGTCCCCTTGACATTATCTTTCAGACAAAGGCTATGTCTGTCTTTGTGGGCAAAACAAAAAACTAAAGAAAAAAAGATTTATCACCTTGCGGACATACATTTATTTTATATTAATATCATTTGTATTTCATATGATTTGATGTTGTAAGTTTCGGTAGTTTGGTCAAAACATTTGAAAAAAATATTGTGAAAAATTATTATCACATGATATCGATCATATATATTAATACTAGTTATAATGTCCGTGGACGCACAAATTTTTTGCTAATTTTTGAAATAATGTATTTTTATCTATTTGAAAACGAATAGTTTAGTTTTGTTTTATTTTAATTGTGATTCATAATTTTGGATTATAATTTTTTTAACTTACTTAGCAAAGATACATATATATTTTTAAAAAGTTTAATCATAAAACTATATAAACCAAATTTACTTACCGCTTGTTGTGTTTTTGCAACGATAATTTAGGTAAACTAATAGTTTAATCTTATGTTGCATCGAATATTGTTGGTTGGGTTACGATGATATACTAATATAAAATATAAACTGTTTACACATTTATCAACTTTTGAATTTCAAATATAAATTTTGTAAGATATACACCGAATATGAATATTGCGTTGTTATTGATCCAATATGACTACAATTGAGAACATATGTAAAGGGATATGGTTGGGCTATATTAAGCAATCCAACTTATCCACCTAATCAACATATCAATCATAATAAATGATTTCCCATTAATAATAAATGTATATCAATCACAGCTAACACTCCCCTGCAGTCAAAGCGGAAGGACACTAGACACTGAGACTTGAGCGAAACTCTTCAAATAAAGCTGATGGTAGTCCTTATTAAAGATATCTGCATACAGAGTAGTAAAAAAAATAAAACATAACATAATAAAAGCATAACTTTAATTGACTCGTAACAAAACCGTACCAACAATCGATTTTAGTCGACTGGTACCAACGATCGGCTAAGTTGACTGGTAATCTTATTTTACCAATGGTCAACATTAGGAATGGTACCAACGGTTAACTTTAGTCGACTGGTAACAAAGCCGTACGAACAGTCGACTAGCAAACAAACAATATAACCTTTTTATTTTTATTTTATTTTTATTTTTTTAATACAACAAAAAGATGAGAAAACGAAAGTTGATTCTAAAACTTCAACCCTCAAAGAACTTTCTAAACAAACGGGGCGTATTTTTCCCTAGAAAAACATAAAGATCCACTATTTTATTTAAGGGAACCCTCCGAACCTCCGGCGAGTAGCCGGTGGCCGGAGGCGGCGGCGGAAGAGTTGTAGTTTAGAGTTCTAAGATCGGTATTGGATGTAAGATATACACGGAATATGAATATTGTGTTGTTATTGATCCAATATGACTACAATTGAGAACGTATCTAAAGGGATATGGTTGGGCTATATTAAGCAATCCAACTCATCCACCTAATCAACATATCAATCATAATAAATGATTTGCGAATCATAATAAATTTATATCAATCACAGCTAAAAGTCTAACAAATTTTTAACGTAAGGACGTTTATTTATAATTTTATATTTCTTGAATATTTTTGTATGTTTGGCTAAAACTATGTTCAAATCATTTGGTTGCTATAAATCCGTATTGTTATATATATATATATATATATATATATATATATATACATATATATATATATATATATATATATATATAGGGTAAAGTTAAAATAAAAAGACAAATATCCGTAAAAAGAATAAAAAGAAAATTTTTTTTAAAAAAGTTTTTAAAAAATTCCAAAAAATCCAACAAGATAGGGTATGTTGGTGCATAAAACTTTTGTGAAAAAAGTTTTTCTAATTTTGAGTTTTTATACTTTTTTTTAATGCACAAAAAACGAATTTTGATGCGCAAAAAAATTTTGATGCACAAAATTTTTAACTTGTTTTAGTTTGATGCGCAATGTTATTTTGATGAAAAAAGTCAAAAAAAGTTGGGTGCAAAAACGAATTTTTGATGCACAAAAAAGCGATTTAATGCACAAACGTATTCTTTCATAATTTTTTTTCGAAAAAAGTATTCACTTTTAGAAAAACTTCCTTCACAACTTTTTCATGCACCAACATACCCGATCTTATGGGAATTTTTTGGAATTTTTAAAAAATTTTTTTTAAAAAAAAATTTCTTTTTATTTTTTTTACGGATATTTGTCTTTTTATTTGATCTTTACCATATATATATATATATATATATNATATATATATATATATATATATATATATATATATATATATACCATTTCTAGTTTATTTTTCTGTTTATAGGCATTTTTTTTATTTTTCTTTAAAAAAAAATTTTTTTTAAAAAATTTTTAAGGTTTTTTAAGGGTATTCTAGCCCATACAACCACGTACTTTTTCAACACTTCCTTCAAAAAGATTTTCACTTATGAAAAAAGCTTTTTTTTAATACTTTCTTATGCAAACACGTAATTTAGCGAAAAAACACGTAGTTTTTAAGCAAAAACGTGGGTTGAAAAAAACTGAAAAAAGTAGTTTTATTGTAACGCGTAGTTTGATTTTGTTCAATTTTTAAAACACGTAGTTTTAAAAAAACGCGTAGTTTTAAGCAAAAAACACGTAATTTTTTTTCATATTTTTGAGTTTTAATCTTTTTGAAAAAAGTGTTTTCAAAATACGTGGTTGTATGGGATAGAACAACCTAAAAAACCTTAAAAAATTTTTGAAAAAATTTTTTTTAAAAGAAAAATAAGAAAAATGATATATATATATATATATATATATATATATATATATATACCATTTCTAGTTTATTTTTCTGTTTATAGGCATTTTTTTTATTTTTCTTTAAAAAAAAATTTTTTTTAAAAAATTTTTAAGGTTTTTTAAGGGTATTCTAGCCCATACAACCACGTACTTTTTCAACACTTCCTTCAAAAAGATTTTCACTTATGAAAAAAGCTTTTTTTTAATACTTTCTTATGCAAACACGTAATTTAGCGAAAAAACACGTAGTTTTTAAGCAAAAACGTGGGTTGAAAAAAACTGAAAAAAGTAGTTTTATTGTAACGCGTAGTTTGATTTTGTTCAATTTTTAAAACACGTAGTTTTAAAAAAACGCGTAGTTTTAAGCAAAAAACACGTAATTTTTTTTCATATTTTTGAGTTTTAATCTTTTTGAAAAAAGTGTTTTCAAAATACGTGGTTGTATGGTTTTTATTTTTTTTACGGATATTATATATATATATATATATATATATATATATATATATATTCAAACCACCAACTTGACAAAGAACTTTATTTGAGCGAACCGATTGCCAAAATGTGGAAGATGTTAATATCTAGAATCAGTTGAAAGGAACCATACATGTTCTTAGGACAACCCAAAAATCTTGTAGTGCATATCATTATAAGACACGATTCCTTTAATTTTCAATTCCCAACGAACTTTAAATTCTTCACGTCATCAAAGTGCAGCTCCTCTTACAGTTAGCTCAAAAGATATACAATATTTGTAGGAGCAGGTTATGGTGGGGGTGTCAATTATCGACACGACACGATTAACGACACAAATTCGACACGAAGTTAAACATGTTTGGGTTGAGGATAAACAGGTTTGGGTCAAAAACGGGTCGACACGTCTAACCCGTTTAATAAACGGGTCGTGTTTGGGTTGAGCAAGCATTAAACAGGTCAACCCGTGAACCCGTTTAAGTAAATAAAATCTTAAAAATAAAATATATAACCTGGTTTTTATGTTAGACGCGGATTAAATGTATTTTGTTATTTACTTAGTATGAGTGAATTATACTTTTATACCTTGGATATCTTGAAAATTGACGCTTATTATTCAGAAAATTGTGAGCATAGTTTTTTGTATGTTATTCTTATCATTTTTTGTATTTAAACTAGTTAAATCGACAAACCAGCGGGTTTATTCACACTTGACCTATTTACATAAATGGGTTAAACGGGTCACAAATGGGTTACACGTGTTATGCAGGTGTAGGTTAGGGTTGAGTTTCTTGACATGATTAATAAATGGGTCGTGTTTGGGTAAAGGCTATACTAACCCGCCAACACGTGAACCTGAATAGATTAACACGAACACGACTCGATTGCCCCCTAGGTTGTGGCAAGAACTTTTAGAATATCTGAATATTTAACAACCATGTCGTCTTTTCTTTGACAGATGGTGAAATATACGAAAACATAATAGTACAACATATTTGACCCACATACACCAAGGGACATTAGTAAGAGCATCGGGTATAATGGAATTGGTGCCTTGCCAAGGTGACGTGGAGGGACTTTCGGCGGCGCCGAATGGCAGCCACCACAACATCAACCCTTCGCCACTTCGGTTTTAGCCGGTTCTTCAACACACAAAAAGACAAACACACTTTATACTAGTAATTAATTTGTGTGTGTGTTGTGAGTGTCTGATTAAAAGAAGATTGATGCGATCATCTTCAACCACGAATATTGATGCAGACTTGCATATCAAACACAACTCATAAAACTCATCTTCTTCTTTGCAACTCATAAATCTTCTTCTTTACTGTGTAGACTTCACTCCAGTGATGTTGACCACAAACAATTCAGTGGTTGAATTGGTGATGGTCAATAGTAAATTTGTACAATTTGTGCACTGATCATTTTGATTCATAGAGATTCTTGTGTGATCTATTTTTGTGGCTGATGACTTTTAGAAAGGTAGGTGAAGTAAAATGATAAAATGAAGCTTCTTGAATGTCGTTAAGGTCTTGGTAGTAAATTATAAACTTTAAGTGTGGGTTAGTTTTTTTACTTGGGCTGATGGACTGAAAAATCTTAATAAGTTTAACCTTTTTTCTTTTCTTTTCTTTTTTTTTAATGTTATTTATATTTTTATTTGAATAAAATGAATTTATTTTATTTAAAAAAATGAAAAAGAAAATAAAATTAGGGGTGGGCGGGACCCAAATGGTTGTGTTGATGTTAGTTATGATAATGGGGTATTTTGAGGTGGCACCCGGTAGGACCCAAATGACTAAAAAACTTAGCCACCATACCTTATGCTCTAACCAATAAGTTTTCCAATTTCAAAAATGTTTTAAGGAATAAGTTGTTTAATTCATTTTATTTGCTATGTATAATTTGTTGTGGGGTTAGCTCCCAGAATAGGGTTAAGACAATCAATGACAGTAGCAATATGTGCAACTCTTCAGAAGAAACAAACAAACTGTTAGTAGTAACAGATACCACTAGATGGTTACCGGATATCACTTGGAATCGTGTGATCACTTTCCAAAGTAAACTATTCGACCCTAATGCCTAGGTATCACGAATATCTACTTGGGATAAGACCAAATGCAGTTAGAGAATTAGGCACAATTCTATAACCCTTTCACTAATAAGTGTTTACGTTTTCTGTGTCCCTCTCATGCATGTTCAGATCTCCTATATATAGGAGGTTACTCTTGAGCTATTCCAATGGAATTATGAGTATTAATCGGCCCATTAATAGCCTCATAATTATCCCCATTATAGCCGTTAGTGATTACATGACCAATTAAACATGGTCATAAAGAAGTTGTAACTGCCATTTAGCAGTACTTTCCATAAGCAGTACTTTCCACTAGCAGTACTTTCACTTACAGTGGAAATACAGCCTATCAGTAGAAACACTGCTTATCAGTACTTTCATAGCATCAGTACTTTCACAGTGCTATCAGTGGAAACACTCCCTATCAGTGGAAGCACTGCTTATCAGTGGAAACCACAAGCAGTACTTTCCACAAGCAGTACTTTCACCAACAGTACTTTCACCAAGCAGTACTTTCACCAGTACTACCAATTCAAACCACTATAAGAGTCAGGGTGTTCATGGACCTTATGGGTGTACACTCCGTACCTCCTAACCCATCACAAGGTGTGAACTAATCCCACAAGTGCACTAAATTTTCCAACAATCCTCCTCAAATTTAGTTCACTTCATTTGCATGAAAAATAAACATCAATCAAAACATGTGCATAAATGAAAATGTCCTGAGGATTGAATTTCCATCTTAGTAATTACACGTTCAAATATTCGAGAATCAGGGTGTTCTAAGAATTGAACCCTTCAACCCATTTGAATACCTGAAGATAACTACACACAAGTTTTCAAATACTTAAAAGCTCCTGACACTATACAAGCCATGTGTCCATATCCAAATTCATAAATGTTGTAAAAGCTAAAAGTCCAAAGCTTCCTGAAGTGGCAAAACTACAACATTTACATAGGTGGTTCCTCTTTAGTCATGCTCCTGCCAAGCACTTTTTCAAAGAAAATTAACCATTAAGAAGTAAAGACTTCATCCTCCTTTCAGCAGGTTCTGAGCACAACCTTGGGATGTAAATAAAACATGTGCTCCAGTCCACTGAATGTTCAGCTTTCCACATTGAACTCAGCTCCTAAGTTTCCTCAGGAGGGAGTTGGGTGTCCTAGCATTCAGTGACTAAGTTGGACTTAAACCCATCCCTTTAGCAGACTTTATAACCAAGTCTCTAGCCAGACCCTTCGTCAAGTGATCAGCTAAGTTCTGTTGAGATCTCACAAACTCTATTGATACCACCCCATTCATGATAAGCTCACGAATCATGCTATGCCTGACACCTAAGTGTCTAGACTTACCATTGTACATCTGGCTATAAGCCTTAGCCAATGTAGCTGCACTATCACACCGGATAGAAATAGGTGCTATAGGTTTAGGCCACAATGGAATCTCAAGAAGCAAGTTTTTCAACCATTCAGCTTCTTTACCAGCAGCTGCTAGAGCCACAAATTCAGATTTCATTGTTGAACTGGTGATGCAAGTTTGTTTCTTGGATGCCCAAGAAATTGCACCTCCACCAAGTAGGAATACCCAGCCACTGGTAGACGAATTGTCTTCAGTATTACTGATCCAACTTGCATCAGTGTAACCTTCCAACACTGATGGGTAACCAGTATATGAGAGACTATAATCCATAGTTCTCTTCAAATACTTCAGTACCCTCTGAACTGTTTGCCAGTGATGAGCACTAGGACTACTAGTATACCTGCTCAATTTTCCCACTGCAAAACCAATATCAGGTCTTGTACAAGTCATGGCATACATCAGGCAGCCAATTACCCTAGAATACTCAAGTTGAGATACAGCCTTGCCATGATTAGGCATCAGCTTCTCACAAGTATCCATAGGTGTACTCACTGGAGTACAATCAAAGTAATTGAATTTCCTCAGTACCTTCTCAATATAATGAGACTGAGAGATAGAAATTCTATTACTTTCATGTTTAATCCTTATACCAAGGATAACATCAGCCTCCCCCATGTCTTTCATGGAGAACATTGATGACAAAAATTCCTTTGTCAGGTCAACCTGATTTTGGTCAGTGCCAAAGATCAACATGTCATCAACATATAGACAAATGATGACTCCTTTACCAGATTCATCAAATTTGCTATATACACATTTGTCAGCTTGGTTAAGAACATAACCACTAGACAAAACCACTTCATCAAACTTTTGATGCCATTGCTTAGGTGCCTGTTTAAGTCCATAAAGAGACTTAATCAGTTTACACACCTTGTTTTCATTGCCTGGCATGATGAAGCCCTGAGGTTGGTTCATATAAACCTCCTCTTCCAATTCACCTTTCAAGAAAGCTGTTTTCACATCCATCTGATGAATAACCAGATTGTGAATAGATGCCATAGCAATCAGCAGTCTTATGGTACTGATACGAGCCACAGGGGCATAAGTATCAAAATAGTATATTCCTGACTTTTGTTTAAAGCCCTGAATGACTAGTCTAGCCTTGAACTTTTCAATAGTTCCATCTACCTTCATTTTCCTTTTGAAAATCCATTTGCAACCCAGAGGTTTGCAACCAGGAGGTAGATCAACCAACACCCAAGTGTTGTTGCTCATGATGGAATCCATCTCATCATTGATTGCTTCTTTCCAGAAAGCAATATCCTAGGATTTCATTGCTTCTTCAAATGTTTTGGGGTCATCCTCAACAATGAAGCAATAGGAGTATTGGTCTGAGACCTCATCCCTAGTTCCTTCAACTAAGTATAGTTGAAACTCAGGTCCAAATGACTTTGGAGTCCTGACCCTTTTGCTCTTCCTGAGCACAGGTTCAGGTTGCTGAACCACAACGTCATCAGGGACCACTGATGGTTCATCATCAGGAACCTCTGATACACCAGTGTCATGAGTTCCATTAGGAATCCTCTGACTTGGTCTAGGGACTGATGAGAATCTATTCTCATCAAAGTCTGCATCCCTTGATTCAATTATTGAGTTAACTGAAACATGTTCATTAGGTTCAATAACATAGAACCTAAAAGCCTTGGAATGCTCAGCATATCCAACAAAGATGCAGTTAATGCCTCTTTTACCCAAAGTCTTTAGCTTTGGATCAGGGAGTCTTACAACAGCCCTACAACCCCAAACCTTGAGATAATTCAGGTTGGGTTTCCTTTTAGTCCAGAGTTCATAAGGGGTAACCTTGTTCCTTTTGTTGGGAACCCTATTTAACAAATAGCAAGCTGTTAGCATAGCTTCACCCCAGAACCCTTGACTCAGTCCTGAATAGGACAACATGGAATTAACCATCTCCTTCAGCACCCTGTTTTTCCTTTCAGAAATACCATTTTGCTGAGGAGTATAAGGGGCAGTCGTTTCATGGATTATTCCAACAGACTGAAAGTACTGAGTATCCATGTACTCACCTCCCCTATCAGTCCTTAATCTTTTGATCAAAGACCCAAGTTGTAATTCAACTTTTGTTTTAAACACTTTGAATTTATCTAATGCTTCATCCTTTGTATGTAACAGATAGACATAACAAAATCTAGAAGCATCATCAATAAATGTCACAAAGTACTTCTTATTCCCCAAAGAAGGAGTGGCATGCAAATCACACAGGTCACTGTGAATAAGCTCCAAGATCTTAGTCTCACGACTAACACCCTGAAAGGGTTTCTTGGTTATCTTGGTCAACATGCAAGTTTTACACTTTTCAGTGTCCATGTCAAAAGCAGGGATTAAACCATCCCTAGACATATCTTGCATTCTCTTATAATGTACATGACCAAGTCTAGCATGCCAAAGGGTAGAGTCAGTCTGGTCATATGAGGTCACAAAAGCTGAAATAACACTGTCAGTGGTAATATTAAGCCTGAACATTTGATTACATAAATAACCAAAACTAATAAAAACACCACATTTAGAAAGAACGAATTTATCAGATTCAATAACTTGTTTATATCCATGATTATTCAAAACACTACTTGAAACCAAGTTCTTCCTTATATCAGGAACATGAATAACATTAAACAAAGTTACAATCTTTCCTGAACTAAACCTAAGATCTACACAACCACGACCATGCACCAAGGCTGTTGACTCATTTCCCATGTGAAGAATAGAACCATCATTCAGTGACTCATAAGTCTTGAACCAGCTTCTATCTTTACACACATGAACTGTTGCACCAGAGTCAACCCACCACGCAACATCATCATCTTGCACATAAAAAGATTCAGATACATATGTAACATAATAAATCTGAAAAGACTTATTAAACATATTCTGACCTTTCAGTGAGTTGGCTGAACCACCACTCCCTGAACCATTAGTGCCTGATCCATTGGCTTTACCACCAACTTTAACACCCTTGCAGTCCCTTTTAATGTGACCAGTCTTGCCACATTTCCAACAAGTAGGTGTTGCCTTCTTGTTAGGATCTGCCCTTGTGTTATCATGATACTTGCGTTTGCCTTTGTTGTCATTGTACCTGGTGGAGTTGTTATGCTCCACCATATTGACAACAGATGGTCCAGCAGCATTGCCACTCTTTGGCTTGTCATTATCCTGCACCTTGAGAGATTCCTCAATGCGCAGATGACTGCCCAACTCAACCAGAGTTAACTCCTCCTTCTTATGTTTCAAGGTATGCTTGAAATCTTTCCAAGAAGGAGGGAGTTTGTCAATAACACAAGAGACTGAAATAGCCTCATCCATGTGCATATTGTGTTGTGTAAACCTTCCAAGTATTCCAAGAAGTTCATTGTATTGTTCCATAACTGGTCTTGAATCAGTCATTTTGTAATTTGTGAAATTACTAACAAGGAACTTCTTACTTGATGCATCCTCAGCCATATATTTGGCATCCAAGGAATCCCACAGTTCTTTGGAAGATTCAAAGTTCTGATAAATATCAAACAGAGAATCAGACATACCATTGAGAATAAGACCTCTGCATATGTAGTCATCATTCTCCCACTTGCTCCTCCTCCTGATCTGCTCCACAGTAGCATCATCACCATCATCAGGAATTGGAGTAGTCAGCACATAGACCACACTCATGCTTGACAGCAAGAAGTGCATCTTCTTCTGCCAATTCCTAAAGTCCACCCCTTCAAACTTATCAAGCTTGGCAAAGTTTGAAGCCATGTGTTTCATTGCAGCAGTTGCCACTGATTATCACAAAATAGTTTACTTTGATTGTTGGGGGGTTAGCTCCCAGAATAGGGTTAAGACAATCAATGACAGTAGCAATATGTGCAACTCTTCAGAAGAAACAAACAAACTGTTAGTAGTAACAGATACCACTAGGTGGTTACCGGATATCACTTGGAATCGTGTGATCACTTTCCAAAGTAAACTATTCGACCCTAATGCCTGGGTATCACGAATATCTACTTGGGATAAGACCAAATGCAGTTAGAGAATTAGGCACAATTCTATAACCCTTTCACTAATAAGTGTTTACATTTTCTGTGTCCCTCTCATGCATGTTCAGATCTCCTATATATAGGAGGTTACTCTTGAGCTATTCCAATGGAATTATGAGTATTAATCGGCCCATTAATAGCCTCATAATTATCCCCATTATAGCCGTTAGTGGTTACATGACCAATTAAACGTGGTCATAAAGAAGTTGTAACTGCCATTTAGCAGTACTTTCCACTAGCAGTACTTTCACTTACAGTGGAAATACAGCCTATCAGTGGAAACACTGCTTATCAGTACTTTCATAGCATCAGTACTTTCACAGTGCTATCAGTGGAAACACTGCCTATCAGTGGAAGCACTGCTTATCAGTGGAAACCACAAGCAGTAATTTCCACAAGCAGTACTTTCACCAACAGTACTTTCACCAAGCAGTACTTTCACCAGTACTACCAATTCAAACCACTATAAGAGTCAGGGTGTTCATGGACCTTATGGGTGTACACTCCGTACCTCCTAACCCATTACAAGGTGTGAACTAATCCCACAAGTGCACTAAATTTTCCAACATAATTATCGATTAAAACAAAATTGAGTAATATGATTGTTACTCTCACTCTTTCTCATCTTTTCGTAATTCTTAACTGATTTCAACAATATTTTTACTTCTTAAGCTATGCACAAAAAAAAATAACACGAGTTTTCATCATGACAACCTTAATGGTTCATACAAAATAAATTTGTATCAATCCAAGAAAGCTATCAACACGAAAATATTATACTATTTCAATCACATATAACCTACAGAGACTAGGGTACATAACTAACTAACAAGTTCTTTCTTCAATCGATGTGGGATAGAATGTCAATAAATGGTTAGAAAAAGTCTCCATTTTTATATACTCCGAATAAGATTTTTATGTACATAGAAAGGAAGAGATATATAATGCAAGAGTTATCAACAGTTGGTGAAAGAACTATTTGTTACATGGAACTCCAAATTGAAGTTTAGAATCAACTAAATGTTGTTATTGCAAATGTTTTCTTAAGACAATGGGTTAGCTTTTACTTATCAAATCATTCACGAGAAATCTAAAATATCGTTGTATGAATTACGTTTTTTGGTCACAAAGGTTAAAGAATTTTTGCATTATGATACATGTTATATATGGCCATGGGTTGTTTGGCAAACTTATTATGCCGATCACTACACATTTTTGAATGATATATGTGTATATTGTGGAATTTACAAATTTAGGTTCACATCTAGTTAAGCAAAGTTTTTAACAAATACGTTTATCTGATGAGTATTTATGTCAAAGTCGAAAGTAAGAAGCTAGGCAATCCTTTGTTATATACAGTTTTGATAACTGATGTCACACAATATGTTGTTATTGCTCTAAAAAGACGAATTGTTATTTAAGTAGAAATGGATATTCAGCTGAACTATGTTTACAGTTGTCTCGGTAAAATATTTTCTATATTATGATGCTTGTTTGGTTTATTTTGTGACAAGCTTAAAACATCAAATCTTAAAACAACGGAGCCTTTGTCTTCTTTTTTTGCTAAAGCTTGAGCCCAATAGTGGACCCTCAGACCACGTTTTATAATTATTCACGTAACACATATATTAATTATCGATATGTGATCTACTCGACAGATGGATTTATGGAGATCGCAAAAGGAGGATTACACTTCTAACAGGCTTAGGGTGGTTCCGATTCCCGGATTGGGACAGACCATGAGTGCTATAACTTACCGATGTGTGTTATGCTACCGGTTAGGTGTCCCCTTCTTTTCTGCTTAGATGCCATGCTCAACTTGCTCCAAGGTATTTGCTGGAGACATTTATGGGGACCACGCGGTGTCCTGTGCTGGTATCATTGGCATTAAACATCGGCACAATGTGGTGAGCGATACCCTAGTTGACATATGCTTTCGGTCTGGGATTTCGGCTCGTAAAGAGGTTGACATTTGGCTTTGCGGTGATAAGGACAAATCCTTACGTCCAGATGATATATTGATCTATTCTTGGGACGAGGGGCAGGATGCATGTGTCGATTTGACAAGGTCGTCTCCTTTGACACAAACTAATATGGTTGATTTTGCACCGGGTCATGCGGTGGTCGAAGTAGTGCAACGAAAGCGTGTCAAGTACGAAGCTAAATGTGTAGACATTGGATATAGGTTTCTCCCCTTCTCATTCTCTTTCTTCGGAGAACTTGAGAAAGAGGCGGTAACCTTGCTAAAGCGCATCCGAAGTTTCTCATTGACTCAGGAAATCGGCGCTCGTGCTGCTGATCATATTTTTAGTAGGATTAGCTTTGATATAGCTAGAGGAGTGGGGGCCCAATTAGTTTCTCGGCTCCCCACTAATTTTTTGTAAATCCTATGATTTTCTAATGAAGTGATGTTTAAAAAAAAATTAAAAAATAATAATAATAATAATAATAATAATAATAATAATAATAATAATAATAATAATAATAATAATAATAATAATAATAATAATAATAATAATAATAATAATAATAATAATAATAAAAATAAATAAATAAATAAATAAATAAAGATGGGCATATAGCTACCTAGACCGAGCCCCCTTTAGATTTGGGCTGAAGTCATGCATCTTCTTTAGATTCAGGCTCAATTTATATCTTACGTCTTTGTTATATGCAAGTATATAAAGGATTGTCTAGCTGCTTATAATAAGATTGTAACATATAAGTACCTTTTTTAACATAATAAGATTTTAACCTAGGGCCTAAATAAACCAAACAAGCATCATAATATAGAAAATACTTTACCCAAACAACTGAAAACGTAATTCATTCAGCCGAATAACCATTTCTACTTGAATAACAATTCATTTTATTAGAGCAACAGCAACATATTGTATGACTTAAGTTATCAAAACTGTATATAATAAAGGTTTGGCTAGCTGCTTTCTTTCCGATTTTGACATAAGTACTTATAAGCATGCTTGTCAAAAACTTTGCTTAGCTACTTGCCAACCGAAAAATGTACATTCATAATATACACATTGAGCATTCAAAATGTGAAATGATCGGCATCATGAGTTTGCTAAACAACCCATGGCCATAACAAGTATCATAATTCAAATATACTTTTAACCTCCATGACCAGAAAACGTAATTTATTCAGCGATGTTTACTGTTAACTTAAGTCATAAAAGCTAACCCTTTGTTCTTAGAAAAAATCATAGGTTGTTTTAGCTCAATGCTTAAACATTTGCAATCTTTTGTTTTTAGAGCACTAAGAACATATACTTTCATATTATCCAAGATGTTCCTTTCATAATTCGAGCTCCAAAAATACAAAACTAGTTCGCTTCTGAACTTTAATTTGGAGATATGAACACTTTCTAGAATCTTTACAAGTTTAACAAATTTGTAAAGATTCAGGCTTGTGATAACCTTGCAAACTCGTATGAACTTCAAACTTTTTTTCTACTATTTTTCTTTTTATTGTAAAACAATTTTGGTGGAAAACGTTTTAAAAATTACTATCCCATAGCTTAAGAAGTGATAACGTTAGTCGTATATTCCTATTGGCTTCTAAAATATGTGTTCTTTTCAAACTTGTTTCAAGTTAAACATTAAAATTATTTCACCAAAACATGTTTTTAAGTAACAAAATAACATAAAAAAGCTAAGAGTTCATATGAGTTTTCGAATGATACACCGCTTGTGAGATTTTTTCAACCTCATAAGTGGTTTATCATCGGAAGACATAATACTAGTCTTAATACATTTAACACACATACACTTATGGTATATTAGTAACCAAGAACTTCTATCTTTGGCCTATGTGGGATAGAATGTTAGGAAAGATAGAAAAGGTCTAAATAATAGTAAGAAAGAGATATTAACTTGGTGAAAGAGAGATACGCTACCCGGAACACCAAAATGAAGTTTATAAGCAACTAGTTTATGTGTTTGGAGCACGAATCATGAAGGGGGAAGTTTTGATAACGTGAAATTATATGTTGCTATTTCCCTGAAAATGAAAGATTGCACATGTTAAAAACATTGTTAAAAGAACCCGTGATTTCTTATAACAGAATAAGGGTAAACGATTACTTATATCATAATACAAAATGACCGCCTTATATTTATTGTGGTAAAATTGAAGTTTTTTCTTTTTTTTTAACCGAGCTCTATCTATTTTTACAATGCATAACAGAAACTGATGTTTTCATTCATGATAAGTCTCACAACCAGAAATCACACTAAGATTACATAACTTAAACTAAAATGTGATGTAGGCGTGAAATTAAAAGCATGGTATGCTTGTAAAGGTACTATTGATTTGTGGACTACCATATAAGATTAATAAATTTATTGATTGCAAAGTTGTCTTATAATTCTACATCTTGTTTGTTTTTAACTCCTTAGATAGTCAATAATATTGTTTTACATCACACAATATTGTGGTGTTCATTTTCATACTCTTTTGGCTATAAAAGTTACTCGTTACAGCCGACAAATACTAGGAGAGTTTGTGTGTATTAAGATATTTATAATACTAGTATCATTTTGTACTCTTCTTGTCTCAAAATAAATGTTCACTTTTAAATTACACAAAGTTTGAAAAAATCACATCAAATATACTAACCACCAATCAAATATTATCCTTACTCGCATATTTTTATTCTCTTTGATTGAAACAAAAAGTGAACATTTATTTGTAAACACCAAAAAAAATTATAAGATGAACATTTATCTTAAGACGAAAAGAGTATGATTTTAGAATTTGGTTGATGCACTCTCATTTGTTATTTGTACAATCAATTGTACAAACAGGTAAAACAACATATAATAAATGCACAATTACATAATACATAAATTTGCTTGTACAAATAAAATACTAGAGTGTACAGATTATTATCCTATGATTTTATATGTTAACCCAACCGTAAAATGTATCAAAAAGATTAAAGTGACAAGAATAAGCATTGGAAGAAATTTGGTTCCATTGGCTAAATAACATCTCAAAGTTAAATCTTAACTCAACATTTTGGGCCTCACTTTTTTTTAAAAGATAAAATTTACAAAAAAAAAAAAAAAAAAAAAAAAAAAAAAAAAAAAAAAAAACGTAATGACTGAAACTGTCAATTTTGAAAAACAATAGAAAAAAACAAAAACAAACCACAAGGACTGAATATGTCAAAATCTCAAACTTGTTTTCTTCTTCCTTTTAACCACTTGCAACAAAACACACACTAAAACACACACGTAATACACACACACCAAAATACCCATCAAAATACCATTTAAATCGGAAGAAAAAAAAGAAAAGAAACGAAAAAGTTTTACCGCCACGTTAGTGGCATAACTTGCACACCTTAACGCCACTTTAATGTGGGTTATGGTGTGGTTAATGAGCTCTATCGCTCGCACGTTAAAGGTTAACGGGGAGGGGGGGGGGGGAATTTGTTACTTTGAAAAGAAATTTTCATTCAAGTTAATCTTAGGGGGATCCACACTAGATGACTTGAAAAGAAGTAATGAACGGATTTAAACTAGGAGGCAATCAAATATAAAAGAAAAGTTTGTCTGATGAACTAAAATGAAACTGTGCTGTGAGGTATGAAACGATCTCGTTCACGCAATTTAAGCCATTGTATGGCGTAAGAACATATGTAGTTATAAAGTAGACTTGAACACGAAATAGGTACAAAAAGTACATGGTCTGAGGGGCAAGAGTGTTCACAAATCGGGTAATACCTACAAGAACCGAAAAACCGAATAAAATTAAACCGAATTTGTAGTCAAACCAAATTTGCAAAAACCGAATTAAATATTCGGTTTTCGGTTTGGATATGATTTTAGCAAAATGAAAACCGACCCGAACCGAAAACGGAATTCACACGAATACATATATTTTAACATATATATATATATATATATATATATATATATATATATATATATATATATATATATATATATATATATATATATATATATATATAACATTAAAACTCTTTCTTAGTATAAATATAACTTTTTCTAAGCTTGAAATATTCTTTTTGCTAAAGATCTATAAAACGAAATGAAAAAAAATATAAATTATCTAATTCGGGTTATTCAAGTCAACCCAAAAACCGAACATAATTCAAATTCACTTTTCAATTCGGTTTAATCCAACTTGAATTCGGTTTAGTTTTTGGTTTTACCCATTTTATCAAATTAACCATAACGAATAAATAGAATAAAACGATAACCGAACCGGATAAACACCCAGGTCCAACTATTGGGCTCAAGCTTTAATAGATAATAATAATAATAATAATATTAATAATAATATAGCTACGTAAACAAAACCCCATTAGATTTGGGCTGAAGTCATGCATGCTCTTTATATTAGGGCCAATTTATATCTTACGTCTTTGTTATATGCAAGTATATAAAGGATTGTCCAGCTGTTTATAACGAGATTGTAACATAAGTACACTTTTAACATAATAAGATTTTAACCTAGGGCCAAAATAAGCCAAACAAGCATCATAATATAGAAAATACTTTACCCAAACTACTAAATACGTAATTCATTCAGCCGAATAACCATTTCTACTTGAATACCAATTCATTTTTTTAGAGCAACAACAACATATTGTATGACTTAAGTTATGAAAACTGTATATAATAAAGGTTTGGCTAGCTGCTTTCTTTCCGATTTTGATTTAAGTACTTATCTCATAAGCATGCCTGTCAAAAACTTTGCTTAGCTACTTGGCAACCGAAATATGTACATTCATAAAATACACATTGAGCATTCAAAATGTGAAGTGATCGGCATCATGAGTTTGCTAAACAACCCATGGCCATAATAAGTATCATAAAGCAAATATACTTTAAACATCCATGACCAGAAAACGTAATTTATTTATCGATGTTTACTGTTAACTTAAGTCATAAAAGCTGACCCTTTGTTCTTAGAAAAAATCATAGGTTGTTTTAGCTCAATGCTTAATATTGTTTTACATCACACAATATTGTGGTGCTCATTTTCATACTCTTGTGGCTATAAAAGTTACTCGTTACAGCCGACAAATACTACGAGAGTTTGTGTGTATTAAGATATTTATAATACTAGTATCATTTTGTACTCTTTTTGTCTCAAAATAAATGATCACTTTTAAATTGCACAAAGTTTGAAAAAATCACATCAAATATACTTACCACCAATCAAATATTATCCTTACTCGCACATTTTTATTCTCTTTGATTGAAATAAAAAGTGAACATTTATTTGTAAACATCAAAAAAATTATAAGATGAACATTTATCTTAAGACGAAAAGAGTATGATTTTAGAAATTGGTTGATGCACTCTCATTTGTTATTTGTATACTTAAATGTACAAACAAGTAAAACAACATATAATAAATGCACAATTACCTAATACATAAATTTGCTTGTACAAATAAAAAACTAGAGTGTACAAATTATTATCCTATGATTTTATATGTTAACCCAAAAACCGTAAAATGTATCAAAAAGATTAAAGAGATAAGAATAAGCGGTGGAAGAAATTTGGTTCCATTGGCTGAATAACAAATTCACCATTAGTGCATTTGCTATCATAATATGAGTTAAACTTTAACTCACAGCTTTGACATTCCACCTTAACTCACCCAAAAAACACCCACTATCTTAACATCTCAAAGTTAAACCTTAACTCAATATTTTGGGCCCCACTTTTTTTTAAACGATAAAATTTGCAATAGAAAAATAATAGAAAAAAAGAAAAAAAGAAAAAAAAAACAAAAACAAACCACAATGACTGAAACTGTCAATTTTGAAAAACAATAGAAAAAAAGTGAAAAAAAACAAAAATAAACCACAAGGCCGATTATGACCGATTTTGTCCTATTAATCGATTTGTTGACCGATTTTTAAGCGATCTTTAACCAAACCGATTAAATATGCCGATTATGATAAATCAATGCGCTTAGTGAGCGATCAGCGATTATGCGGGGATTAATCGGCCGCGTGGACCGATTTTTACAACAGAGATAGTTATAGTTAGGGGTGGAAACGAGCCGATTCGAGCCGAGCCTAAGCTTGTCAGAGCTCGAGCTAGGCTCGTGAGAATTTTTAAAAGCTTGAGCTTGGCTGGGGCTCGACTAACTTATATAATATGTTGAATGAAATAAAGCTCAAAAGCTCGTTAATCACACTAGGCTCGAGCTCGTTTATTTTTTTAAGCTCGTATATGTAAAGAAAATATATATAAGAATATATTTTTAGGGCTCGCTTAGGGTCGCAAGCCTAATCGAGCTTTATATATAAAGCTCAGGCTCGAGCTCAATTATTAAACAAGCTCAAATTTAGGCTCAAACTCAGGCTCGAGCTCATTTTGGCTCGGCTTGTTCGAGCTTTTTACCGATCTGATCTCGAGCTTTACACGAGCGGTTCGGCTCATTTTCACCCCTAGTTATAATAGAAAGAAACTGTCGACATATTTTAGCTTTTGCATGGCTATATAACATTAACAATTCACCCAAAAATAGATAACGCATTAAAGCAATATATAAAGTAATAAAGTGATATTCTCTGTTTTCTAAGAAGTTTAAAGAACAAACTCATGTATGAGATTATAGATGATTTCCACAAAAGCATGTTTTACAGTGAGAAAGAAAAAAGTTACCTATGTGAGATTTTAGATAACAATGGTAGTACCAAAACGTGTTTAACAGTAAACAACAACAAAAGTAAATTTGAAAAAATGAAAGTATTTTAGTATTGTGATACTTGTTTTGGCCCTAAATGTTGTTTAAAAATGAAAGAAAATTAAGAGTTCATAATTAACTTACAGACCTATGGTTATCTCACAAACTTCTTTAGTTTGCAAGAAAGCAATATTTCTGAAAACATAATACCATTATTTATTATTAGACGCATAACCCACATATCTTACGGTATATTAGTAACCACCAACTTTTTTATTCAACCCATGCAGGATAAAATGCTAGGATCATAAGATTAGAAAAGGTACCATATAATAAGGTTTGTATTTATATGGAAAGAAAGAGACAATGCAAGAACTGGTGAAAGAAAGATAAGTCACTTGAAATTGAAGTTCAGAAGCAACTAAGCAAAGTTTTCGGCGACAAACAACATGTATTACTCCTTTGTTAACATAAGTCACATGATTTTACTGTTTTAATATGAACTGTTATTCAAGTTTAGAATTGAGATTCGGCTAAACAAATTATGTCCTCACGTGTTTGGGTAAAGTATGCCTATATTATGATATTTGTTTTGGCCCTAGGTTAAAATCTCATTATTTTTAAAAGAGTACTTATGTTAACGTCTTATATTAAGTGGCTTTGATAATGTTAGTCATATGTTTCTATTGGCCTCTAAAATATTTGTTCCTTTCTAACTTGTGCGAAGTTATAAATTAAAATGGTCTCCAACAAAACATGTGAGTACTAAAATAATAGAAAAAAGTTAAGAGTTCATATGAGTTTTCTGATAATAGACAACCCCGAAAGATTTTTCAACTTCACAGGTGGTATATTAGCGGAAGACATAATACTAATCTTAATACATTTAACAATATATGTTTTTGGTATATAAGTAACCAACAACTTATATCTTCGGCCTATGTGGGAAGAGTGTTAGGATAAAATGTTACAAAATATCTTCTAATGTATGTTTTCTCTCTAACCTTTGTGAGATTACAGATTAAATAATTTCTCGCTTAACAAGCTTCCTTCTAGGATGAATTTGGATACGAAAGGTATTGAAGTTGATTCTATTCTATGCCCAGTTTGTCATGAAGACATTGAAACTGTAAATCATATCTTCTTTAATTGTCATGAAGCCATTGAAACTGTAAATCATATCTTCTTTAATTGTGAGCTAGCTAAAGAATTGTGAACGTTGTTAGCTAGATGGTGGGAGCTCGACATTCCTATTTGTGAGAACATCTTGGAGCGACTTGGTGGTTAGACTCTTCGTATCTCTCTAGTAAAGCTCGGTTGTTCCTTGACGGTGCGGGAGGGGCTCTTTTGTGTTCCATAAGGAGTTTTCGCAATCGGTTGGCTTTTTCTAAGTCGCCGCCCAAGAAAATGGTGCTTTGGGATAGTATAGTTTCGCAATCGTTCTTATGGATTTCTTCTAGAAATCCTAAGTTTAAGTTAAGTTGGGTAGGTTGGTTGAAAAATACTTTAGCAACTAAGCTTCCTTGTAGTTTGTTCTAGCTTTTGCTAGCTTAATGAAAGCGGTCGTTCAAAAAAAATTCCACCAAAACATGTTTACGGTAAAAATTGATCGGAGTTCATATGAGTTATCAGGTGATTACCACACGCAGAGTTAAGTTTTTTGAACTCGTTGGATGATGATCACCCTGAAAACATCATATTATTCTAGATATGCAACACTAGCATACATTATGGTATATTAGTCACAAACAATTTATTTCTGCAACCTATGTGGGATAAAATGAAACAATAGAAGATTTGAAAAAGTTAAACTATTATAGCATATTACTTTCCGAGTACATGGAAAGAATAGATAATGTAAGAGTTGGTGAAATTAAGAAAGATATTTTACTTGTAACTACAAATTGAAGATTACAAGAAACTAGTTTATGTGCTTACGAAACATATAGGTAACAACATGAAAATTATATGTCGTTAATGATTTAAAATATGAAAATGTAAGATTGCATATGTTATGTTTAAGCATTAACAATGGAGCTTCTACTTCTAAACATAAGGGCATTTGGCAGACCACTGGGGGCAATTTATGCTTCTCAGTTCGTCAAGCTCGTTGGATTATTGATAATCACATTCTTCCAGCCGGGCTTTTCAAGACTTTATGGAACAAATATGTTCCCCAAAAAGTTAATATATATTTTTTTTGAGATGTCGTTTGGATAGACTTCCTACTCGTTCCAATTTGTCGTTTGAATTAGTGGCAGATCGGATGATGAAATTTAGATGAAATTTAGAGGCAGCTAGGGTTTCTGAATCGCCCACACAAGGGAAGGATTTTTTTATTAGATGGTTTTTATATGTGTAATAGACTAGCAGGACCTTGTAATAAAATTTGCGGTGATGAATATATTTTAATTTTATGTTTTTCGTTGCAACAACACTATAGATTGTAAGAATTTTATATTTGAGTAATCTTAACAATGCTGGTCTTTTAAGTTGCTTAGGTTGTGTTTTTATGCTCGTGTTTTAAATGCTTGGGTCATTGGATTTCAATAATAGATTTTTAGTAACTTGATTAGATTGTACTATGTGATAAAATGGTTGTGCTTTTGAGTAAAAGGGTGATTTAAGATGAGTATTAATTGCATATGTTTAATATAAATTATTGCGCATAAATTAATTGTACATAAAGCATTAATATATGTATTTGCTTAAAATCTATTTTTGGAAATCTTAAAAATTTAATAAAATAGGGGGTCTAATCTCTATTATAAGATACTAGTAGGGTACCCGCGCGTTGCAGCGGCAGGCGCCATACAATTAAAATATTCAGGAAAATTTTTTTTAGATTTATATTTTACAATATAATAGATATACGGACGACGATAATTTTAATTTTGAATACTGTTATGCAATAACAAAATTTTTTATATAAAAATTGTAGATTATCCACGTGACGTGGTGACAATAATGAGTTGTTATTAGATATATTGTAAATGTATGAGATAAAATTAGTTGACAATAGCTCGTAGTCATAAGTTATCACTAAATAATAACACAATAGCGACTTTTAAAAATCACTTACATTATACTAAGAAAATTTAGTTCTCAAAAATAATGTTTGTTAAATTTGTCCCACATAGATGGATGATACAAGTAAAAGATTACTTATAAAAATAAAGTAAAAATAAATATTCAATAAATCATATGGTTTACTTTAAAGAATATATAATTATTAATATTCAAATATATATATATATATATATATATATATATATATATATATATATATATATATATATATATATATATATAATCGTCCGATTTTTATAAGACAAAGTTTTTACGGTAAGTTTTATTAAAAATATTACAAAAGGCGCATATGTTGATTCTCGAAGCACTCTTGTGATTTAATAATATTTTTTGAACATTGTATTTTAGTATGCATTTTTAAACTCTATTGATTTAACAATATTGTTTTCGTTTGACTTAAAACCAAGGATGACTAAGAACATGGTTTAAGGTATTTTAAGTATTCTAGTAATATTTAATGCACAAATTGTGTTTAAGCTAGTTGTACATTGTGGTGAAATAATTGTATATTTTGATGATGGGGTGAATTAAATTGTGTATTTTTTGTATATGTTGAATAGTGTTTTTTTTTTAGTTTTATTTGTGTTTTAAATACTTGTAAATAATGCTTCCTTACTTATATTTGCTTAAAAATATATTTTAGGAAATCTTAAAAAATTAATTAGGAGGGAAGTGTCTTCCTTCATTATAAGTAGTATAGATATGAACTAATTGCGAATACATTAATTCCCATCCATTTCCATATGAATCACGATCCTCTAATGTTGAGATTAATATGACTAGTCATGTTGTCTCGCAAAAAAAATTTATTGGGTCCTTTAATTTAAATTCAAAGTGATTCATCTTGTCGAGACCAATTTTTCTTATGTGAAACAAAATAACTAATCATGTTAAATTTAACATTAGAGGATCTCTATCATTCAAATATATGTGCATATAAAGTGATGTTTTCAGGTAAAAGAAAAGTTCTAAATGTGATTTAATTTAATTTCATTTGATATTTATAATGATCAGAACAAATTTGGACAATTTAATTGTTTCTCATACTCTTTCTTAATTGACTTCTAAAAAATATACATTTTCCTCATATACTATATGATACTAAAGATTAAATCGTTTTTCACCAAAACATTTTTTACAGTAAAAAAATAAAAATAGAAAAAAAATAAACAACTCATATAATTTTTCAAGTATATACCTTCATGTTTAAATTTGAAACATTTTAAACATAGAAAGTAATCTACTTGTAAACACTCTACTTTTCTCAACAAGTTAAACTCACATATATTAGGATATATAAGGAACAAACAAGTTCTTTCTACAACCGGTTTGGGATATAATGATAGGATAGAAAGTTAGAAAAGGTGTCCATAGAAAAATGGTAAAAAAAATAGTAGAAATGTTTTTATGTAAATGGAAATAAAAAATTAATGCAAGAGTGAGTGAGAGTAATATATGTGACGTGAAACTCCATATTGAAGTTTAGAAGCGACTAATTTATATGTTGTTATGGCTCTTACTAACAAATTGCAAATGTTTAAACATTGTATTAAAAGAACATGTGATTTTTTCTAAGAGAAAAATGGTTAACGTTTACTTATTTGAAATCGTGTATGTATAAATCTACACATCGCTCACTAAACTACGTTTTGGGTCATGAACTTAAAGTATTTATGTGTTATGATTTCTGTTACCATTATTTTTTGTGTTATAATTCTCATCAGCTACGTTCATTTAGTTCATATATCCTTTTCAATTAACATACTTTTCATTATTTTGCGACATTTCAAACGCGTCCCGTTTATGGGCTCCCAATAAGTTAGTAGCCATTAAATTGCGTGAATGACGACCACAATATCATCAAAAGACAAACTATTTTCTTCAACTAGTTTAAATCCGCTCATTACTTCTTTTCAAATCATCAAGTGTGGTCCTCATAAGATTAGCTTGAAAGATATATCAAATGTGCATATTAGCTTCGGGCTTGCAAATTAGTGTTATGAAATCCAAGCTTTATGGTATTGGTGTTACGGGAACAAAATTAAATCATTTGGCTGATCTGGCGGGTTGTAAGGGAGAAAAACTTTCGTTTATGTACCTCGGTCTCCCTATTGGTGCTGACATGTCCCGGGTTATTTCGTGGAAACGTGTTACTGATAAATTTACTAAAAGATTGTCTAAATGAATAGCTAATTGTCTCTCATTTGGAGGTCGATCGGTCCTCATTACAGCAGTTCTTGGCTCGCTCCCTACTTATTATCTTTCTCTATATCGAATGCTTCAAACGGTTTGTAATAAACTGGAAGCTATGCGATCTAAATTCTTTTAAGGGGGGGGGGCGAAGATACGAATAGGAAAATACACTAGGTTAAATGGGATTCGGTTTTGGTTTGCAAAGATTGTGGAGGTCCGAGTTTGGTAGTCTACATTCGCTTAACTTGGCTCTTTTATATAAATGAAGGTGGAGATTCCATAATTTACCCTAATGCTTTGTGGACTAAAATTATAAAAAGTTTGTATCTTTTTTCTCGAGAAGCACAAGGTTGAGACCACATAACGAAACATGGCGGGCCTTGGAATAATATTATGCAAATTGTGTCTTCATAATGCAGGATTGGTTCCGGCTCTTCTTTGAAAAGGAATATTGGAAATGGAACGAGTACTTTATTTTGGCATGATGTCTGAATTAATAATACCTCATTGGCGCAACAATTTCCTCGTCTTTTCTTACTAGAAGAGTTCAAAAATGTTGTGGTTGAGGATCGTTGGAATGGCTCGAGTTTCTCTTGGAATTGGAGATGTCCCTTACGTGGAGGTATTGAAGATGATCAATATAATAGGATTTGTAATATTGTCAAGCAAGTTACTATTGTTCAATCTCACGATTCTTGGAGACGGTGTTGTGATACAATGGATTCATTTTCGGTTAACGGGTTACACAAACACCTTGATTGTTTGTCTTTACCTAGTCATTACCTAGCGACTCGGTGGAATAAGATAGTTCCTCGAATGGTTAATATTCGTGTGTGGAGACTGATTAAGGATCGTTTGCCTACCAGTTTTAATTTATGGTTTCGTGGTATCGACAATGTCTCTTTTATATGCCCTATGTGTAGTAATGGTTTGGAATCTATCTATGATACGATGTCTGAATCCATTATCGCGATTAAGTTTTGGAAATCGGTTGTTAAGTTTCTAGACCTGAATCTCCCTTTTCAGCTTCCTCCTATTGAGTTCCTAGACTTTGTTAATAGCCAGGGTAATTTGCATAAGGCTAAGGATGTTCTTTTCACTATCATTTATATGGCTTGGTGGGAGCTTTGGAGATTTTGAAATGAATCTATATTTCGGCCTAGGAAGAAGAGGGATGTTGGTATGGTGGACTCTATTATTCCTTTTTCATATATATGGTATCGGAATAGGCATAAGAAACCGAGTATGTGTTGGGATGACTGGTTTAAAAATCCGCTTTTGTTTATATAATCTATTTGGGGGAGCCTATCGTATGAAGATTGTTTGCGATTACGTGATGGTTATTGTTGTGAATTGCTTCTTGTTGCTGAGAGTATCGAGCAAATCAAAATTCTCCGGATCTTTTGTTGATATGTCCTTTCTTGTTGTAACTTTCCCCGGGGCTTGTATGGGACTACATCAAAAACACCGCGGAGTGAAAACCGGTGGCTTGGCCTCCGCGGGTGGGGATTTTTATCTTGTCTTGGTTATCTGTAATTGGCAAGAGTTTTTTCATTCTTTTTGTAGTCCTCGCAGTTAAAGCCTCGGGAGGAATCTAGATTGTGTAGCTTTGTTTATTTCTAGATTTGTATTGGTATTTTTTAGCTTCTAGTGCCTTACTAGTAGCTATTTTAATATAATTCTACCGTTAAAAAAAATTACATGTTGTGGTCCAAGACTTTAGTTCTTTTAGTGACGTGTAGGTCAGTTGGTTCTAAACGAGAAATAAGACTTGCAAAATCCTCGGTCTTTTAAACATTCTCACAATAAATGTACCTTAAACTTACTTGAGTATATACAACATTGTTTAGTAGGGATTATGGGTTTAGACATCCTTGAATATTCAAAGTCGATAAGTATTTAAACATGATAATTGAAATACTAGTTGTTGATTGTTACTGTCATCGTTGTTGTATTATGGTAAGATTACATTAAAATGAAAATATATATGACTGTAGATGAAGATAATATATTCCAAAGGATAACTCTTTATAAACTTACAACTATGATCAAAATATGTTCATTTCTTAGATGGTTTTTGTTTGTGTGTGAATTATCTAAAGAGACTGTTTGTTGCTTATTGAGTTACATTGTACATGGATTATTTATTAGCTCACTTTTTGGGTAAAATGTTAAAGACCCGGTAAATATATTACTCTAAAAAACATTTAAGTACAAAGGATATGGAAGAATCCCATATCTCAGCCAGTTACATAGACGAAAAGCTTACATAACAAGATACTTCATATTCTCTATATAAGAAAATAAACCACTACTCAAAATATAACATTAGACTCCTATGGAGATAAAATTACTTCCTGCCAAGGCCTTGGAGCTTGATACCATACGTGTCATAATAGGAATCCAAATTTCCTGGAAGATCGTAAACCTGATCCGCATAGTTATCATAATCATAGTCATTATAGTCATCTTCGCGATCATGACCACCACCAAATAGATTACTCGTCTCATCAAAGGTATTCACAACCTCCTCATCATCACTATCAGAATCCACAATCTCTCCCACCTTAGTGAATGGGTTAACCCTCTTAGTAAAAGAAGTAGCCGGAAAATCCTTAGTATAACCATGATAATCAACCTTTTTAATAGGATTACCATTATCATCAACAAGAGTAGCTTTCCCATCAATACGAAGCCTTTTAAATCCCCTAATTTTCTCAACAATAGGGGTAGGACCAACCGTGTTAGCTACCATTGAATCACTCACAAGCGGATCTTGTGATACATTACCTGTCTCGAGAGACCCAACCTCTTTTGCTTCCATTGTATTACCAGAAACCTCTACATCAGTAGGATCGCCAAATTCATTAGAATCGATCGTATTTAGTGCAGCAAAAGGATTAAATGTAGAAATCTTCGTCCCACTCGTACTAGCCACATCAGTGGCTGTCTTCTTCGCACTATCCACCTTCTTAGGTTCAGGAGGAGGCGCTTTAGGTTGATATCTAAATTTAGGACCCACTTTAGTAAAACCTCCCTTACCTGTAACACTTGGACCACCATAATTAACAGTCTGTTTAGGCTGAGTAGGAAGTGGAACAGATTTAGGACAATCAATCAGCGTATGACCAAACAATTTACATGTATTACACCGAGGCGGTTTCCATTCGTATTCCACCCGAATCTTTTCAATAGTAGATCTTGTCCCATCAAGTAATGGTATCTCAACAGTGATCCTCTCCCTAAGAACCTGATCTGCCTTAACTTCAATCAAGCACCTAGCAAAACTACTTCGACCTCATGATTCCAAGCACATTTGACTAGTATAAGAATCTAACATTTTTGGCGTACCAATCAGTGTAGCTAGGAGACTGAGACCATCATCAAAAGACATAGCAAGGGGCACATCATGGAATTTAACCCATATCAGAATATTAGTCAAATCCTCTTTAAGCAGATAAGTATTTAAAGTCCATGTTTTAAAAATAATTGGCACATTCCTAATCATCCAAGGTCTGTTTTCAAGCACATCATCAACACCTTTACGAGTGGAAAACTTAAATAAAAAGAACCCCTTTGCATTCATCATAACCTTTTGAATACCATACTTGGCCCATGTATTACGAACGCAATAATCAACAACCGGAAAAGCAATACGTTTACCAAGGAAATAACCATAAAGGGTATTCTCAAATTTAGAGTTTACCTCCTCAACGACTTTCATAGGAATGGAGAGATCCACCCCATTAGACTTTTTACTACACTCAAACCTACGAAAATTTGATTTGCGCTTCGTCGAATCGATTGACGTAGCACCATTAATATTAGCAGAACTCGTACCACTTGTAGCACCAACATACGACATAGGTAATGTAGTAACCCCGACAGATTGAATAATTGGCATAGCACCGGTTAATTTGTCCTTAGGTGGAGAAACATGTACCCTTCCAGCTTTAGGAGCTACACTAATACCATCACCACTAGGCAGATTAGCTCTTTAGTGGTGTCCTCGACACTGTAAACTGTAGATGGGAAATCTTGCATATTCAAGATACTTGTAACACCAAGAGGCCGTGCATCCCAAAACACCGAATCATCAATACTCTCAGTCCGTTCACTAGGCGTATGTGAAACTGGCTTCACAACCTCATTGGCATTCATATCCCCTTGACAAGCGGAATCAGTAGGATTTACATCATGTGGAACCGCCTCCACATGAGGTTCACGCTGCCTTCAATCCATTAAGGCATCCATATCAACGTTAGGCACACCCTCCATCAACACGACAATAAACAAATCCTAACCACAAGAACACAATCAAAACAAGAAAAACAACCAGTACCAAACCACATAATCACTACGTGTTAATTAAAAAAAAGTAATATTCTAGGGTTTATAAGCATAATCGGCCATAGATCAACCCATGAATAACAAATACATCGACTCAGTAACAAGGATAAACGATCGTAACATGCAGACCAAATTTAATGCATGCAATAACAAGGACCAATTGATAACTAGCGATTGTTAATTAATAATAAATAAACGGAACATGCAATCGCAAAGACAAAAAACGATTATAGTATTGTCATTGACCCACAAACAGATAATATACTAATCAAAAAGTAGATGAAAACTTTCACCGACCCACGATTAGTAATATTAGAAGATTAAAGATCGATTAGAAGAGTTGTATAGAATGTATGATCGTTTTTTTTTGTCGCCAGAGAGCTTATTTATTAGCTCACTTTATAAGTTTAAACTTGTAAATTTTATTGTTTAACAATGTAAAATACGTAGTATGAAAATATTTGCGTAATTTGTTTTTCCTTTCTAATTTTGGCTTAATTTTTTGGCTTAATTATTTGTTATACAGGTTGATTAATTTATCACATTAGCAAAGTTGATCACCAACCACTAATAAAAAAGAATAAAGAACGATAACTAAGAAAAGTAAAAAAGATGAGGAATTCATATTAATGAACCCATATCCCATTTTCTTCATGCTATATATGTTTAGCTTTCAAAGCTTTTAAGCATGTAGCAAATCATATACGTGTAAACGTAATACTAATCTAGTCACAAGAAACTCACATACACTTTGGTTTAATAGTAACCAACAACTTTTTTCTTCAACCTATGTGGGATAAAATGTTTGGATAAAAAGTTAGCATTGTTCTTGATATTATATACCTAGAACTCCAAATTGAAAGTGTGTTTCGAGCATGAAACATGTAGGTAACAGTTTGGATAGCATGAAATTACTGTATATGTTGTTATTACTCTAATATTGAAAGCTTCCAAATGGTTATGAAGAACCTGTGATTTTTCCTAACCGTTTACTTGTCTGAAATCTATATAGCGCTTGTTGACGTGGTAATCTATATATTATGTTTTTTGGTCATAATCATTAGAATATTTAAGTAATATGATTCTTGCTTTGGCCCTAAGTTATTTAGAAAACTTATTGTGCCGATCACTAAGCATTAATCAAGTAACAATTTTATTTCACTTCCATTTGCAATTCGTTGCAATAAAAATACACCAAAACCACATATCAAGTAACAAAAATATATTAAAAAGTTAAGAATTCATGTTAATTCTCATGTATCTAACGTCCCCATGCAAACTTGTATGCATGAGAAGATCAAGTACCTGAGAACATAACACTAGTCCAATAATAAATAACTCATGAACACTATGGTATATAAATAATTAACCAACAACTTCATTCTTCAACCTATGTGGAATAGAATGTTTGGATAAAAGGTTGCCATAGTTCTCTATATTGTATCTGTAAAAGAATTTTATGTACATGAAAAGAAAGAAAGAAGAAATAATGCAATGGTTAATTAGAGCATGAAATATGAAGGTGACAATTTCGATAACATGAAATTATATGTTGTTATCGCTCTACTAATGAAAAATTGCAAATGTTTATGCATTATATCAAAAGAACGTATGATTTTCTCTAAGCGTTTACTTATGTGAAACCGTTTATGTAAAAATTAATATATCGTTGAACGAATTATGTTTTTTGATCATAAATGTTAAAATATGTATGTATTATTATACTTGCTTTGGCCCTACATAGCAAAACACAGAACCAAAGAACACAAATAAGAAATCGCAATCAACATTTTCATTTTATATTTTCACACGAGGTTTGGTTTATAGTTGGTCTAGAACTGCAATTTATGCAACAAAAATGAACTCAAGTTATAGAATGAGTAACTAGTGTTTGAAATTTCGATGAGTAACGAACATGAGATGTTGACTACTTCAATTTCCTTCAAAAATATATTTTGACGGTTGTGTTAGATGGTACGTGCATATATTTTGCACGTTGCATGTTAACCAAAAAATTTAAGATACACTTTTACATTTATGTTGTTTCTTTATTAGCTTCACAATTTGTTTTCCTTTCTAACTTATGTGAAATTAAAGATTAAAATGGTCTCCACAAAAACTTGTTTTAAAGTACCAAATTAAAACACAAAAAAGTTAAGAGTTCATATGAGTTTTTGGATATGAAAAGCTCCCTCAGATTTTTTTAACCTGAAAGATGTTGAAATATCCAAAGACGTAGATAATACTATTCTCAACACATTTAACACACATACACTTATGGTATATAATTGACCAACAACTTCTATCTTTTGCCAATGTGGGATAGAGTGTTAGGATAAAAAGCTACAAAATATCTCCATAAAAAAATAGTACCAAAGAGATAATGCATAAGTTATTAAAAGTTGGTGCAAGAAAAATTTGTTACATGGAACATCAAATCAAAAGAACTACAATGCACATGTTAGGTTAAAAACCAAATAAAATGCATATGTTTTCGGATATTTCACCAAATGGTAGGTTAAAAAAAGTCTAATTGACACTAAAAATCTTATTACATAGGTGAAATTGAGAGACCAACAGGTTAACAACCAATATAAGCATACTAATAGATGTGGCAAAATATATGGTCGATCACACAAGCTGAGTAACAGATGAAAGGGTTCGTGAGATGTTATGAGTAAGTATTGCTATTAATTTTATTGACACACATTTTAAGAAAGTCGAACACCAATTGAAAATACATGCGATATCAGTGAGTGGAGAAGATAAGTTAAAGACAACATTCGAGCCATTGAGATCCGACAAAGTCTTCCACTCTACTTTCTTTTTCATGTTTTAGGACTTATTTGGCTTAAATTGCGTGACGACAACTACAATATCGTTATAAGACAGTTTTCTCTTATTGTTGCCCTGCTTTATATTGGTTCACTACTTCTTCTAAAGTCTTCGTGGCTCCTCTTAAGATTAGCTCAGTTGGTTCCATGAAAAATGAACTTGAAAGAAGCTAGACTACTAGGACCCGCAGTCTTTTAGAAATTGTCAGTAAGTCGCGCGTACACTACAAGAATCATGAGAACAGGCGACGAAGACACTGCCGACGCCACTGTGGCGTCGGCAACATACGCTACACGACAAAAAAAACGCTTGACCAGGGGGAGGTGCGTTGAATTTTTTTGTCAAGATAATGCCGACAACAGGGCGTTGGCACAATAAAAGTCAAATTTGACTTTGTATTTTCAGGCAATTTTTTTACGGGATCTTTTGGCGCTCACATCTTCCCGACGCCCTGTCGTCGGAAAGATAAATCTATATAATTGCTAGGTGGATTAGCGTGTGATTAATGCTAATCACTTTTATTTTAACAATGTCGATGCCCTGGCGTCGGTAGTAATAAAAGGATTGTTTATTTTTTGTTATTTTCCCCACGGCATGGCGTCGGCAAAGTTGCACGCATAATTTTACTAATATTAATTTTATGTGAACATGTTACGTATAATTATTTAAAAGTGTTCAATTTTAAATAAACTTATATAATGAGTTAAAATGGGTGAAACGGGTGTAATATAAACGACAAAGTTACTTATTAGCACACGTTTGGGCTAATAAGTAACTTTGTCTTCTATATTACACACGTTTCACCCATTTTAGCCGAAACATGCACTAATAAGTAATTTTCTTGTTTGTTTAAGTCATTTAACTTGTTTTGACCCATTTTTGCCCAAACAAGTAAACGCTATGCTCAAATGGGTCAAAATGGGTGAAACATGTGTAATATAAACGACAAAGTTACTTATTAGCACACGTTTGAGCTGATAAGTAACTTTGTATTTTATATTACACACGTTTCACCCATTTTAGCCGAAACATGCACTAATAAGTAACTTTCTTGTCTGTTTAAGTTATTTAAGAAGTTTTGACCCATTTTTTCCCAAACATGTACACGTTATGCTAAAATGGGTCAAATTGGGTGAAACGGGTGTAATATAAATGGCATAGTTACTTATTAGCACACGTTTGGGCTAATAAGTAACTTTGTATTATATATTACACACGTTTCACCTATTTATCCGAAACATGCACTAATAAGTAACTTTCTTGTTTATTTAAGTCATTTTAACCTATTTTACTGATTTATTGATTTACATAATGTACTAATATATATATATATATATTCAACTTTTGTAGGAGGAGATGTGTCGCCTATGGTAACTAGGCGCAGACAACCCTACACGGAGGAAGAGATACTTGGCATGGTTCTCAAGGGCAAGCAGCGGGGAAAAGTCGCCGGTGTGGGTAGGGTTTTGAGCGGGACGATGATTTTACCCCCTGTGTTTCCGCCTTCATCTTCGTACGACAAAGAAAAGATTGTTGAGATGATGGCTGCCAAAGACGAGAAGACCGCAGACCTCCAAAAGAAGACATAGTATATAGATGGAGGTATATTTACAGGTTATTTTGTGTAGATGTATAAATTCGTTTAGACTATGCTTTTGATCATCTCATCCTTATGTTGGCCATTTTACACTTTGAACATTTTGGTGACTTGAATATTGGTGATTTAGCAACTTTTGTGTATGTTTAAGCTAGATGTAGTTAATATCACCCGTTTTGTATAATTTGTAACTTTTTAGCGATTATATATGTGATTTAGTCGTTGTGAGTTGTTTTGGGATATCGGCATATTGGTTTAGAGGTTTTGGTTGAAAACAGCAGGTGAAGGTTATGTAGAACTTTTTCGGAAAAATTCTGGGAAATTGCCGCAATGCTGCAATATTGTGGCATATGTGACATATATTGCCAATGACCCGTACTATCCGTTACTATCCCTACGCCATGGCGTAGGGAAAGTATTGCAAAATGCTATTTTTTTGTCACTTTACCGACGCCATGTCGTCGGCACCATATGTTTTCTACCACAAAAAATTTTGACCAGAAAACAATGTGGGTCCCACGTTGGCGTCGGGAAGGTTAATTTTTGGACGTTGGGAAGGACTTTCCCTACGAGGCTCAGCCGACTAACTGTTGGCTACGCCTTGGCGTTGGGAACGAATGACGCCGATGCCCGGGCGTCAGTAAGGTGTTGAAAAAATCGTTAGCGAAAGTGTCGATTGTAATAGTGGTAGTTGCATATAAGGTTCGCAAGTATAGAGCATCCGGGCAGTGTACGTTGTAACACCCCCAAAAATGACTCAGCGGAAGCATACGTGTATTGGGGTGCTACTAAATTGGTATCACAACATAAGCATAGAACAACGGATTTTTATAAATAACTTTTATTCATTTCTTAAAAACAATGTTTATATTTTTGATTTGATACGGAAAATGGCCCAATATAAAAAGGTGGTCCCAATACATAAATCAGAGTCGTCTATAACCATGCCATGCCTTTGCCTTGCGCTTCCAAAGATAAGCTGTCACCTTAAAACCTGAAGATACATGCTAAAAGGGGTCAGCTTACGCTGGTGAGTTCATATGTTTATTTAAAAAGGAATTCAGTACACTGTTTCAAAGTTGGTTTTTGATGATCATTACGTCTTGCATAATGTCATAAGGTTTATGGTTTCAGTTCATAAAAGGATTTCATAAAAGAGATTTCATTAGTGGACCATAAGTAGGGTATATGTACATTACAACGAATATAATGTCATATGTTGAATCTATTACGCTAGCACTAAGTTCATGCAACCGAAACTACGACAGTTCTTGTATGCACAAAGAAGTCATACAAATAGGGAGCCCATGGCGAGTGTTTATCCCAATACACTCGGTCCCGACATGCTATATGTTTCGCCTTGACCCAAGCGGGGTCAACCGAACAGAGGAGTCACCCTCAATAGATCTATTTATAACATTTGCGCTTCCCAGCAGGAATTGACGGTTCATGAAGAGGGCAATTTGGGATCTAAGGACTTAGGCTAAGCTGCGTAATATTCTAGATCAAACATTTTGGTATGCTCTATAAAACATCTATGTATGATGAAAACTTTAAACATGTAAAAGCATAGTATGCATGGAATGCACAAGTAAAATGATTTAAGTAAAATGAGCATGTATCTTCCCCCAAAACAGTATAAAGCAGTTAAAAGTAGGGGCTATGAAACTCACCTTGGCCATTAGAAGTCTAAAGGGAATTAAATCAATGAGTGATAGTGCACGGCTCCGACACGCAACCTAATTAATACGACAATTTAGTCTTTATGTTTAAGACTCGATAAAGTTTAACTAACTTTGTAAGTTTTCAAATGTTTTGTTGTTGTTGTTGTTGTTGTTGCACCATTTATCTTAAAACAATTTATAAAAGGTTTGGATGGATATCGGCTTATGAAGGATGACATGAAAGGAATCTCAAGGAAAGAATTCCGACTTTGGTTTAATGACGACCAAAAGATAATACTTAGAAGAGTACACGCAGAAAAGATATCAAGGATAAACAAGACTTTGGTTTAATGAAAATCGAATGATGATGTATGAAAATAGTACGTATAATGTGAGACGTTTATGCGAACGGAAGAAATATATATATAAATTAAGTGTGTATATATATTTTTAATATGTATTAAGTCTTAACTTGTATACCGTTAGTATTAGTAATATATCTCATTAATAAATATGTCTTGAAAGGTTTTATTTAATCAACTCGTCATTCGTCACTAGAAAATTTACACTATATGTTTTCAAGAAGTATATTTCATTTACAAATCGTAAAATAGTAAGTATGTTTATAGAAAATTTGATAGGACCCGAGTGTATAGTCTCTATTTATCTAGTTTGAATAATTGTCAAGAGTTGTAAGAAAATTGGATTTATAACTTGGGTTTCTATTAATTGAAAAGTTATGTTCTATTAACCTTTTATAAGCAAAATTGTGTCTTGGTCTTTTAAGTTGTTTCGATAGTTGATGGTTACCTGTTTTAATACGTATGCTTTGAAAATCGATAATTTATGTCGTTTGTTATTTGTTGACAATAATAGATGTTAGTTGGTTATCAAGTCGTTACGTTGAAAATGGAGTTGGAGTGCGAGTCGTAAATGATTTAATTTCCTTACTGATGACTTGGGAAACATGGCTAATTTTCCTGGCGGGCTTGTGATTGCTAAGCGGACCATCATGACAGATGGGCTTCGGCCCAAAATTATACACACTCATTTTTATAGAAGTTGGTCACTTGGGCTAACTTGGCACTCTAGTTAGGCCCATAAGCATTCCTTAAGTCACGGCCCTAAAGTCCAATAGAGTAATTCATAATATTTTTGAAATACTGAATTACTAATGTTGTGACCATTTTTACGTGAGACTAACAACCAAAATCAAGCCTAAACAGAAACACTGGTCATGGAGTTGAGTCGGGGGGTAGTACAAACGAGCACCACACCCTTGTGGTGACTCGTTGGCCTAACAAACACAGAATAGGCAATAAATAAAACAAGTCGACTAACCTTCGAGTAAGATAGTTATGTCAAAAAAATGTGTACGGAATAAGCTAAGAGCGAAAATAAATTATTAAGAGGACATCAAGAATAAGTCGAGACCACCTTAGCCTAAGAAGTGCCTATCAGTTACAAAAGTAAACCGAAAACGCCATGACCCGGGTGAGATGGGATATAAGCCGAGATAAGCACTTTAGTCAATAAGCCGTTTATAATCTAATAAGCACGAGTATAAGCCGAAATTTTAAAATCAAAACTTAAAAATGTTTCTGGTTTCCTTTCTTGGTTCTCGATAGCAACAACAGCAACTTCATTTTCATCCATTATTGAATATCAATATCAATTCAATATATAAAATAAAATTCGAATATAAAGAGTTTAGTTAACATGTTCTTGATTGACTAATGTCATTAACCCATTTTCTCTTGTTTGTGTCTCGACAGAAAAGCAACAACAACAACATTAAAATTTCTTTTTAACCATTTCTTTAATTCATGCTAAATAACTTTAATTAATAAATCAATTAACAAATTAAACAGATTATCTATTAATCTTACAATATTCCCAAAGTGGGTCGAGTGGACATGAACACCGAACAAAAACCTTCAATTGGAGAGGGCTCGAAGCGGATTGGTACGATTAAATGCTTGTAGTATCTTCCTTATGCTTCAATCTACAAAACCCTTTATCAATTTCAAGAAGCCCTTTGGTTGGAAGAACCCTAATTTTGAATTGTGATTGCTTGAGTGAGAGATGAGTAAGTTTTCTGCTTCTATTTAGAGATGAGGAAGAGGAATGGAGTCTTGTAGCTTCCTTGGCCTAGCATGTAGGCGAGTATCAATTCTTGCTCGAGTCTCTTTCCCAGCCGCGCTAGTGTCTCCTTGTGATAGTCTAGTTTTGTAGAGTTTTCATTTTTGGAGAGTGAGAATATGAGGAAGAAGAAAGGTGTTTGCAGGTTTTCCATTTCCGTTTTGGCGTTTCTGAGTTTTGTCGAACAGAGAGAGAGAGGGAGACAATAGGGAGGCGTGGGTAGAGAGTAGGAGGGAATGAAATTAGATTATGTGGGGATAAGGTTTATACTTATTTTGTTTTATTATACATCACAATATAGATTGTACCACGTATTTTGTCGAATCCTTGAGTAAACGTATCTTTCCGGTATCCGAAAAATATAAAAATTATATTTTTGAAAACGATTTTGTAAACGTAATAATATGGCATTCTTATTACGTTGAAATTTGATTATAATTGTTTGCCGTTATTTAATTGGTGTCGGAATGCATGCGGTGCCGTGACTTTCTAAATTCTCGAGATAACTTCTCGTTTTCTTCCGTAAATTATTAGTGATTGATAAAAAGTGTATTTTTCTCTTATCTCAGTATTTATTTTTAGTCTTGGGTGTTACTGCGTTGCAGTATGCGGAATAACTAATGAATTTAGCTTATGTATGCTTTCATTTTAGCTTGGACAATAATAAATTTCACAGATACTTTGTGGGCAAGTACTGTATGTGCGGTGTCTTATTTCTAAAGGAACGAAATGACCTCTCGTTTTTATATTTTAGATATAGGCATTTTGTCAGAAAATAATCGATTTGAATTTTCTGACGTGATAAATATTATTATAAAAACTCGGAAATTTACGGGTTGTTATATACGTGGAGTATGGACTTTAAATTTAGACATCCTAGAATACTCAAAGTCGATAAGTACCTAAACATGATAATTGAAATAGCAGTCGTTCATTGTCACTATCGATGTTGTATTTATGTAAGATCGCTTTATAACAAAAATATATACATCATGAGCTAAAAGAAAATAAAGATATTCCTAAGGATATCCCTGTTACGAACATTCTTAAGATATGTTCATTTTATATAAGGTTTTAATATGTGTATAAATTATCTGATGGGATTTGGTTAGTAAACAGCTTACAATAAATCCTTTTTGCGTTTTAATAGAAAGAATTAAGATATACACAATATTATGTATTATTACATTCGTATATCCTAATTTACTTCTAAAATATGTTTTCCTCCTAAAATAGTTTCCAACAAAGCATGTTTTACGGTAAAAAAAATAAAAATTGTTAAAAGTTCATATGAGTTTGCAAGTGCTCGTTATCCATAAAGTTACATTTTCTCAACTCGTTAACTCGACGGATATTGAGCACCCTGAAAACATCATATAACTCTAGACGCATAACTTTTGCATATGTTATGGTATATTAGTCACAAATAATTTCTTTCTCCAACCTATGCGGGAAAGAAAAGAAGGTTAGAAAAGGTCTCCGTAAACAAAAAATGGTAAATTATTACAACTTAAAAAAGATTTTTATGTGCATGGAAAGAAAGATAATGCAAGAGTTAATGAAAGAAAGATATGTTACTAGTAACTAAAAGTTCAAGCTTTTTTTTTTTTTTTTTTTTTTTTTTTTTTTTTTTTTTTTTTTTTGAACTAAATAAAAGTTTAAGTTTGTAAGCAACTTTTTATGGTTTTAGAGCACGAAACATAAAAGTAACAACATGAAAGATTGCAACTGTTTAAGCTATTGTCATCAAGGGTTAAATGTGTTACTTTATAAATTTTTTCTATATGTGTTTGAATTAATGAATGAGACCACTGTTCTAAAAGGCTCGCAAAGGCCCCGCAAAGGCCTCGTAAAGGCGTGAGGCTTGATTATGACGCCACGCCATGTCGCCAAGCCGCCTTATGGCACATGTTTTTGTAAACTCGATATATATGAATTATGATATAGATATATAAATATTTTCATAATTTGTGCCGCCTTATGTCACGCCTTATAAACGCAAAGGCTTCGCCTTAGCCGCAAAGGCGTGAGGCTTGGTCATGCCGCCATGCCACGCCTCACACTATTTATAACCTTGAATGAGACACATCTATACAATTTATAAGGCACGAAGACACCTCACTCTTAATTTTAAGACGTACAAGAAATTAAGCATGGTTTACAACACTTTAATGCACCCAATTTTCAGAATTACAACAAAATAAGCATATTGTACAACAAAATAAAGCGTGGTGTCATTTTAAGATCAAAATTCTATCAGAACAACATTAATGCTATTAAAAACACCCATTCACCAAAAATTATAACCATTTAAGCACAATGTAGCAACCAATTTTCATATTCACAACAGAATAAGCATGATTTAATTTTCAAGCTTATTTTCAGACTTATAACATTAATGCTATTAAAGTGGTCAATGTTATTAATGACTTTAATAACTACAACTAACAAGAAAAGAAACATAGTGTACAACACTTTAATGCACATAATTATCAGACGTACAAGACAAGAAGCATGGTGTACAACAAAACACCACATTAGTGCTATTTAATGTAGTCAATTATTTAACTGGTCAATAAATACAATTAATACAGTTCTTAAAACACCCATTACATAAGAAATACAAATTATCAAGCATATTGTACAACCAAATTAAACACAATTTATGCCTTAAATTTCACTACTACAAATAATAAAGCACATTATACAAATATTCAGGCCCGAACGGGAAACGGGCCAAATGGGCTTGAGCCCGAACGGGCACGGGCTATACGAAATTCTTGATATCCATAAATTTATTGTTAAAAAGAATATAATAAACTAAAATACATTATTAATCGAAATTTTTTATTTCAGGGTAACTGCCGCTGCAACGCGCGGGTACCCTACTAGTTTTAGTAATTTGGTTGTGGAGTTAATTAGATTATGAGTTTATTTTGCACCTCATTACTGTTCTTATCAGTCTTACCATATTTTATTTATTTACTTATTTATTTATTTTTGCATTTTAACCAAAATAAAATAGGAAGCAATGTCAACATACTTTTGCTTTTGCATTACTATATAACTTTCCCAATTCACCAAAATATAGGTAATGCATTAAGCACCACATAAATTGTTACTTTTTTTTAGGGGGAAAGAGCAAGTTACTAGTAATTCAAACAGTACACCGGTAATGAAAAGGGTAGCAAAATGCAGGGAAGGAAAAACTGATTGATAATAGGAGTGTACCAAATAGCCCTTGGAAAGTGTTCAAAGAGACTGTAGAAGACTTAAGGAAAAATGCTAGTAATAAAAATATGCTATTTTTGAGGAAATTGCAGACTCTGAGATGGTTGAAGTACAAGCTAAGAATGACAAAGATGTTGTTGTAAATGTTACTGTTGAATTTCCTCCTATTCATAGTTCACAAAACCAATATGCTGCATTGATAGAAGAGTATGAGAGAAGCCTGATATATTTCTATTTTGGAAGAAGGAGGAAGTTCTTGTTGATAAGCTTGTTAATAGAAAAATGATGGGTTTATAGACAAAGAAGTTACTAAAGTTTGCGAAAAAGTTCACCTAAGTTACTATAGTTTTTTTGGTTACAAAGAGGTTACTTAAGTTTGATCACCGGTTATATAAGTTACTCCATATGTTTTAACCTTCTACTATAGTTTTTTTTTTTTTTTTTTTTTTTTTTTTTTTTTTTTTTTTTTTTAAATTTCAAAAATGGTCCCTCAGACTAACTGTCGTTAGTTTTTTCCGTTAGCTAACGGCCATTTGCAAAATTCATTTGCAATGTTAGTCCTTTATCCTAACGACCGTTTATACTTAACTCAAAATTTGGTTTTAATACATTTTTGTCCGTTTTTCTTACGTTTTTTGACCCTTTTTTTACGGGTTTTATGTTTTCATTTGTTTTTATACGTTTTCGTTCGTTTTTATACGTTTTCGCCTATTTTATTACAATTTCATCCGTTTTTCTTACGTTTTGTCCGTTTTTCTTACGTTTTTTCCGTTTTCATACGTTTTTGTCCATTTTTCTTACGTTTTTATTTTCTGTTTTTCTTACGTTTTTTCCATTTTCATATGATTTTGTTTATTTTTACACGTTTTCACACAATTTTATACACTTTTTATAAACGTTTTTATACACATTTTTACATACGTATAAAACATAACAAGTATAAAACATACAAACGTATAAAATATACAAAGGTGTAGAAAAATATAAAACTAGTATGAAAATGTAAAAAGACGTAAGAAACGTACACAAGCATATAAAATTCGCACACAAATGTAATAAAAAAAAATTATGAAAACCTATGAAAACGTATGAAAATAAACGAAAAATATATGAAAACGTATAAAAATGGACAAAAACGTACGAAACTGGAGAAAACGTACGACAAGAGAGAAAACGTACATAAACGTAAAACAATGTAAAGAAAGTACGACAAGAGAGAAAAACATTCATGAACGTATAAAAACGGATAGAAATGTACGAAAATATACAAAGATATGCGAAGGAGAAAAATGTAAAAATTAAAAAATTAAAAAAAAAATAGAAAAAAAAAAACGCATAGTTACTTTTTGTTAAGGTTCAGTTACCTATTTCATAAACCCGTAAACTATAGTAACTTCCTTGTAAGATTTTAAACTATGGTGCTGACGTGGACAAGGGGAACCGGTAATCAGCCGGTTGCCCACCCTCGCAGTAACATTTATGTAACATTTTTAATCTTTGAGTAACCCAAATGACAAACCCGTTTACTTAAGTTACCTCTTTGTAACCAAAAAAACTATAGTAACTTAGGTGAACTTTTTCGCAAACTTTAGTAACTTCTTTGTCTATAAACCCGCAAAATGATACCTACTATTGAGGAAACTAAAATATGGCCACTCAGAATGTTTATGAACTACAAGGAAGGATGAGAAGCTAAATGGAACACTGAGTGCCTTTTTATAAGGAATTTTCAAAAACGAATGTTGAAGTGAATTGGTGAATTGATCATTGTCGTTTGTTTGTATGTGTCTTTGAATAGCATGTTGTATGTTTGGTTTAGATCTAATTTCAGTTGTTGTGGTATGTCACTAGCAATGAGTTAGATGCTTATCATGTATCTTGTTTCTTGAGTTAATATATTTTCACAGTTGCACAAAAAAAAAGTGTTGCATTTTGTTTGAGCTTAGGGAAATACGTTTTGTATTCAACTAACATTTGCTATTTGTAAAGACGAAACACATTGTGGTAAAATGGTAAGAAATAATTTTTAGAGTTAATTACATAAATCGTCCTTGTGGTTTGGTCAAAATTACGGATCTTGTCCCTATACTTTTTTTTCAGTGCGTTTCGTCCCTGTGGTTTACAAATCTTACGGATTTTGTCCCTGATCCGACCCAGTCCGTTAAGTGTTTTGCGATGTTAGTCCTTCGTTAGTGCAGTCCGTTAAGTGTTTTGCGCTGTTAGTCCTTCGTTAATAAATTTTGCACCGTTAGTCCTTATTTTTTAAAATATAGTTTTCCCCAATTAGTCTCTCCGTTAATAATAGTTTTCACCCGTTTTTGTTCGTTTTCGTTTGTTTTTTTATCCGTTTCCCCATTTTTTTTTTCGTTTTTCGTCCGTTTTCTTTCGTTTTTTTTATAGTTTTTGTCCATTTTTCTTACGTTTTGTCCGTTTTTCTTACGTTTTTATCGGTTTTCATCCGTTTTTGTCCGTTTTTCTTGATTTTTTGTCCGTTTTTCTTATGTTTTGTCTGTTTTCTTTCGTTTTGTCCGTTGTTCTTATGTTTTGTCGGTTCGTACGTTTTTATCGGTTTTTCTTACGTTTTTCTCCGTTTCAAAAAAAAAAATTCAAGAAAAAAAATATTTTTCAAATATATATATTTAAAAAAAAAGAATATGTCCGTTTTTTTTCAATATTTTTCGGAAAATTTTTAAGATTTTTAAAAAAAAAATATTTGAAAAAAAATATTTTTCGGAATTTTTTTTTCAATATGTCCGTTTTTTTTTTAAATATTTGAAAAAAATATTTTTGTTCAATTTTTTTTTGAAATTATTTATTCAATTTTTTTTAAATTTGATATTTTTTATTTTCAAAATGTAAGAAAAACAGACAAAAACGTAAAACAACGGGGCAAAACGGAAAAAAACCTAAAAAAACTAGCGAAAACGAATAAAAATGTAAAAAAAGGGCCGAAAACGGATAAAAAACAGACAAAAACGGATAAAATGGACAAAAGCGTAAAAAACAGACGAAAGCATATAAAAACAGACGAAAAGGGATTAAAACGTAAAAAACGGACGAAAAACGAAAAAAAACGAGGGGAAAACGGATAAAAACAAACGAAAACGGATAAAAACGGACAAAAAACGTAAAAAATCGGGCGATAACTATTATTAACGGAGGGACTAATTGGGGAAAACTATATTTTAAAAAATAAGGACTAACGGTGCAAAATTTATTAACGAAGGACTAACAGCGCAAAACACTTAACGGACTGCATTAACGAAGGACTAACAGCGCAAAACACTTAACTTACTGGGTCGGATCAGGGACAAAATCCGTAAGATTTGTAAACCACAGGGATTAAAAGCACTGAAAAAAAAATATAAGGACAAGATCCGTAATTTTGATCAAACCACAAGGACGATTTATGTAATTAACTCTAATTTTTATTTTATATTAAGTTATCTCTAGTCATTTACATAGATGCCATTAATATTTTCATTCATGTCAAGTTTCATAAACAGAAACCATGTATATGAGATTAAAACATTAAATAAATGGTTAGTTTACTCCAGAAACCATGTATATGAGATTAAAACATTAAATAAATGGTTAGTTTACTCCACTTCATTTGCTACTTTTAATAAATATATGGTATCAAGTAACAATGTTACATACACTAATCGCTAACCAGTTCCATAGATGTGCACATTAAGTGATATGATGTTTTTCAGATTCAGAAAAGTTTTAAGAAATACTCCGTAAGTTGTTTAATTCAATTTCATTTGCTAATCAAGGCAAAATTAAGCAATCTAATTTTTTTTCTCACATTCTTTCTCATTTTTTAGTCTTTCTTAATTAACTTTTAAAATAACTTTTCTTCTTAAACTACGTGAATTTAAAGACTAATGTGTTATCCATCAAAAAATGTTTTACTGTAAAAAATGTAAGAAAGAACAAAAAAAGAAAAGTTAAGAGCTCGTATTAGTTTTCAGATAGACATGACATTCTTGTAAATTTGCTTAACCTTGTAAATGTACAAAAATGAAAGACTGTCTAAAAACACAATATTATTCTAGACACATTTAACCAAAGTACAATATCATATATTAGTAACAAACAATTTTCATCTTCTAGCTATGTGGGACATAATTTTAGGATATAGTGTTAGAAACGGTCTCATAAAATGGAAAAATTTATTTAAAAGACTTATATTTACGAGGAAAGAAATAAAATATGAGAGTTATTAAAAGTTGGTGAAAGAAAAATATGCTACTTGGAACTCCAAATTGATGTTCGGAAGCAAACTAGTTGATGTATTTAGAGCATATCCAATGGTTAACGCCGAATTCGGTGTTATTTGGTGTTAACCATTGGAGGTTCGGTGTTATTCCGGTGTTAAAGGGAAGGTGTTAACACTTCAACATCTGTTATTTTATTTATTTATTTTTATTATTATTTTTTTATGCCCCTAAATGAGGAGTTGTTTTTGTAAATTGTTGGTGAGTTAAAGTTTAATTTGGGAATGTTATGATTGTGGGTGTTTTTTGTTGGAAATGTATATATTTACAAATACGTAAATGTCCGGATTCAAACTCGTGACCATGAGATTGCACACATTAGCGAATGAGAATTAAAGTTAAATAATTAATGTTAATGTTTACGATTAATTATTGCACATAAAGTCCGTCTAACGATCGTTAAGTATTTAACGGAAATGACTAACGACCGTTAAGTGTTAAATGGGAGAATATATGGTGAATATCTTGGAAAAGGAAAAGATTTGGGTTCCCTTTCCCTCTCATCAATATGGCCGGCCAAGGGGGCTTATCCAAGCCCAAAACCCTAACTTTTTCTTCAAGTATTCCATACACTATATATACAAAGGCTAGGGCTTAGGGTTTTTCATACTTTGTGCATTGAATTAACCCTAGATCTCTCCTCTTCCTCTCTTGCTACTATTCGGCCGAACCCCCCCTCCTCCAAGGTTGTTTTGGTTTTGTTTTTTTCATAAAACAAGGACTTGTGTTAGATCTAGCAATAGCTTGATTCGTTGGTTAATTCGTGTGTACAAAACTGTGGTAGTAAGACACTATTCTTACACCTGATTGGTTTGAGTTGTAAAACGGTAAGGGACAACTCTTTAAACCACTTCTTCTGTTTTGTTCAAGAGATCTGACATTCGCAAGAGGTATGTTACGCTTTTAATTCAGTTAATTATTTATTTATTATGATCTTAAGTCTTCCGCTGTGTACTCTTGATGTCTACATGTTTTATTATATGTCATGTATTATAAACTCAACATTTTTTGGGGATGTTAAGGTGAAATGTTAAAGCTGATGTAGTGCTGACGTGACATATGTTAAAGTTTAACTCAAGTTATTAATAGGAGTGCTCTTAGAGCAAGAAACAACATGAAGCTATATATTGTTATTGCTTTAAAAATGAAAGATAGCAAATGTTTAAGCATTTGTATTTAGATAATCTGTGAAATTTTCTAAGTGTGTGCTTATCTGAAATCGTTTATGTGGAAATTTATATATCGCTTAATGCATTTTGTTTTTGGTCATGAACGTTAAAGTATTTCTGTATTATGATACTTGTTTAATTGTTTTGGCCGTTTGCTTAGAAAACTTATCCCCCAATACACATAGCTTTGATAGCTTATGTTATATGTTGTTTTTGCTCTAACAATGAGAAATATATAAAAAAAAATTAAGTTTATACGTGTGTTTAACATCTCAATATAAGCAGCTATACAATTCTTCATAAATTTGCCGAAATTATATTCGATACGAGTTTTATTCATATGGAGTTGGTTGAATTTTTTTATAAGCATACAAGAAGTGAACATATAACAGATAATAAGGGTTTGGACAAATAAAGTTGAATTGTTCATCAATTTAGTCGAGACTATTGGGCCTATAGTAGCTTAAATTATGTGACATATAAATGACATTTTGATATAAACTCATCCACAAAATGACTCACATGTAATAATCAAAACATTTGCTACAAGTTCTTAGCACATACTAGTAGCTTAAATTGCGTGAACAACCCTAATATCATCACAAGACATGAAAAGTCAAGAGTTAGTATGAATTTTCACCAGGTCACTACCTCACAAGTTTTTTTAACTTGTAAAAGAGTCAACCGGTTGAAAAGATTACTATTCTAAACACATATAACTTGCTTAGACTACATTATATTAGTAACAAACAATTTCTCTCTTCAACCAATGTGGGAGTACATAGTTTCATACTTTTTTCAGCCCTAGGTTGTTTAGAAAAAGTATTATGCTGATCAGTAAGCATGTTTTGAATGCTCAAATGTACAAATTTAGGTTTGCAATATCTAAAAATAAGCAGCTTAGCTATCCTTTAAGCTTATTATAGTCATAAAGTGAAATGTTTACTTTATAAAAAAGGGTGCACAAGTTCATGATTTCCTCCAACGATTAAAATATTCTTGCTTTTGCATTGCTAACATTTCCAAATGATTGATGATTTCTATTTTCTATGAAGTCCAAAGAACAAACTCATGTATGATCTTAAAGAAATACGTTTTAAACTTACGTTTGCGGTTAGTAATGATGAAACACATTGTGGTGAAATGATAACAATTATTTTTTTATTTTTACATAGCTCTATCCATTTTTCACAGATGCAAAAGTTTCACAAACAGAAACTATGTAGTATGAGATTATGTAAATGATTATTTTACTTCACATCCATTTGCAATTCCTTGCAATTAAATTACCCCAAAACTGTATATCAAGTAAAATTTTTACATACATTAATCAATATCCGATAGGATAAAAAAGGAATAAAGTAAGATAACCAAAGAATATTAAAAAAATTAAGAATTCATATTAATTCTCAGACACTATGATTGGCCATTATTAGCTTGCAAAGCTTAGCATAAGGTGAATCATAGAGCCAAAAACATAATACGAATCTAAGAACAAGTAATTTATGCACACTATGGTATATATCTAACCAACAACTTCATCTTTCAACCTATGTGGGATAGAATGGTTGGCATAGTTCTCTATATTAAAGCAAGAGTTAAAGCATGAAACATCAGGGTAACAATTTTAATAAAATGAAATTATATGTTGCTTTCGCTCTGCCAATGAAAATTTGCAAATGTTTATGCATTATATTAAAAGAACATGTGATTTTTAGTTATGTTCATGTCGCTTATGTAGAAATCTTTATATTGTTGAAGGGATTACATTATGTATTATGATAGTTGCTTTGGCACTAACTTATTGATAAACTCATCATTTGGGGTTCTCACAGAACAAACCTACATAATAAAACTTACTGCCGGAAAAAATAAACAAGAAACCGTAGTCTATGTTTTCATTTGATATACTTTTAAGCAATACAAAATGATATTAACTGGTAATAGCACACATGACGCTTGGTTTACTGTAAGTCTAAAACTGCAATGCATGGTGCAAAAATAAACTCTATTTATAGAATGAATAACTAGTATTTGTAATCTCGATGAGTAAAGAACATGAGATGTTGACTACTAAATTTCTTCCGGTTCTTGAATTTCCTTCATAGAGAAGATTGCACTGCTTGGATCAGCATTTTTTCCTTCATAGAAATTGATATTCGGCTGATTGAATTACGTTTTTTGTTGTTTGGGTAGAGTAATTTCAATATTATGATGCTTGTTTGGTTTGTTTTGGCCCTAGGTTGAAATCTCAAGTATATTAAGTTGTTAACATATCTTATTAAGCTAGACAAGCCTTTATATACTTGCAGATAATATATAAGAGATTTTTTCATAGGGAGTCGACTGAAAATAATTTAAAGTAAATAACAAGAGTACAAACATGCATTATTTCAGCCCAAACTATCGGGCCTATGTCTAGTAGCCATCTTCATCTTCTTTTTCTTTTATCCCAAAAAGCTTCAAGCCCAATAGTTGCTCTTATAGTGCCTCAAATTGCAAGGATGACAACCACAATCCATTGTAAGACTAGTTTACTCTAAATTTAAATTACTTACTTACTTTAACAATTAACATCGTTAACTACTCTTCTTTAAATCATCAAAGTGTAGGTCCTCTTAAGATTAGCTCGAAAGATACGGGAAATCGGTTTGCAAGTTGTTGTTCAAGACCTTTAACGACGTGTGGCTTAGTTGATTTCAGACAAGAAATAAGACCCGCAAAGTTCTCAGTCCTTTAGGAATTCACATAATATTGTTATTTAAATCACCCGTGGTTGTAGAAAATATTTGGGAATATAGAGAATCGTTTAGTATAGACCTATGTAATACTAAACATCAAAGCCATAACATGTTTTAGAGTAAGAAACAAAAATTGGAAATGGACAAAAAGTTCAGAGTTAATATGAAAGTTGGAGTTTAACTCGCAATATCCGGTATTGGATAAAAACATTATTTCTACAACCAATGTGGGATTATATTTTTGGGTCATGATAGTTGGAGTTTATCAATGTTTTCATAACTTTTTGGAAATGGACAAAAAGTTCAAAGTTAATAAGAAGCTAGCTTGGCAATCCTTTTAGCTTAGTATAGTCATAAAGTGTAAAATGTTTTACTTTATAAATCATTTCGATATGTGTATGAATTATGGAATGAGACATATTTTGGTTCTTATGTTAGACGATTTGTTTATTTTGCATATCATTATTAATTGTTCTTGTCAAACATCTTATCGTAATGTTTTTGTATGTTTATAAAAATTAGGATACCCACTGTCGACAAACATATTTTTACTTTTGTATCACTACTCCATCGCAAATTCAAAAAAGGTTTAAGAAAAATAGGCCGTTGGCTCAATGTCAACCTCTGACTAAAAGGTCGATGAGACGTGTTCAATGCCTGAAGCTAGGTCTTTGGGGTAGGGTCAATCGACACCCAAAAGAGGTGCACGAAGTAAGGATTTACCCGGTGATTTAGATCTTTTTTAGACATATTCTTGCTTTTGCATTGCCATATAACATTCCCAACATCAACATGATTAACAATTTCTATTTTTTATGAAGTCTTAAGAACAAGCTCATGTATGAGCTTAAACAAATACGACATACGATTTCTATTAGTAACGATGAAAAAAGTTGTGTTAAAATCACAAGTAACAATTATTTTTTTATTTTAACAGAGCTCTAACCGTTTTTTTTTTACAGATGTAAAATTGAAGAAAAGTTTCACAAACACAAACTATTTAGCATGAGATAATGTAAATGGTTAATTTACTTCACTTCCATTTGCTGTTCGTTGCATAAAAATACACCAAAACTATATATCAAGTAACAATTTTACATACATTAATCAATCTCCAATTAAAAAAAATGGAATAAAGAAAGATAAGCAAAAAATATTTAAAAAATTAAGAATTCATATTAATTCTCAGTCAATGATTGGCCACATGCTATGTATTATTTGCTTGCAAACTTTAGCATGAGGATGATCATAGAGTGATAACATAATACTAGTCTAATAACATATGATTCATGCACACTATGGTATATAATTAACCAACAACTTCATCTTCCAACCTATGTGGGATAGAATGGTTGGCAAAGTTCTCTATATTAAAGCAAGAGCTAGAGCATGAAACATCAGGGTAACAATTTTGATAACATGAAATTATATGTTGTTTTCGCTCTACTAATGAAAATTTGCAAATGTTTATGCATTATATTAAAAGAACCTGTGATTTTCTATAAGCGTTTACTTATGTTCATGTCGCTTATCTAGAAATCTATATATTGCTGAATGAATTACGTTATGTATTATGATACTTGCTTTGTCATTAACTTGTTGATAAACTCATGATTTGGGATTCTCACAGAACATACCTACATAACAAACTTACTGCCGGAGAAAACAAACAAGAATTCGAAATCTATGTTTTCATTTGATATACTTTTAAGCAAAACAAAATGATATTAACTGGTAATAGCGCACATGACGTTTGGTTCATAGTTGGTCTAAAACTGCAATGTATGCAGCAAAATTAATCTCTATTTATAGAATGAATAACTAGTATTTGTAATCTTGATGAGTAAAGAATATGGGATGTTGACTATTCGGGTTCTTGAGTAACCTTCATAGACAAGATGACACGGCTTGAATCAGCATTCTTTGTCCTTCGTTAAATTAGCAAAGTCTAGCCACCTCTAAAAACAAACAACATTTTGTTTGACAAAAAGTAACTGAAATTTTCAAACCATTTAGCCTTTAGCATCTCGAAAGCATATAGGATACACTACACTTTAACGAATGACCAACTTTGCATTCAAATTGCAGACATAGCAATGGAGCTAGCAAAATACAAATGGTTAGGCAGTGTTTGGACACGCGTTTTGAAAGGATCTTTTTAACTTTCTTATATAAATAGATTCGCAACCGCTAATTGGGAACTTATCTAAAACTGATTGTTTAATCCTTAAACGAGTTGATAATGACTCACTTTATCCGAACATCAAATATTTATAATCATGACATTAAGCCAAAACAATCAATTTTATAACAAGTACCAGCAAGAAAAGGTACCTGTTATGCAAACTAATTGTTCTGCCGCTAATAGTTGAGCGTTTTCCTTTCCTTTTCCTCTCCTTTTTCATGATCCTCATTTTTCGTAAGTAAATTCTCGATTAAGATCACCTTTGCGTTACTCTTCACACCCACCATATGCAAGCGTTTATGATCATCTATCTCCTTTCCTCTAAACACCAACTTTTGCTCCTCGGGCTTTAAACCAGTTTCTTTTGCAGTCACGCTTATCAACTTGGGGCTTCGATGATAAAAAAAGATTTTTGATACTAGTGTTAGTAAAACATTATGAAATAAGCATATACTAGTTTAGATGTGAAAAAATGGTGGGTCATGCAAGTTTGGTAAAGGATGAATAGCGGGTTCGTTTTGAATGGTTCAGATTTGGTACGGGTCAAAGCACGCCAGTTTTGGTACGGGTCAATTCAGTACTCTTCTTCACGGTACCAATCCACTTTCAACACACGCCTAGTGAAGTATAGACGTCAATTGTTGGCTACCCTAATTGACTTTGACCAAAGCAACCCAAACTAGAATTTCACATGGATAAGTAATATGGGTCAATCGACTACTCTTATTCTCGGTACCAATCGCACTAGGGTCTTAACAGCTTCTTTTTCTGACCCGGCCCCAACACAAGGACCAGACCCAAGTAATCTCCGATATAACTATGTAAACTATACCAACACCAAACTATAACTTTTTGGCGTGTGAAAAGGAAGTTTCCAAATACCTCTCAGAAGGCATCACTGATGTGAAATAGAGAGAAATGATATTTAGTACTTTCTATGTTGATCTTTCTATGAAGAATTATTGTCCACATGCATCACAAATGAGCAAAACATCAATATAACCCCGTGCTTTAATCTTTGGAAAGCCCACTTGATGATTCCGTTTAGTTGCGATTTGAGGAGCATTCCATACTCGGTCGCTTTGTTACGACCAATACTGGCATTCAGAAATCGAGTTTCGTAGAATAAGTAATACAATCTCAAGATGTAAAAAATGGTCAAAAGGGTAAAAATAGTTTTTGGAATGTATAGTAACTTCCCTAACACATCTTCTACTTCAAACTCCAACATTTCGGAGATTTGGTCATCGCGCTCCTGTATAGTTTAATACTAGAATCTTTGTAGTGGCTTAAATTGCATGAATGACAACAAGTGTTATAACGATTGCTTCCATAATTGCATGAATGAGCACCCTCAAAACATCATATTATTCTAGACACATAACAATTGCATAGATTAGTAGCAAACAATTTCTTTCTCCAACCTATGTGGGATAAGGTGAAAGAATAAAAGGTTCCAAAAAGTCACCATATAACAAGAGATATAGTAAATTATTACAACCTAAAAAAGATTTTATGTGCATGGAAAGAAAGAGATAATGCAAGAGTTGGTGAAAGAAAAATATATATTTATTTGGAACTACAAATTGAAGTTTATAATAAGCAACTGGTTTATGTGTTTGAAGCATGAAGGTAACAACACAAAACTATACGTTGTCTGAAAATGAAAGATTGCAAAGTCATCAAGCGTCGATATGTGTAATTATTGTTTTTATCAAACATCTTACCATAATATCGTTGTATTATAATTATAGTAGAAAGAAACTTAGGATATACACACTGCCAACATATTTTTGCTTATGCATGGCTATATAACATTCACAATTCATCACCCATAAATAGATAATGCATTAAGCAATATATAAAGTGATATTTTCTGTTTTCTAAGAAGTTTAAAGAACAAACTCATGTATGAAATTATAGAAAATTTCCACAAAATCATGTTTTACAGTGAGAAAGAAAAAAGTTACCTATGTGACTATGAGATTTTAGATAATAATGGGTTTAATTACCAAAACATGTTTAACAGTAAACAACAAAAAACAAATTGATAAAAAAATAATAATAAATAAATAACAAAAAAAAAAAAAAAAAAAAAAAAAAAACTCAAGAATTTTTATGTGTATCCAGATGAGAATCTACCGACCATGATTTTTAACATGAAAGGAAGATATCTACCTAGAAACATAATATTATTCTAAACTTATATAACACAAACGCACTATCATATATTAGTAAACTATAATTTGTTTTTTCAACCTATGTGGGATAGGATGTAAGGATAGATGATTCCAATAAAGCTCCATAAAAAAAAGTTGGTACACTATTATTAATTAAATCCTTTTCAGAACATGCCTAGTAGGTTGTTAAGTCTTATCGGTCTAAAGCATTATGTGTTAGGTTAAGCCATCTTAGCATGGGTTCTTTACGATTGACCCTCATCAACTACGTTTGATTCTTTATTTTACTGCATCTAGATTAAACGTTCTCTTATTCACCCGGGGTGATTGAATTGGTAAAAGAGCTCGGTGAACACTCAATATCATCACCAAAGTACGATAGGTACAAATTCAAATCATGTTTGGTGCAAACAAACCTAAAGCGGTCACACCAACTTTCTAAAAGAGAGAGTTTTACGTGATTTAAGTCCGTGTGACGGCATTGTTTGAAACCCATGGATTAGCCAACTAAAACTAACCAAAAGTAATAAATGAATGAAACATCTAATCGAGCCGGCCTCGGGTTGTACATATCTTGTTGCCTATTTACTCTTTGCTTACATGCTTTTTATTTGACAGATAAATGAAAAAAGGATTCAAACCACCAACTCGACCAAAAACTCTATTTGAGCGAACTGATTGCTGACTCTTGAGTTAGATCATACGTGTATATATTTTGCATGTTGCATTTTAATAAGACACGTTTTTACATATCTGTCTATACGGTCTCCACCAAAACACGTTTTAGAGTACAAAATTAAAAGAAAAAATTTGAGATTTTTTATTCGTTTTCGAATATTTCTAGACGTGTCTGATTCTTTCGATCCGACTGATCAAGATCTTTTAATAGTACCAAATTAAAAGAAGGACCAAAACATGTTTCAGAGAACAAAATTAAAAGAAAAAAGTTGATAGTTTTATTAGTTTTCGAATATTCCTAGACGAGTCGGATTTTTACAATCCAACTCATATAGACCTATTCAAAAGCATAATATTACTCTCAACACATTCAACATGCATACGCTTATGGTATATAAGTAACCAACAACTTCTATCTTCATCCTATGTGGGATAGAGTTTCAAAATAAAAGATTGAAAGATGTATGAACTTAAATAAATACATATTGTAATCAACTATTTGTAGCGACGCAAAACAATGTTGTAACATTACAAGTAACCGTTTTAGTTTAAACCTAGCTCTAACATTTCCACAAAGTCAAAATAGTAAGTGATATTTCATTTATGAATAGTCTCACAAACAGTAATCATGTATGAAATTGGTTAAATGGTTAGTTTACTTCACTTCCATTTTCTAATTTTCCCATATATATAAAGTGATTGTTTCTCCGCTCTTCTTAACTGATTTCTAGAAACACTTTTTCCTCTTAAGCTATCCGATAGACCAAATTTGCATTCATGTTTGCAAAGTGTAGCAATGGAGTTAGCATGATTCAATTGGTTGGGGGTGTTTGGACATGCATTTTGAAAGGATCTTCTTAATTTTCTTAAATAAATACGTAACCACTAAGTGGAAACTTATCTAAACAGATTGTTTAGTCCTTAAACGAGTTGATAATGACTCACTTTATCGGAACATGTTCTGCAAACTAATTGTTCTCGTCAATGGTTTCCATTAGTTCAGTGTTTTCTCGATCCTTGTTTTGGTAGGTAAATTGTCTATTAAGATCACATCCCAACATATACGATAATTCTAACAACACGCACCAGCTAGAGATGATGGTGAGGTTATGTGAAGTCGATTAAAAGCTTTCTTACAGCTAGCTCACATCCCAACATATACGATCATGTTTAAAATGACTAATAGGTCGGCTTTAATGTCATTATCAAAATATCTTAAACATATGACATAAACAACTCATAAAGTTATTGTTGGTTATCATTTCTCATTCCAGAAAAGATATACAGTTTCCTCCAATAAGGACGACAAGGGACTAACCAGAAACTATATTTATAAAAAAATGCGCGCAGTAACAAAGTGGCCATAACTAGTTTCATCGTCTTTGCAAGTAGAAGAATATTGATATTGCAAAATCCGATTCAATTCATTTGAAAAGCAAGTTCTACTTGTAACATAAACCTCTTCCTCTAACGAATGTACACTTGATAATCGAAACATATTTACAACTTTTAAAAAATATGCATAACTACATTTCATCTTTGACCTAACAAATACCCACACATATCAACAACTGCAAAATCTCAACTTTAAAATTGAGATTCGTTCTAAATGAATTGCTCACATGTTTGGGTATAGTATGTCTGTATTATGATACTTGTTTTGGCCCAAGCTTTTTAAAATCTCAAAATTCTAAAAGAGCACTTATGTTAACATCTTATATTAAGTGGCTTTGATAATTTTAGTCATATATAAAGTAAGCAGGTAGGCAATCTTAATTGTATACTGCTTTGACAACATAACTCATATGTTTTTATTGCTCTAATATGAAATGTTATTCAAGTTTAAAATTGAGATTCGGCTAAATGAATTACGTGTTCATGTGTTTGGGTAAAATATGTCTATATTATGATAATTGTTTTGGCCCAAGCCAAAATATGTTTTACCTTACCAAAATAAAAGAAAAAAGTTAAAATATGTCTATATTATGATAATTGTTTTGGCCAAAGCCAAAATATGTTTTACCTTACCAAAATAAAAGAAAAAAGTTAAGAGTTCATATGAGTTTTCAGATGTTACACAACCTCTCAGATTTTTTCAACCCGAAAGGTATGTACCAATCTGAAGACATAATACTAGTCTTGACACATTCAACATGCATACACTTATGGTATATTAGTAACCCAAAACTTCTATCTTCATGCAATGTGGGATAGAGTGCGAGAATAAAAGGTTAGAAAACATATGAGCTTAAAGAAATACGTTTTGTAATAAACTTACGTTTGTTATTTTTAGAGACGAAAAACATTACGGTAACATCATAACTTAGAAGATATTTCCTCCAAAATACGGTAAACTGTTTTATAGAAGACATTTATGTACATAGAAAGAAAGAGATATGACATTTGGAACACCATATTTATACTAGATATAATGTAATCAAAAGTTTTAAAATTAAGACATACGACATATAAAGTTATTGATACAAACCGATACTACATATATATAGTTTTTGGTAAAAACTAATACTACACATATTTCAAAATATTTTGTTTCCTGGTGAATCTTACCTTCGTATTAAGATATACAATCTATACCACTGAAAAAGAAAATCTGCTGTAACTTTGTTTACATCTCAATATTATGCTTCCTGGTGAATCTTCATGCTTCACTCCATATTCATGCTTCCTTTCATAAAAATATTATGTAGAAATCTATATATTCAAGATCGTTTATGTGGAAAACTTATTATGCTGATCGCTAAACCTTTTTTAGAGTGATCAATGTGTAAATTATTATTGTACATATTTAGGTTCGCAAGTAGCTAGGCAAATTTTAGTACGGAAATGCTTATAAGATGAGCACTTATGTCAAAATCGAAAAATACGCAGCTAGACAATCTTTCATAAACTTGCAGAAATTATATACGAGTTTTATTCCTATCGAGTTGGTTGAAATTTTTTACAAGCAAATAACAAGACGTCAAGATATAACCCAGATTGCTTGGGCTTATTCCAACTTGGTATTTCAGTAATTGGACTACATTTGACTATTCACTTGTATAGTAACATACTGACTTTATTTCATACACTACCAATATATATCATTCATCCACAACATGACCCTCATGAAAAAAATCAAAATATTTGCTATATGTTCCATATAGTAGCTTAATTTGTGTGAACGACAACGATGATATCATCATAAGACAAATTTTTCTCCTATTTTCGATTGCTTTCCTCGTTTAAATATGCTCATTTCCTGTATTCTAGTCATAAAGTGTGGCTCATCTTAAGATTAGCTCGCTAGAGACACAATATTTGTAGGAGGTTGTGCCCATGATTTTAATAATCCTTCGTCGTCAGAGTGTAGCTCAGTTGGTTCCGGATAGGAAAGGAAACTTCTAAGATACTTGGTTTTGCGGAGATTCTCGTAATAATTTTACTCCAAATTCACGCATGGTTTTCTCAAAAATTGGGGGATATGTATACCGTTTATAGTATGGATCTATGGGTTTAAAAATCCTTGATTATTCTAACTCTCATATATCTTGATGTTGATTGTCACTATCGTTGTTGTATTTGTGTAAGACCACATTATAACAAAAATATATTCCGAATGATATCCTCGTTATTATCGAACTTTCAACTATGATAAAAACTAAAAGAAAAAAGTTACCAAAACATAATACCATTCTCATTATAACAAAAATATATTCCGAAGGGTATTCACGTTATTATTTTCATCATCTGTCAGATTTTTTCCACCTGACAACGATGAAGTTACCGAAAACATAATACCATTCTCCATCATCTTAAGATTAGCTCGCTAGAGACACAATATTTGTAGGAGGATGAGCCCATGATTTTAATAATCCTTCGTCGTCAGAGTGTAGCTCAGTTGGTTCCGGATAGGAAAGGAAACTTCTAAGATACTTGGTTTTGCGGAGATTCTCGTAATAATTTTACTCCAAATTCACGCATGGTTTTCTCAAAAATTGGGGGATATATATACCGTTTATAGTATGGATCTATGGGTTTAAAAATCCTTGATTATTCTAACTCTCATATATCATGATAATTGAAAAAGTAGTTGTTGATTGTCACTATCGTTGTTGTATTTGTGTAAGACCACATTATAACAAAAATATATTCCGAAGGATATCCTCGTATTATCGAACTTTCAACTATGATAAAAACTAAAAGAAAAAAGTTACCAAAACATAATACCATTCTCATTATAACAAAACTATATTCCGAAGGATATTCACGTTATTATTTTCATCATCTGTCAGATTTTTTCCACCTGACAACGATGATGTTACCGAAAACATAATACCATTCTCCACACATTTAGCATACATACACTTATGGTTTTGCGGAGATTCTCGTAATAATTTTACTCCAAATTCACGCATGGTTTTCTAAAAAATTGGGGGATATGTATACCGTTTATAGTATGGGTCTATGGGTTTAAAAATCCTTGATTATTCTAACTCTCATATATCATGATAATTGAAAAATTAGTTGTTGATTGTCACTATCATTGTTGTATTTGTGTAAGACCACATTATAACAAAAATAAATTCCGAAGGATATCCTCGTTATTATCGAACTTTCAACTATGATAAAAACTAAAAGAAAAAAGTTACCAAAACATAATACCATTCTCATTATAACAAAACTATATTCCGAAGGATATTCACGTTATTATTTTCATCATCGTTGTTGTATTTGTGTAAGACCACATTATGACAAAAATATATTCCGAAGGATATCCTCGTTATTATCGAACTTTCAACTATGATAAAAACTAAAAGAAAAAAGTTACCAAAACATGATACCATTCTCATTATAACAAAACTATATTCCAAAGGATATTCACGTTATTATTTTCATCATCTGTCATATTTTTTCCACCTGACAACGATGAAGTTACCAAAAACATAATACCATTCTCCACACGTTTAGCATACATACACTTATGCTATATAACTAACCAACAACTTGTATCATGAGCCTATGTGGGATAGATTGTTACAAAATATCCTCCCTAAAAACTAGAAAGTGATTTTTAATTATGAAAAGTCTCACAAACAAAAATAACGTATGAGAGATTGCTGAATTGGTTAGGTTAGTTTACTTCCATTTGCTTAAACTACTTTTTGACCTATGTCCTTAGGACATGCAGTGGCTTAAATTCCGTGAACAACAACCAAAATATCATCACAAGACAAAGATTTCTTTTATTTTCGATTGCTTTCCTAGTTTTTTTTTTTTTTTTTTTTTAAGTCATCACATGTGGCTCGTCTTATCTTAAGACGTAAGATATACAATATTTGTAGGAGGTTGTAGCCAAGACTTTTAAAATGCTTCGTCAGTGTGTAGCTTAGTTGGTTCCTGATAGGAAATGAGACTTCTAAATATAGTTGGTCTTGCGCAGACTCACAACAATTGTACTTTAACTCGCGCGCGGTTTTTTCAAAGATTTAGGAATTTTTTATATAGAGCGTCGTTTACTTATGGGTAGTTTGGGCATCCTTGAATATTCAAAGTCAATAAGTATCTAAACATGATAACTCACATAGTAGTTTTTTGTCACCACCGTTGTTTTATTTGTGTAAGATCCCACTAGATGAAATAAGATATTCCAAAGGATATCCTCGCTATGAATAATTTAAGAGTAAATTACACCGTTCGTCCTTGTGGTTTGCGTTGACCGCAGGGTTTCGTCCTTTGACCAAAAAAGTTGCACCGTTCGTCCTTAAGTGTGAAACGTTATGCGCCGTTCGTCCCTTGACCAAACGACGTTAAGTTTGACCGTTAAAAACCCGTCATGTGACTTGCACATGAGGGTAAATTCTTCATTTCTACACCCCCTTTATCACAAAATAGATTTAGATCAGATCTATCATCCTCCATCTCTTTCACACCTCATTCCATCTCCCTCCTCACACCGCCACTCTTTCACCGCCTCTCCATAGCCTCACCAACCATCACTGCTATGGTCGCCGTTCAAGGCCAAAAACGAAGACCAAGGGTGCATTTGTTGCTACGAGTTTAGAGCGACGGGGTTACATTTGGATTCCGTTTGGTTCGTGTTGTGAAGCCATAGCACCACCACAGGCGCACAACCACCACCACCATCTCCACCTTAGTTCTCTCTCCTTCTTTTGGGTACGATGAACCACCCTCGTGTTCTAATTTCAAAAAAATAATAATAATAAAACTGGCTACATATAAATTTAATGAGTTTTTGTGGATTTCAAATGATTTAATGTGTTTGTAACCGGGTCGGGTCAAGGACCCGTTTGGATTTCAGTCGACCCATTAGGGTTACGGGTTCGAAGCCACTCAAGATGGTGTGTGTTTGTCTCGGTTAGACTCACAAAAGACACCCCAAGGTAACAGCAGCCCCAAAGGGGTGCATATTTGTTGTGCTTGTGTTTGGTCCGAGCCACGACAGCCAAGAGGTTTTTCGTTGAGGTTATTTGTTGATGTGTCGAAACCACTTAGGGTGTGTTTGTTTGTTCTGAGTTTTGACCACAGCCACACCAATCTGGTGTTTGGCTTGAGGGTCTAGCCCACCAAATCGCAACCCACCATGGGTGCGCTTGGTTTTTTGTTTCAACCTACACCAAGGCTACTAAGAGTATGTTTTGTTTGCTTATTTCTTGTTATTCGGCTAATAGTATAGGCTAGATTGGGTTTGTTTTGCTTGGTACATAACTCATCACGTGAGGGTTCAGTTGTGTTTCGGTTCGGGTCAAAACCTTTTACACCAACTCGTTTAACAAACTTACCAAACAGAAAAGACAAAAGGAAATGATGATGGTGACGAGTCGCGTACAAACACACGGACAATAACTCTTCAAACGACTCCAAAACATTCGGGTCTTCAAAATTTCGAGATGAAATGATGGTGGGTGATGGTAGTTACGTGGTGGCGACGAGGCGTGAGGTGGCCAGTGGTGGAAGGGTGGCGGCCGGTGATGAGGTGAGAGAGAAAGAGATGAATTAGGTTTAGGGTTAGGGTATAAATGAGAGAAATGGTGAGGATAGACAAGAAACTTGAAATGATGGTGGTAATGGTTAAGAGAAGAAGATAGTGAGGGTATTTTAGTATTTTTACCCGAGTTTAACAGTCAAACTTAACGTCGTTTGGTCAAGGGACGAACGGCGCATAACGTTTCACACTTAAGGACGAACTGTGCAACTTTTTTGGTCAAAGGACGAAACCCTGCGGTCAATGCAAACCACAAGGACGAACGGTGTAATTTACTCATAATTTAATGAACTTCTTTATGTTACATATGTATCATGAATTTCTTTATTGGCTTCTACGAAAAAGAAACACGTGTCTCATAAAATTGTAGTTAACTATTATGTAAAAGATTTTGCGTACACTGGAAAGAAAGAGATAATTCATGAGTTACTTAGAGTTGGTGAACGTTAAAGTATTTATGTATTATGATATTTGTTTTGGCCTAGGTCGTGTAGAAAACGTATTAGGCCGATCGCTAAGCTTTTTTACGAGTGCTCAAAGTGTAAATTATGATTGTACATATTTAGGTTCGCAAGTAGGTACGAAAATTTTAGGACAAAAATGCTTATAAGATGAGCAGTTATATCAAAATCTAAAGATAAGCAGCTAGACAATCATTTTTAAAGATATACAACTCTGATAACTTTAGTTATATATTGTTATAGCTCTAAAAATGAAAATACAAAATACAAAATTTTAAGTGTATACGTGTGTTTAAACTTGCCGAAAATATAGTATAGATAATAGGGCCTGAACATAAACAAAGCTCAATTGCTATCTTGTCATTTTTGTTTTTGTAAAAGGCTTAAGCTCAGTAATTGGACTACATTTGACTTTTCACTTGTTGTTTAGTAACATACAAACTAATTATTTCATACACCACCAATATATATCATTTTATAAACTCATCCGCAACATGACTCACATGAAAAAATCAAAACATTTGCTACATGTTCTTAGGACATATAGTAGCTTAAATTGCGTGAACGACAATCACAATATCGTCATAAAACACATTTTTCCCCTATTTTCGATTTCTTTCCTAGTTTGAATCTGTTCATTTCTTCTTTTCTAGTCATCAAGTGTGGCTCATCTTAAGACAAGCTCGCAAGAGATACATTATTTGTAGGAGGTTGTGAGCACGATTTTTATAATCCTTCGTCTTTAGCATGTAGCTCAGTTGGTTCTGGATATGGAAGGAAACTTCTAATATACTTGGTCTTGTTGATAGTTGTACTCTAAACTTGCGTATTTGGTTTTCTCAAAGATTTGGGGATATGTATACATTTTAGTATGGATCTATCGAAGTATGATAATTGAAATGGTAGGTGTTGGTTGTCACTATCTTTGTAGTATTTGTGTAAAAACTACATTATATATCTCGCTATGATCGAACTTCTCAACTATGATACAATATGTTTATTTCATGTTGGTTGTTGATTGTCGAATTAGACCGTGCGTGTATTTCTTTTGCACGTTGCATATTAATCACAAGAGTTCAGATACATTTTTACATTTCTATTGTTTCTATATTAGCATTCAAAATTTGTTTTCTTTTTTAACATGTGTGAAGTTAACGATTAAACATATTTTAGAGTACCAAATTAAAAGAAAAGGTAAAGATTAAACATGTTTAAGAGTACTAATCAAAAGAAAAAAAGCTAAGAGGTCATATTAGTTTCCAATACATATGAAGAATCTAGATTTTTTCAACCTAGAACACAGAGAGATATCCGAAGACATAATACTATTCTCAACACATTTACCACACGTACACTTATGGTATATAAGTAACCAACAACTTCTTTCTTCAGCCTATGTGGGATACAATTTTAGGATAAAATGTTACGTACAAAATATCTTCATAAAAAAATGGTAAGATAGAGATGATGCAAGAGTTCCGTCATCACAATCTGATCATACTACCAGAATCGGAATTGAATGAAGTATAATGTGAGTCACGTTATTCTATTCTAAAATTGAATACTGTGTACAAGCACACAAGGTATAGTTTCATCAATTTATCAATGCGTCTCCGTTAAGATTCCATTTTATTAGTAGCCGTTAGACCAGGAAGTATTGTCTACCTATTTCATCTCAACTCTACTTTCCAACTACATGTTCTTCAGATATATAGTGGCTTAAATTGCGTGAATGACAACCACAATATCATCCTAAGACAAAGATTTATTTTATTTTCGATTGCTTCCTTAATTTAGATATGTTAGTTTCTTCTTTTCATGTCATCAAGTATGGCGCTTTTAAAATCCTTCGTCAGCGTGTAGCTCACACAACAACAAAAACTACAACGGGCGATGGGACTTTTGGTGAGGACATCTGTGTCCTCTCCAATGGGGGAAAATGTTGTAGTGTGTGATATGATAGAATTTCATATCGCCTATTTATTTTTTCATTACTCCCTCCATCGTAAAATTTATGTCTGTTTTGACTTTCGAAATCAAACTTTGACCATAAATATTTTTGTTTGTATTATATAATACTTGATAAAATTTATACTAATGAAAACTACATTTAAAACACAATCCATTCATATATTTTACATCAAGTATTATATAATATAAACAAAAATATTTAAGGTTCAAGTTGAATTCAAAAAGTTCAAATGGACTTAAATTTTAGGACGGAGGTAGTATTAATTTTACATATGCCCAAAATACAATTTTTGAATTCATTTTGTACAATGCTTTTAATCATTATTTGGGTAAATATGAAATTTTTAAGTTTTAGTTGCAGAGATCCGTGAAGGGGTGTGGTAACATTCACCCACATGCCATTCTTATATGGCAGCCAAAATACACCCCCTTGTGCTATGGAAGCCAAAATACACCCATTTATATAACGATCAATGGTTTGTGAAATATTTAATTTTTAAAAATAAAAGTGAAAGTTTATTTTATTATTTGATGAAAAATAAATGATTTTAGTTTTTCTTTGATGTTTATTAAATCAAACTCGTCTAAAGGATATCCTCGGTACGAATAATTTAGTGAGACATAAGTGCTTTTTTTTTTTTTCTAATTCATTTTCACATATGCATCATTTCTTTATTAGCTTCTACGAAAAAAAATCTGTCTCATTAAATTAGTCATAGATTTATTTAGCACGTCATTTTCATTCTTGTTATTAAAATCTTTCGGCAATCATTTTTCAATTTAATCAAATAGGATATTAATTCATTTTATATATCATTTCTTTGTTGGCTTCTAAAGATATGTGATCCTTTTTAACCTGTGTGAAACTAAAGGAAAAAGTTAAGAGTTTATACCTGTTTCCCGCCATTACAAAATCCATAAGCTTTTTTTTGCTCACAGAAAGTGGAATAGCTGAAAATGTAATACTATGTGTATATTAGTTCCCACCAACTTCTATCTTAACTCTGTGTGGGATATAATGTTATGTTAGTTTACTTCACTTCCATTTGCTAACTTTTCATTTTATTTGCTATTTATAATGATCAGAATAAATTTGAACAATTCAATTGTTTCTCCACTCTTTCTTAAAACATAAAAATACTTTTTCCTCTTATGCTATCAGAGTACTAAAGATTAAAATATTTTTCAACGAAACATGTTTTACAGTAAACACGTCCTACCTTTAAACATATATGGGATATTGGGATATAATGACATGATAGAACGTTAGAAAAGGTGTCCATAAAAAAATGTTTTACAGTATATAGTAACATATATATAGTTTTTGGAATGTATAGTACCTGCCCAATTACATCTACTACTTCAAACTTTCACATTTCGGAGTTTTGGTCGTTGTTGCTCCTTTATAGTTTTATTATTTTGCTAAGATATATTTTATACTGAGTTTAAAGAAAGACAATAAAAAGAATAATTGAGAATCCATATTAACTTTCAAGTCCGTCATCACCTCACCAACTTTATAGCTAAAATAATGATAACAGACTGGAAAACATAATACTATTCACAACACGAGTTTCTCATGCACGCTATGGTATATTAGTTTCAAAAAAAATCTTTCTTCTCTTAATGTGGTATAAAATGTTAGGATTGAAGGTGGAAAATGGTCTCCATCTTATATAAAAGATTTTTAAGAAAGCAAAGAGACAATGCAAGAGTTATTAACACTTGTTGAAAGAAACATGTCTTGAAACTCCAGATTGAATTTTAGAAGCAGACAATGAAAGATTGCAATTAATGTTTAAACATTGAACTAAAACAACCTGTGATTTTGAAGAAGGGATTAGGTTTTACTTATACATTGCTGAATGAATAACGCTTTTTGGTCATGCAAGTTAAATTATTTTTGCATTATGATACCTGTTATGGCCATGGGTTGTTAAAGAAACTAATTATGGCGATCAGTACACATCATTGAATGCTCATTGTATATTATGAATCTACCTATTTAGGTTCGCAAGTAGCTAAGCAAAGTTTTCGACAGACATGCTTATCAGATGAGCAGTTATGTCAAATTATAAAATTAAGTAGCCAAGCAACCCTTTATCGAAATCTAAAAATAAGCCATCTTCATCTCCATTTTTTTCCTAAAGGCCTTAAGCCTAATAGTTAGACCCTTACAGTGGCTCAAATTGCGTGAATGATAACCACAATGTCTTTATGAGACTAAGTTTACTCTAAATTTAAATTGCTTACCTACTTAAACATGGTTAACTACTCTTCTTCAAGTCATCAAAGTGCAATTCCTCTTAAGATTAGCTCGAAAGATATGCGCAATCTGTTAGAAGTTGTTGTCCAAGACTTTTAATGGCGCGTAGGTTAGTTGGTTTCGAATGAGAAATACGACTCGTAAAATGCTTGATCTTTTAGGAATTCACATAATAAATGTTATCTAAATTCGCTCATGGTCGTAGAAAATATTTGGGAATATAGAGCGATGTCTAGTATGGATAGTTAAACAAAAATAAAAATGTATAAAAAGTCAAGAGATACTATGAATTTTCACCAGGTCACTACTACCTCACAAGTTCTTTTTAAGTTCTGAGAGAGTCAACTGGTTGAAAAGCTTATACAATTCAAAACACATGTAACTTGCTTAGACTACATTATATTAGTAACAAACTAATTCTCTCTTCAACCAATGTGGGATTACATTTTTGGGTCATGAAAGCCGGAGTTTCATACTTGTTTCAGCCCTAGGTTGTTTAGAAAATGTATTATGCCGATCAGTAAGCATGTTTTGAATGCTCAAATGTACAAATTTAGGTTTGCAATATCTAAAAATAAGCAGCTTGGCTATCCTTTTAAGCTTATTATAGTCATAAAGTGAAAAATGTTTACTTTATAAATCGTTTCAATGTGTGTATGAATTATGAAATGAGACACATTTTGGTTGTTGAGTTAGACCGGGTTTATTTTGCACGTCCATATTAATTGTTCTTAACAAACATCTTACCATAATATTTTGTATTTTAATAAAAAAGAAAAAATAGGATATACCGCTATTGACAAACATATTTTCGCTTTTGTATCATCACTCCATCGCAAATATACAGTTGACCGGTCAAAAAAGGCTTAAGAGAAATAGGTCATTGGCTCAATCTCAACCTCTGACTAAAAGGTCGATGAGACATGTGTTCAATGCCCGAAGCTAAGTCTTTGGGGCAGGGTCAGTCGGCATCCAAACGGGGTGCACGAAGTCAAGATTTACCCGCTAATTTAGATATTTTTCAAGACATATTCTTGCTTTTACATTGCCATATAACATTCCCAATGGCGACCTGATTGATAATTTCTGCTTTTTGTGAAGTCTTAAGAACAAACTCACGTATGAGCTTAAGGATATACGTTTTGTAATCAACAAGAACGTGCAGCAACATCAACAATCCTACTGGAATAGTAAAATTTGTATTATAAAAGCCTGGCTTTGTGAATGATTTTTTTTTTAATCACAACGAGTCAAGTTTCTGTTAAAGTTTATGTTTGATTGTTCCAAGTTCTTATGTACTCTTTTTTTATGCACGCCATGTGTTTGTGGAAAAACCTGAGTGCAAAACTGATTTCTTTTAATAGTAGTTTAGTTGTTTGAGTAATCTATGTTGTAACTAGATAGTGTGTTCATCATTAAGTGTTCTCTAATTTGTTGTTTAATTTGGCTCGGTCTTAAAACAATAAGTCTTCTACCAAGTTAAAGAATGGAGTCACAAGTGCTCAAAATTACTATGATTTACATACGTGTTAATGGTTTTGTAAGCTTCTGTACCAAGTACTCTTTTCTACTTAAGACTCAATATAACATTTTTTTTTGAAATTTGTTATTCATCTAATTCAAGGAAATCATGTGCCATGCTATCTTTTAAGGAATTTGGATATTTATTATTCATTTGATTTAACAAATTTGCCATGAGTGGTTGTATCAAATGGACCTACGGGATTAGCTTCCTTGAATATTCAAATTCGATAAGTATCTAAACATGATAAATTAAATAGTAGTTGTTGATTGTCACTATCGTTGTTGTATTTCTATAAGATGACATTAGAACGAAAATATGTATGGCACTAGCTAGATGAAAATAAGATATATCAAAGGATATCTTCGTTATGAACTTTTAACTATGATAAATATTTGTTCATTTCATTTGGTTGTTGATGTACATGCATATATTTGTTATGTTGCATTTTATAAGATACATTTTTATATATTGATAAGGTCTCCACGAAAACATGTTTTAGAGTACCTAGTTAGAAGAAAAACGTTGAGAGTTAATACATAGTATGAGTTTTCAATTCCTTCCCCACCTAGAGGAAACATGTTTTAGAGTAGGGCTGTGCATGGTCTCAAAACCGGACCGGACCGGCCAAGACCGGACCGGACCGAAAACCGACTTCGGCATAAACCCTAGACCGAGACCGGACCGAATGTGGTCGGTCCGGTCTCGGTCTCGGTCTCGGTCTCGGTCCGGTCCGGTCCGGTCCGGTCCAAATTAGCCTAAATCCTTCGGTTTTGGTCCGGACCGGACCGGACCGGACCGAGTACCGAATTAGACCAAATGCCAAGACCGCGGACCGGACCGAATACCAGACCGAAAACCGACTTCGGCATAAACCCTAGACCGAGACCGGACCGAATGTGGTCGGTCCGGTCTCGGTCCGGACCGGTCCGGTCCAAATTGGCCTAAATCCTTCGGTTTTGGTCCGGACCGGACCGAGGACCGAATTAGACCAAATGCCAAGACCGCGGACCGGACCGAATGTGGTCGGTCCGGTCTCGGTCCGGCCGGTCCGTCCCGTCGGAATGCTCACCCTTATTTTAGAGTACCAAATTAGAAGAAAAAAGTTGAGTTAATATGAGTTTTTGATTCCAACACCACTTGTCAAATTTTTTCCAACTTGACATATGGTGAAATAACCAAAGACATAATACAAGCCTCAACTCTCAATACATTTAACACACATACACTTATGGTATATAACTAACTAACAACCTTTATCTTCAGCCAATGTGGGATAGAGTGTTACGATAAAATGCTAGAAAATATTTGCATTAAGAAATAGTAAGAAAGAGATAATTCAAAGAGTTCTTAACAGTTGGTGAAAGAAACATTTGTTACATGGAACATCAAATTTAAGTTATTAGCAACTAACTTATTTCTTTATAACACGGAACATATAGGCAACAACTTGAAAAAAATAATCTATGTTGATTTTACTAAACAAAAAGTATTAGCATTTACTTATCCGAATTCGTTGATATAGAAATCTATATGTTGTTGTATAAGTTACATGTTTAGGTCATGAATACAATTCCATGGGTTATATTGAAAATATATTAAGAGCAATTGAGTGATAATTACGACCATCATCCATCACTACTGCTAATTTATCACCAAATCCATTTATCCTCTCATCACTCCATGGGTTCACAAAGCATTTTGAGCCTTTTCTCACCGGACCAAATAACTTTATTTTCAAACTTTGACTTTGCAAGATAGCTTTCATAGTTCATTTTCTTTCTAACTTGTGTGAAATTAAAGATTAACATGGTCTCCATCAAATACAAGATAAAAAGTTAAGAGTTTATATGAGTTTTCGAGAATCACAATCTCGACAGATTTTTTCAACCTGGCATATGGTGAAATACTTGAAAACATAATACTATTCTCAACAAATTTAACACACATACACTTATGGTATATTAGTAACCAACAACTTCTATTTTTAGCCTATGTGGGATAGAATGTTATGATAAAATGTTTGAAAAGACGTAAAAAGAATAGTAAGATATAGTTATTAACATTTGTTTAAGAAAGTTAGAAGCAACTGGCTTGTGTGTTTTGAGCACAAATCATGAAGGTGACAGTCTCGATAACGTAAAATTATATGTTGTTACTGAATGCTCAATGTGTATATTATGAAATTATATAATTAGGTTCACAAGTAGCTAAGCAAAGCTTTCGACAAACCTGCTTTTCAGATGAGCAGTTATGTCAAAATATGAAAATAAGTAGCCAAGAAATCCTTTATCAAAATCTAAAAGTAAACCATCTTCATCTCACTCTTTTTTCCTAAAGGCTTTAAGCCTAATAGTTGGACAAACATGCTTATCAGATGAGCAGTTATTGTGGCTCGAATTGCGTGGCTGACAACCACAATGCCATTATAAGGCTAGTTTAATCTAAAGTTCAATTGCTTACCTATTTGAACATCATTATCTAGTCTTCATCAACTCATCAATGTGCAGCTCCGGTTAAGATTAGCTCGAAAGATATGCCAAATTGTGGCCAAGACTTTTAATAGTGCATAGCTCAATTGATTTCTGATGAGAAATAAAACTTGTAAAATACCCAGTCTTTTAAGAACTCACATAATAATGTTATTTAGGTTCACCCGTGGTTTTTTTGAAGATATTTGAGAATATAGAGCATCATCTACTATGAACCTATGTAAAATAAAAGATTAAAATTAGAGGTGTCAAGTTATGCCCAAAATCACACAAATAGGCTATTATGAACAAATTTTTAAAAGTTAAACTGTTTTTAAAATGGGTATGTATTACTCATTTAAAAGTTAAATGAGCATTAATTGTCACATGTTTTTTTCTCAATTGAAAAATATTAAATTGGTTTTAATGATAAACCTATAGATATAATCTATTTAGTTATTTAAATATCAATAAGGTGTTACGTTTGAGGAGATTTTTTTGTCTTTTTATGTCTTTTCTAAAGCAATTCGTATAACATGAGCCCATTTGACCCGTACCTATTGGGCTAGTGCCCACTTGACCCGTTGCCTGTGCCAGCCTGTTTTGTCACCTCTAGTTAAAATTGTTCCACAATAACATGTTTGAGAGTAAAGAGACCAAAATGAAAAAAGGAAGAAAAGTCAAAAGTTAATATGAATTTTCAGCAGCTCACATCATCACAAATTTTTTTAACTTGCAAGAGACTGCATTGACGGAAAGCATTATACTATTCTAGGCACATGTGCCTCACTTAGACTACATTATATTAGTAATAAACAATTCATTTCTTCAACGTGGAACGTGGTATTACGTTTAGAGAACTTACTATGCTTATCAGTTTGCATATTTGAATGCTCAAATATAAAAATTTAAGTTTGCAAGTAGCTAGGCTAAGTTTATGACAGACGTGTTTATGTCAAAATCTAAAGTTAAGCACCTAGGCAATCCTTGATGCATTTAGTCTAAATGCATAAACGGTTTTGGTTGTTGAGTTGGACTGTTTAATCAAAACAACAACGATATACACACTGTCAACAAATTTTTCCTTTTTGCATTGATACTTTGTGTTTTCTGAGAAGGTTTAAGAAAAACTCATGCATGAGCTTAGGGAAATACGTTTTGTAATCAACTTATGCTTGCTATTCGTAACCATGGATGGACCATTTGAAGGGCTCGTAACGGCAAAACACATTGTGGTAAAATCATAAGTAACAATTATTTGTTACTTAACCGAGCTCGAACCATCTTTCATATATACAAAATAGAAAGTGATGTTCTCATGTATGAAATGAAAAGTTTCACAAACGGAAACCATGTAGCATGAGATTACATCAATGGTTAATTTACTTCACTTGCATTTGCTATTTGTAACATTCAAAAAAATTACTATTAATATATAAATATAGCAATTTTACATTTACTCATCAATGTGCAAAGAAAAGTGATAGTTAAGTTTTCTAATTTCAGAAATGTTTTTAAAAAAGGGGTTGTTTAAATCAATTACAAGGGCTATTTATAGTGATTAAAGAAAAATTGAGTAAATTGTTTCTCACACGCTTTTTGTTTTTAGTCTTTCTTAATTAACTTCAAATATATTTTTCCCTCTTCATAATCTGTTTTTAGTCTTTCTTAACAAGTTTTATACTAAATACTTCGTAAATAAAAGTAGAAAAAAAAAGAGTTAAAAGCTAATATGCGTATGTGAGATAAAATGTTAAAATAGAAAGTTAGAAGATATATCCATAAAAAATTGGTAAATTGTTATATAAAATCCTTTTATGTACATAGAAGAAAGTAACATGTCACTGAACACCATATTGAAGTTTAAATGCAACTAGGTTATGTTTTTGGAGCACGAATTATGAGAGAACATCTTGGATTAAAGCGGAATTATATGCTGTCATAAAGCTCTAAAAATGAAAGATTGCAGAAGTTTAAGTGTTGTATTAAAGGATTCTGTGAATCTTCTAAAATAAAGGGGTTAACGTTTACTTATCGTTAGTGTAAAAATCAATATATCGATGAATGCATTACGTTTTTGGGTCATTGATATTAAAGTCTTTATGTATTTCGATACTTGTTTTGTTTGTTTTGGCCGGAGGTTAGAATCTTATTGGGTTAAAGTAAGTACTTATGTTAACATATTTTTATAAAGAAGCTAGGCAATCCTTTATATAGTCTTTTATTCATAGGGAGTAAGTTGAAAATAGTTGTAAGTATATAACAACAACATAAGATATAATTGGGCGTGAATTCAAAGAATATGCATCACTTCAGCCCAAATTATGTTGGTTGTTGACTCTGGTTAGATCATACGTTTATATATTTTGCATGTTGCATTTTAATAAGATACATTTTTACATATTTATATGGTCACCACCAAAACATGTTTTAGAGTACAAAATTAAAAAATAAAAAAATAAAATAAAAGTTTTTATTAGTTTTCGAATATTTTCCGACCCGCCGGATTTTTTCAATCCGACAAATCAAGATATTTTAATAGTACTAAATTATAAAAAAAAAGACCAAAACATGTTTTAGAGTACAAAATTAAAAGCAAAAATTTGAGTGTTTATATTAGTTTTCAAATATTCCTGGACCTGTCGGATTTTTTCAACCCGACAGATTCAGATCTAGTTGAAACCATAAAATTATTCTCAACACATTCAACACACATACATTTACGGTATATAAGTAACTAAAAACTTCTATCTTCAACCTATGTGGGTGTAAAACCTGAAAAATCTAAAACCTGACTAAAGACTAAAATACCCTTGGAATCGAAATTTATAAAATACGTAAAATACATTTATATCATTTAACGAAATTTAAAAACTTAACTTGCGAATAAATAAAACTTAACGAATATATTACGTGATCGATTTTGGTACGACGAAGATTTAACGTCTCACGTAAATAACTTGGGCCGCAATTGTTTTGTTCGATGGATCAAGGGCCGAAGCCCAAAGGCGTGCGTTTGGTTGTGTTCGGTTGGGCCAAGCCGAAAACCCAAGCCCCTTCTAAGCCTAAACCGAAATTATTACTACTATAAATATAGCTCATAAACACAAAAGTGAAACCCTAGTTTTGTTGTCTCTCTTTTCTTTTCTTCTTACTCGGCCGAATACTTCACCATTGGTGTCGAGACTTTTGTTTCAAGCAAGCTAAGGTATAAACGTGTTTATTCGTCTTCTTTTGATGCACCTTAAGTTATTGTATTGTAACTTGTTTCGTTTTGTCGACTTGTGTTTTCCTTTTCTTTGTGTCGAGCCGTGTGAGTCCAAACAAGGCAAACCCTAACGATTTGAACTTGGTAAGTATTAAAGAGTATGTTACGTAATAAGTATTATTGAACCGGATCATAGTTAAGTGGAATTATATAAAACCAAACCATATGTATTTATAACCGAACCATGCGTATAAATTCGGCTAAGGTATAAAACTTAATAACTTTAATGTGTAAAGTACGTAGATTAGTTAAGACTTGCGTAATAACCTATTAGCCGAAACCCTAGGTTGAACCGAACCACATGTGGAGTTTTTGAACGTGTATTAAACGAGTAAAGGTCATGTAAGCATAAACCCTAGTTGATATGTAAATCGAATAAGGTATGCCAAACCCTAATGGTTTGTGAATCGTGTCTCATATGCGTGCGTAATTATAGGTCAAGTGAACTTGTAAATGTGTAAACGTGTAATTAATCCGAGTAATAAGTAACTTGTATGTCACATAAAATCATAAACGTGCATGGTGAAACATAAAAGGAAAGATTGTTTTATGACGTGTTAGGTTAAGTAACGAGTCATTAAAAGACGTAACATGTAAGTAAATGGATATTAATGAGATATTAAAGATGAGAAAACCCTAGAACATAAATGAGAGTCGATTAGGGTTTGAAGCTAAGTACATTAATTCGTTATTTCATGTGTGAGTTATGACATTTAAACTATTTTCACATTTAACCCTAAACTTTAATAAATGACATAATGAACCTTAATCTACGATATTGTTTAGAAAACACTTAAGTCTCATTAAATTATAAAACCCTAAAGTATTAAGATCATTAAATATACTAAGTATGAACGCCAAATAATAAAAGATCATTTCGATGATTATGGAATCATAAATAACTTGTACGACCGTTAATGTGTATAGGTTCTGTGAAGAAGGAGTAATCCTTTGCTTTCCTTGTTTCTGCTTTTCGATCATTGCTTTGGAATAAGGTACAGATATTCTGACCTTTTCAGTAAAGGTTTCTTATAACGTTTTCTTTTTGTTAGCTTTTGTATTAGGATTTCCTAAGCCTTTGCTATGAACCCTAATGTGTCTATTTGAGCTATTGCTTATCTGAACTTTGATTTTTGAATCATAAAACATTTGATTTTGAACTATATGATAGGAAACTTTTGATTTTGAAAATATGATTAAACATTTGATAAAGTATGATCTAAGATAGTTTGACACCCGAGCCAATTATTAACTAGTCATGGGGGTTCCATGTCCGTGTCAGTGATGCACTTCTGACATGACTCTAGGGCAGTAGAGTGAAGTTCTGCCACGTCCCTTATCTGTTATTTGTTATGAGCTCAATTTATATTTTATTATCAATTTATATGTTTGTGGGGCGTATGGGTGCATCCTAGATCTTTATATGTTATATATTATATGTTATATGCTATATGTTATCTGATGATTGATGCTGCGTGCATGCACGTCCTTCATAACTCTGGTAGGTCTCCCCTACAAATGTTGCCTTATGTGAATATGAATATGTTTATGATATGGCATATGTGTTTGGGCTCGAGGTAGTTAGCTATAAAACTTATTCTATTATCCCGATTTATAAATTGAAATGATTATGATTTCACTATCTTTCTTTCTCTTTATTTCGTAATCGTTTTCGTTTCGTATTCATTTTGCTTGTATATCTGTTCACTGGGCTTTTGAAGCTCAGCCGCATTTCTTTTCTTCCGCGGCAGGTATCTAAGCATTGGAGCTGGGTTTTGCTTTGGGATGAGTGTTGTGTGGACTTACCTTAGAGATTTTAGCTTTGATCTTATGATGCCATTTAAGACTTTATATTTTAGATATTTCATTTGGAGTTTATTTTTCCGCTGGGACCTATGTGTTGAAGTCATTTGACTTGGATTATTTCAATATTTATGTTGAGATTTCTTTTGGATATTTATGTTTGCTTTGATATGACACCATTACTTGTGATTCCTTTACCCTTGTCGGGTCGGGGCGTTACAGTGGGATAGAGTTTCAAGATAAAAGATTGAAACATGTATGAGCTTAAAGAAATACATTTTGTAATCAACTATTTGTAGTGACGCAAAACGATGTGGTAACATTACAAGTAACCGTTTTAGTTTAAACCGAGCTCTAACGTTCCATAGAGTCAAAATAGTAAGTGATTTTTCATTCATAAAAAGTCTTACAAACAGAAATCATGTATGAGATTGTTTAAATGGTTAATTTACTTCACCTCCATTTGCTAATTTTCCCATATACATGCACATAAAGTGATACCTTCCAACTTAAAAGATGTTTTAAAATATGATTTAAATTATTTTATACTATAATTTAATTTAAGGTGTTCATAGAAAAATGGTACTCGTAATAGTAGAAAATTACTTTCTACATCTATACTATCTATAATGGAAAAATGATCAATCTTAAAAAGTGAGTAAACTTAATTTGATCAAACTTAAAGTATTTTAGGAAGTCCATACATTATTTTCGAAAAGTATATGCAAAGCTAGAAACTATTAACACACTATTAATACACATCGAAAACCGGGTTGACGCGGGTCGCTTCAAATCCGACGGGTTGACCCGGTTTAATTTGACATGTTTTTTCGACCAACCCAACGGGTTGACCGAATTAATTTGACCTGAATTTTCGACCGAAACGGTTAAACCGGTTGAACGGCCCGGGTCGAAACGGGTTTTAAAACACTATGTTTATTCCCTAAATCCTCAAACTTCTACTCCCTCCATCCCATATTGACTTTTCACTTTGAATTTTCTAGGTCTTTCATTTCTAACTTTGACCTTGAATATTTTTAATTATGTTATATAATACTTGATGCAAAATATATGAATAGATTTAGTTTTAAATGTATTTTTTATTGGCATAACTTTTATTAAATATTATATAATACAAATAAAAATATTTAAGGTTAAAGTTAAGAAAGAAAGAATTAAAAAGTCAAAACAGGACAATTAATATGGGACAGAGGTAGTATTATTTTTCGTTTATTACCTATAGACTTTTTTTGCACTACAACTATGTGCCGCTTTAAATCTCGTTGCTATGCACGGGTACTCGTCTAGTACAGAACAAATGAACGAAACACCATAAATTAACGTGCTTGAATCTTTGGAAAGCCAACCTGCTTATTTAGTTTAATTGCGATTTAAGGACCATTCCATACCGGGGCCCGCTTCGTCACAAGACTGAAATTCTGATATTGAGTTTTCGTAGAATAGAAGACATTCTCAAGATATAAAAAGTGGTCAAACGGGTAAAAGATGTAGAATATTATGTTGTTATATGGTAACACATATGTAGTTTTTGGAATGTATACTACCTGCCAAGTTACATCTTTTACTTCAAACTTCCACGCACATTTCAGAGTTTTGGTCTCCCTCTCTTGTATAGTTTTATACGAGAATCGTTGTAAGTGAAAAGGTTATTATTTCATTGGTTTAGATTATGCTCTTACTATGTTCATGATGCATTTACATATGAGTCAAGTTCATAATATGAACACAAATAAATAGATAAGAGTGAGTAAATGTACAAACAGTTGCATAAAATCGAGTTTTCTACTCATTAAGCGTTCTCATTAAGTGTTAGAACGATTGAGTTTTATAAAAACTAAGTTTATTAAACAGAACTCTGTGAAAGTCCTGTGACACCCCGAGACCCCAAACTTGATTCCGCCGCTGAACAAAAAAACATTCACGATTATCCTTTTTGATCTAATTAACCAGTGTGAAATTAAAGATAAAATTAGTTTCCACCAAAACATGTTTTACGATAAAAAATAAAATAAGTAAATAAATAAATAAAAAATTGTGAAGTGCTAATATGAGTTCTCAAGGATTCAAGATCCGGTGAATTAAGTTTACCTAACTCGCCGGATCATGATCACCCTGAAAACATCATATTATTCTAGACACGAAACACTTGCATACTTTTTGGTATATTAGTAGCAAACAATTTCTTTCTCCAACCTATGTGGGATAAGATGAAAGAATAGAAAGTTATAAACTTTTTGGTATATTAGTACATCATAAAAAAGATTTTTATGTGCATGGAAAGAAGAGATGATGCACGAGTTGGTGAAAGAAAGATATGTTACTCGGAAATAAAAATTCAAAGTTTACTAGAAACATGACGGTAACAACATGAAATTATATGTTGTTATTGCTCTAGAAAATGAAAATGAAAATTTGTAAAACGTCATGTTTGTGAGTTCTATAGAGAGTGAAACGTTTACTTTATAAATTGTTTCGATATGTGTATGAGTTAATGGATGAGACACTCGTTGTTTGTTGAGTGAGACTATTTGTGTTTAGTATGGACCTATGAGTTTAGAAATTTTAAAATATTCTAAGTCCGTAAGTATGTAAACATGATGATTGAAATACTAGTTGATTAATGTCATTATCATTCTGGTATTTTAGGTAAGATTACATTAGAACGAAAGTATATATGGTTGTGGATGAAGATAATATATTCCAAAGGATAACTTGTTATAAACTTACAAAGTATAATTAAAATATGTTCATTTCTTAGATGGTTTTTATATGTGCATGAATTATCTAAGGAGGAGACATGTGTTGCTTGTTGAGTTACAAATGTACGTGGATTTATTAGCTTACTATATAAGTTTGAACTTAATTGTAATTTTTATTCGTAAATCAAAAATAAAATTTTATTTTAGACTTAAGTTTAACAATGTAAAAAACTTATGACATTATTTGTGTAATTATTTTTAATTCCTAATTTTGGTTTGATAATTTGACAATCAGGTTATTTACTTTTATAACATTAACAAAACTGGGCGATCTTCAATAGAAAAATAAATAAAGAATGATAACCAAAAAAAAAAAAACAAAAAAAACAAGGAATTCATGTACACTATTGTATATCTTACAAGTAAGTGTTTTTATTATATATATATACTATTTGTGGTTGGAAGGAGTATAAAAATACATGGTATAAATGAGTAGGTGTCAACATTTCATTCGCTGTATACAAGTGGTAGTACACACATTTTTTTGTTGGCACCACACTATTGGCTCAATTGTGTTTGGTCATTTACTGTTCACGTATCTATACACTCTTACAGACAATACAGATAACAGTGTGTCGGTGCCAAATTATACTATGTCTAGACCTTTCTTCCTCACACAAAATCTTCATACCATCTCTCTAACAACATCTCATCTTTTTTACACTAAATCTTCACAAATTTATCAAAAAAAACACATACACACACAAATCACAATAAAAAAAAAAAAAAAAAAAAAAAAACTATTGAAGGGTTTTGTGGTTTTTTAAGGTAGGCCAAAGGGTGATTCAAATTCTATAAGCTACAATTATCAATCCTTTTCATATATGAATATGAAAATTAAGTCGCCGGCGTATTTTTTGGTTTTCCGGCGAACCTTGCGCCGTTGTCTTCACTCCGGCTACCAACAGTAAGTCTCATCATATCTTTTTTTATTTTTAATTATTTGATTTTAATTTTATACCCTTTACAGCTTTTGTATAAAAGATTGAAACTTTTTTTATCTGTAGGGTTTTGCTTTTGCATATATCAATTTGTTTGAGGTTTGGAGATACGAAGGTCTTGATTTTGCATAAGCGATAGTAATTATTATTTTTATTAATTTTTTTTTTACTCTTTATGCTTCAATATGAAGGTTGTGGATTCGGGGGTGTGTATGTTTTTTTGGTAAAATAGGTTTCATAAAAATTTGTGATTTAATGGCTAAGGAAATATTTTGGATTTAGGTTATTTAATTTTTACAGGAATTACGGTTTGTTTATCTATAATTAAAGGTTAGATTTTTATGTCTTAGGTGTTATGAATGACATAGAATAAAGTTGCGAATATGAGCAATTAAGAAGGCTATGTTGAAGTTAATTGGTGAAATTAGTTAGAATAAGGCCTTATTGTCCAGTAATCTCTTTTTGTCGTGCTTAACCCTTGATTATTACTCTTACAGGTTATTGCATTTTGGCGTCCTGAAGAGGGTTGCAGCCCTTCAGTTAATTGTAGGAGTGTTGTTCACCCAACTGAAGAGGTAACGGGGTTGATACGTTATAATATTTCCTAATGTCTTCCATTATTGAAATTTGACCATCTGTAACTAAAAAATGGATTAACATATGATTATCGGCCTTCGTAGCATTTTGGATTAGCTTGAATAACTTTTTATAAAAAAAAATATGAGATATAGTTGCAAAAAAATGGCCCGTAGATAAATCTCAGATTGAAGTATATGTTGTACAAAAAATGTTTTCTTTACTGTAAAATGATTAAAAATACTGTTAGTAAGTCTTTCAATTAGCTTACATTGGGTTTAAGCCATTTTTTTAGCTGGGAAAAATGATAAGTTTAGTTTTGGGTTTGATTAATGGGCTTATGAGCTTATTACAAAGTTTGATAAGCTCATAATCTTACTTTTTGTCGCTTATGAGCTTATAGTTTATTCGAGCTCTTTAGTTTTATTATATTGGTCTGTTAGTTCATCGAAATTACATTTTATTATATTCGTCTGTTAGCTCATAATATGTATATAGACAGTTTTTTTTATCTATGGTTATAGTCTGTTGAGAGAAAGAAAGAGCCATAAGCAGTATCATTTCACTATATAAGCATATGTTCTTATGTTTTAGTATACTTGCTTACGTTACCCTTTATCATGTTTGCAGATAAGGAAATCGTAAGAGTTCACAAGCCCCCGCTGAAATCCCTGCAGGGGATAAACCTTTCACAGTCAACTAAGCTGAGGAAGTAAAGGTTTTGGCTTTGTTACTATGTCATCCGTCAACTAAGGTGAGGAAGTTGTTAGGAAGTTCAACGGCTATGTAAGTTTCTGTATACCACCCTCAAACTTAAGTAGCATATAGAAATTTTGAGCTTTACTACATGTTGTCCTGTGCTCGGTGTCTACGGAATTAGTCTTTCTAATTTGTATGTTCTGCGTATCCAACCCACTGTTTCGGGGTTACTAACATTGCGTGATTTACTAATAAAACATTATATTTTCTCCAATTCCAGACCGTATGTGTAGATCTGGTTAGTATTATTAGCGGACACTCTAGAAAAGTAAAAAAATCATTTAGAAGATACGGTGAGTAAAATTTGTAAACTGAAGACGAAGTTTGAATAAGTAAGATCCAACCAGGAACACTGTTCCTGATCTCTATGTCATTCTTTGGTCTTCAACTCAATTTTTTAACTAGATGTTCTTAGGACAAATAGTGGTTTAAATTGCATGAACGACAACCTCATTATATCTTTATAAAGTTTTCCCTTGTTTTTAATTACTTCGCTTCAAGTCATCAAGTGTGGCTCCTTTTAGCATTAGCTCGAAAGACATGCCGGCCACAGTTATAGAAAGTTGTGGTTAAGACATCTAAAAATTTTGGCCGGCATATAGCTCACATGGTTTCCAATGAGAAGACTTTGCAAGGAGGCTACTAAAATCAAGGCTTTTCAAAAATCCTCATAATAATTGTATTCTTAATTCGTGCGTGGTAGTATCAAATGGTCAGGATTAGGCATCCTTGAATATTCAAAATCGATAAGTATCTAAACCTGATAATTGAAATACTAGTTGTTGATTGTCATCGTTGTTGTATTTGTGTAAGATCACATTTGAACGAAAATATGTACATCACTAGATGAAAATATGTTGGTCGAAAGGATATGCTCGTTATGAATGCTCAACTATGTTAAAAATATATTCATTTAATGTATGGTTATGATAAGTGTATGGATTATGTAATAAAATTTATGTTGGTTGTTGACTGTCGAATTAGATCATGCGCGTATTTATTTTGCACGTTGCATTTTAATCTAAAGAACTGAAATACATTTTTACATTACTACTGTTTCTTTATTAGCTTTAAAGAATTGTTTTTTTTCTAGCATGTGTTAAATTAATGATTACACATGTTTTAGAGTGCCAAATAAAGAGAAAAAGAAAAAGCTAAGAGTTCATATGAGTTTCGAACGTTTGCAACTTCTTTCCAAGTTTTCAACCGGATAGAGAGTGCAATATCGGAAGACATAATACTAGTCTTAAGACATTTAACAGACATATACTTATAATATATAAGTAACCAACAACTTCTATCTTTATCCTATGTGGTATAGAGTTTCAATATAAAAGGTTGAAAAATGTATGACATTAAGAAATATGTTTTGTAATCAACTTACTTTTCATATTTGTAGCGATGCAAAACATTGTGGTAACATTAGAAAAACCTTTTTAGCTTAAACCAAGTTCTAACATTTCAATAGAGTCAAAATAGTAAGTGATTTTTCATTAAGAAAAGTCTCACAAAAAGTAATCATGTATGAAATTGGTCAAATGGTTAGTTTACTTCACTTCATTTGCTAATTTTCCCATATACGTGCACATAAATTGATGTTCTCCAGTTAAAACATGTTTTGAAATATGATTTAATTTAATTTAGAAAATGATTTTAATTTAAGGAGTCTATGGAAAAATGGTATTCATAATAGTAGAAAATTACTTTCTACATGCATAACAAATGAACGACACACCAATATAACCCGTGCTTGAATATTTGGAAAGCCAATCTGCTTATTCAATCTAATTGCGACTTGAGGACCATTACATACTCCGGCCTCCTTCGTTACAAGACTGGCATCCTAAAATAGAGTTTTCGTATAATAAGTAATACATTCTAAAGATGTATAAAAATGGTCAAACAGGTAAAAGATGTAGAATATTATAGTTATAGGGTAACATATTTAGTTTTTGGAATATATAGTACCTGCCCAATTACATCTTCTACTTCAAACTTTGGTCGCCGCTCTTCTTTATAGTTTTATACAAGATTCGTTGTTAGTGAAAAGATTATTATTTCATTGGTTTAGACCTTAGATTATACTCTGAGTGTGTTCATGATGTATTTAGATATCAGTCAAATTCATAAGATGAAAAAATAAATAAATAGATAGGAGTGAGTAAATGCACAAACAGTTGGTGAAGTAATAATAAAGTACTTATGAGTAAGGGGTGTTTACTTTTCTCTTAATGGAAAGAAAAGTGAGTCCAAAACCTTTAACGACTCTTAATTGGGATAAGCATTAAAGCTTACCTCTCTTCAATAAGATGCTAATATAAACCTATATCTATAATCACTTAATTTATTAAACACCCTGTTATGTTTTGTTATTAGTTTTATTAGGAGACACTTTTGAAAAGTCAAAGATCATTTGAAGATACGGTGAGCAATTGTAAACTGTGCATAAAACTAAAGATTTGAATAAGTGAGATCCGACAAAGGAACACCGACTTGTATATCATTCTTTGGTCTTCGACTCTACTTTCTAATTAGACGCTCTTAGGACAGATAGTAGTTTAAATTGCATGAACGACAACTACACTATAATATTACTCAAAATATGTAGATTAGTAGGGACACTCTGACCAGGAATCACACCACCGAGGTGCTGACCTGACCCTTTCCCAAGGATCAAGCCCAAGGCAATGATCTTCTATCGCAACAACCGAATTAGTCATGCTTGAATTTTCAAAGTCGATAAGCATCTAAATATGATGATTGAAATAGTAGTTCTTATGTATGTGTAAGATCACATCAGAATGAAAATATATATGGCACTATCTTGATGAAAATTAGATACTCCAACATATATGAACATTCAACTCTGATTAAATATGTTCATTTCATATATGGTTATGATAAGTGTAAAATTTATCTCATGAGATTTACGTTGGTTGTTGACTGCTGAGTTAGATGGTATATGATTTTATTTTTGGCATTTTAATCAAAAGAATTAACATACATTTTTACATTTCTATTGCTTCTTTATACTCCGTAATTAGTTTTCACAATCCGTTCTAACCCGTGTGAAATTAAAAATTATTAGTTAAAAATATTAAGAGTTCATATAAGTTTTTGGATATTTCTCGCCTTGGCGGATTTTTTAAACCTGACAATGCTGAAATATCCGAAGACATAATACTATTCTCAACACATTTAACACACATACACTTATGGTATATAAATAACCAACAATTACAATCTAAGCCAATGTGGGATAGAGTGTTAGAATAAAAGGTTACAAAATATCTTCATAAAAAATGGTAAGAATGATATGTGGGATATAATAGGTGAAAACGTAACACTATTCTTAACACATGTTACGCACATACACTATGTGGGATAGAATAGATTAAAACGTAATATACTATTCTTAAATAGTTAGATTTTTACTTCACTTTCGTTTGCTACTTTTCCATATATATGCACACATAGTTCTTAAAGGCATGCCATGGCAGTGCCAAGATGTCACAAAGTCGTGAAGTGTGACCTCCCCGTTATGAAATAAATAAAGGTGTCGACTCTAGGCGTGGCGTGAGGTGAGACGGGAAAAGATACGATAAGGCGCGCAAAGGTGTAAGGCGTGACGATTTTATTTTACTCAACTCCGATAAAATAGTTTTAATAGAAATAAAGAATATTACATGTAAGGTTAAGAAACAATCATTACATGTAATATTCTTCATTTTTTATTTTTATAATATATATATATATATATATATATATATATATATATATATATATATATATATATATATATATATATATATTCATATTTCATGCCGCCTCATGTCACTTTTTAAAAACGCAAAAAAATTTTCTTGACCGCCAAACCTCACTTCGTCACGCCACGCCTAGCGCTATTTATAACCTTGCGTGCTCATAAAGTGATGTTTTCAAGTTTAAAATATAATTTAGTTTAATTTCATTCGCTATTTATAATCCTCAGAACAAACTTGGACAATTTAATTGTTTCTCATACTCTTTCTTAATTGACTTCTTAAAAATACTTTTTCCTCTTATACTATAGGGGTGAGCATATCGACCGAACGGACCGGACCGACCGAAGGACCGACCGGACCGACACGGACCGAGACCGGACCGACCACATTCGGTCCGGTCCGCGGTCTCGGCTTTTGGGATAATCGGTCCTCGGTCCGGTCCGGTCCGGACCAAAACCGACGAATTTGGCCTTGTTGGACCGGACCGACCGAAGGACCGACCGGACCGGTCCGGACCGAGACCAGACCGACCACATTCGGTCCGGTCTCGGTCTAGGGTTTTGGCCGAACTCGGTTTTCGGTCCGGTCCGGTCTTGGCCGGTCCGGTCCGGTTTTCCGACCGTGCACACCCCTATTATACTATATGATACTAAAAATTATAATGTTTTTCATCAAAACATGTTTTAGGGTAAAATAATAATAATAATAATAATAATAATAATAATAATAATAATAATAATAATAATAATAATAATAATAATAATAATAATAATAATAATAATAATAATAATAATAATAAATAAATAAATAAATAAATAAATAAAAGTTCATAGTTTTCAAATAAAGTAATCTACTTGAAAACGTTATACTTTGCTAAACACACGAAAATTACTTATACTATGATATATAAGGAACCAACAAGTTCTTTCTACAACCGTGGGATATAATGATAGGGTAGAAAGTTAGAAAAGGTGTCCAAAGAAAAATGGTAAAAGTAGTACAAAATATTTTAATGTACATGGAAATAAAAAATTAACGCAAGAGTGAGTGAAAGTAATATATGTCACTTGAAATTCCATATTGAAGTTTAGAAGCAACTCGTTTATGTGTTTGGAGCAAGAATTAAGAAGGGAACAACTTGAATAACATGAAATGAAATTATATGTTGTGATTGCTCTTATAACAAATTGCAAATGTTTAAGCATTGTATTCAAAGATCAACATGTGATTTTGTTAAGAAAAAAGGATTAGCGTTTACTTATCTGAAACTGTTTTGTAAAACTCTACACATCGCTCACTGAACTTCGCTTTTGGTCATATAAAGATCAACATGTGATTTTTTCTAAAAAGATGTCTTGGTATTCTTGGGAGCAACCGGTCTATATTCAAATTTATTTATTTGAATAGCATTAAACTTCCAAGTATTCCCACCTTTACGCTTTACAACCGTGAAACCATTAGTAGAGAGCTTCTTAGATACACCCACATTGACATCCTTCTTCTTACCTGTTCCATTGACCACACGTTTTGGGGCAGCTTTTGAACAATCATCAATAGAATGAACATATAACAAGCAAGTAATGCACCGAGGAGGTTCCCACTCATATTCAATACGAATATTTTCCATAGTAAAACCACTCCCATCAAGTTTTGGGACAACCAACACAACTTTCTCTCGAAACACATCAAAAGCATTGATTTCAATTAATGCTCTCGCATATCTACTACGGCCCCATGACTCCTGATGACATCAAATAATCCTGATATTTAAGTGTCAATTTTCCCCTAATATGCTCATTATTTGTCTCGTTTATATTAATATATGCTTTGATTTCTTTATATCATTTCCAGGTTGTAAATGAGCATAGGAACAAAAGAGACGCGAAATTGGAAAAGAACTTACAAAAATACACACTTTAGTATGTTGACTGTGAAGGTGTTACGGTGTAATTCCACTTTCCATTTACGTCGTAACTATGAATTCAAACATGAAGACCAAGTTAACGCTAATCAAGGATTACGGCGTAATTATCACATGAGGTTACGCCTTAATATTATAAAGACTTAAAAGATTTTCATGACTAAGAAGGTTACGCCGTAACCAATGAATGAGGTTACGGCGTAATAATTGAACAGAAGGGGACTCAAGATATTAACGAGATTACGACGTAACCAAGCATGAAGACTACGACGTAAACGAAACCCTAGAAGGTTACAACGTAACTATCCATCTAAGTTACGTCGTAAATATTTATTTATGAATAAGATCGTTGAAGATTACACTAGTTACGGCGTAGCCACAACTCAAGGTTACACGTACCGTAGCTGTGTCGGGCCTATAAATAGCAACCTTATTTTCTGCATTTTACACATCTTTCTCACCACAACTCTCCAGAGGACAAAGTAGGGTTCCACAAGTAAGATCTCTAACAACATACAAAGCATTTTCCAAGAGAGAAATCACATCACAATATCAATAAGTTTTAGCGATTCGTATTTCTTTTACATTTACGTAGCCGTGTCGGGCCTATAAATTCCAACCCATTTTCTGTATTGTCTTGTTATATTTTTATGTCATCTAGGTAGGTTTTTATTTTTTTACAATATTGGCTTGTCTTTCTTGTAAGGTTTATAGGTAGGAAGCACAAATGGTGCGTAGCAAATTTGATGTTTTGCCATATTGCCTGAACCTTATTGTTTTTTGGTTAATATATTTACCAGGATAGAAAACCCTTTTACATAAAAGTTATTTTAGGCTTAAGTTTAACAATGTAAAAAACTTATGACATTATTTGTGTAATTTGTTTTTCTTTCCTAATTTTGTTTTGATTATTTGTCAATCAGGTTATTTAATTTTATGACATTAACAAAACTGAGCGATCTTCAATAGAAAAAAAATAACAAACGATAACCTAAAAGAGTAGAAAAAAGACCAAGAGTTCATATTAATTATCCGGGCCATCAATTGTGTAATGCTATGTAAGGTTAGCTTTCAAACCTTTTAAGCATTAAGAAAATGATTTCCCTGAAAACGCAATACTAATCTAGTCACAAGGAATTCATGTACCATACACTATTGTATATTAGTAACCAATAACTTCTTTCTTCAACCTATGTGGGATAGAATGTTCGTATAAAAGAATTTTGTGTTTGAACATAATTTTTTATTGGAAGAATGCGTCGTTGGTGGTTGATGTAATAACGAAGGACGTGTTGTTTGCGGTAAGCACACGTTGGCGGGTGCCTATTACACATAGTCAAGTATATTACTTTCATCTTTCATTGGTTTGTGACCTAAATTTATGGCCAACTAATTACTTTCTTGGGGCTTCTAATTTACAAGTCTAAACTTTTTGAATATAAAAATTTCAACTTTATATATATAGAGCCGATACGTGATCTCATTAAAGACTAAACCAGTTTCCACTAGAACATGTTTACAGTAAAAAGTACAAAGAAAAGCAAAAAAACTAATAATTAAGAATTTGTATGAACTTTCATATCACCTCATTAAAGTTATGGTTCGTTACTGCATTTGTTTATAAATATAGTTTCTGGTCAGTCCCTAATTTGTCGTCCTTGAGATAGAAACTGTGTATCTTTTATGAATGGGAAATGATCACCAATAAGAACTTTGAAAACTGTATGAGTTGTTTATTTCACGTTTTTAAGATATATTGATAATGACATTAAAGCCTATTTGTCACTATAAACATGATGGAGTATGTTGGATGCGTGAGCTAGGTGTAAGAAAGCTTTTAATCGAGTTCAAATAACCTGACCATCATCTCTGTGTGTTGTTAGATTTTGGATATTGGGAGATCGACAGCTTTTAGGATGGTAAATTGTAATATAATCCGTATTATCGATCTGTAAGTTGTCATTGTAGCTGTTGATGACATTAGCTCCTCATAAGATTATAGCTCGTAAGATATACTATATTTGTTGGACCCTGTGGCTCAAATTGGCGTGGATGAAAAGTTGAAAACCACAATGTCATTATATGACAAGTTTTCTCTAAATTGAAATTGCTTACCTACTTTAACATCATTAACTATTTTTCTTCAAGTCATCAAAGTGTAGTTCCTCTTAAGATTAGCTCCAAAGATACGTGAAATATGTTGGAAGTTGTGGGCCACGACTTTTAATGACGCGTAGCTAATTGGTTTTAGACGAGAAATAAGAGTCTTAAAATCCATCTTTTAAGAATTCGACAAAATGAGTTGTAGTAAATATTTGGGAATATGGAGAATCTTTTAGTATGGACCTATGTATAACTAAAGATTTAAATTGGTTTCCACCAGAAGACATGTTATAACAATGAGATTACATGTTGTTATTGAAAGTACCTGTGATTTTTTCTAGGAACAAGGAGTTATCGTTTACTTATCTAGAATCATTATGTAGAAATTTATACACCGCTGAAGGAATTACGCTTAGGGAAATATGTTTTCTGATCAAATTATGCTTGCTATTAATAACCGCGAAACACATTGTGGTAAAATTATAGTTAACAATTAGAGTAAATTACATAATTGGTCCTTGTGGTTTGTCGGATCTTGCGTAAAATGTCCCTGTGTTTTTTTTTGACGGGTCATGTCCTCGTGGTATGCAAAAGTTACGGGTTTGGTCCTTTGACGGGTCATACCGTTAGTTGACCGTTAACTCCGTTAACTTGGCAAACCACAGGGACGATTTATGTAACTGACAAAAAAAAAAAAAAAAAAAAAAAAAACATTTTAAAAAAATATATACAAAAATCGTATTCGTCCGTTTTTTTGTCCGGTTTTACCCGTTTTCGTCCGTTTTTTTTACGTTTTCGCCTGTTTTTTACGTTTTTGTCCGTTTTTTACGTTCTCGTCCGCTATCTATCCGTTTTTAATGTTTTCGTCCATTTTTTTACGTTACTCGGTTTTTACGTTTTTGTACGTTTGTACTCGTTTTCTTCCGTTTTAATATGTTCGTCCGCTTTTTATCCGTAAAAAAGGACGAGAACAAAAAAAAGACAAAAACGTAAAACACGGACGAAAACGTAAATAAACGGACGAGAACAAAAAAAAGACAAAAACGTAAAAAACGGACGAAAACGTAAAAAAAACGGACGAGAACAAAAAAAAGACAAAAACGTAAAAAACGGACGAAAACGTAAAAAAAACGGAGTTTTTGTCCATTTTGTACGTTCTCGTCCGTTTTTTTTACGTTTTTGTCTGTTTTTTACGTTTTTGTCTTTTTTTTGTTCTCGTCCTTTTTTACGGATAAAAAGCGGACGAACATATTAAAACGGAAGAAAACGAGTACAAACGTACAAAAACGTAAAAACCGAGTAACGTAAAAAAATGGACGAAAACATTAAAAACGGATAGATAGCGGACGAGAACGTAAAAAACGGACAAAAACGTAAAAAACAGGCGAAAACGTAAAAAAAACGGACGAAAACGGGTAAAACCGGACAAAAAAACGGACGAATACGATTTTTGTATATATTTTTTTGAAATGTTTTTTTTTTTTTTTTTTTTTTTTTTTTTTTTTTGTCAGTTACATAAATCGTCCCTGTGGTTTGCCAAGTTAACGGAGTTAACGGTCAACTAACGGTATGACCCGTCAAAGGACCAAACCCGTAACTTTTGCATACCACGAGTACATGACCCGTCAAAAAAAAACACAGGGACATTTTACGCAAGATCCGACAAACCACAAGGACCAATTATGTAATTTACTCTAACAATTATTTATTACTTAACCATGCTCTAACCATCTTTCATGGATACAGAATAGAAAGTGATGTTTTCAATTATGAAAAGTTTCACAAACAGAATCCATTTCAGACACGTTTTTAAAAAAATGTTGTTTAATTCAATTACATTTGCTATTCATAGTAATCAAAGAAAAACGAAGTAAATTGTTTCTCACACTCTTTCTCAGTTTCCAAGTCTTTCTTAACTAACTTCAAATATATTTTTCCCTTTTAAACTATTTGACGTAAAAGATTAGAAAGGTCTCCGCAAGAACATGTTTTATTGTAAAAAACCAAATAAAAGTAGATACAAAAAAGAGTTAAGAGCTAATATGCGTTTTCAAATACATACTTGCCTCCCGAATTTATTTTGAAGTCAGGAGACTGACATGTATTAGAGAACATGATATTATTCTTGACATGCATAACCCGCATACACTAGAGTATATTACTAAACAATAATATATTTCTTCAACCTGTGTGGGATACAAAGCTAGACTAGAAAGTTAGAAGATACTTTCATAAAAATATGGTAACTGTTATATAAAAGACTTTTATGTACACAAAAAGAAAGAGACATGTCACTTTGAACACCGGATTGAAGTTTAAAAGCAACCATGTTATGTGTTTGGAGAATGAATTATGAAGGGAACATCTTGTAAACACGAAATAATATGTTGTTATAGCTATAAAGATGAAAGATTGCAAACACTTAGACATTGTATTAATAGTGTCTGTAAATATTTTTAAGATAAAGGGGTTAGTGTTCACTTATGTAGAAATCAATATATCGTTGAATGCATTACGTTTTTGGGTCATGAATGTTAAACTATTTATGTATTTCGATACATGTTTTGTTTGTTTTGGCCATAGGTTAGAATCTTATTATGTTACAAAGAGTACTTATGTTGACATCTTTTTATTAACAGCGAGGCAATCCTTTATATAGATGCAGATAACATATACGAGTTTTATTCATATGGAGTTAGTTGAAAGTAGTTGTTAGCATATAATAACGAATATATAAGATATAATTGGGCCTGAATATAAAGAACATGCATTACTTCAGCCCCAGTCAACTGGGCCTTTGTCTATTAGCTATTTTTTATTTGTTCGTCAAAGCTTGAGCCTTGGTCTTTTAAAATCCTAGTCAAATTGTATAAATTTTGTTATCCAAGACTTTAATTCTTTTTGTGACGCGTAGCACAGTTGGTTCCAAATGTGAAATAAGATTTTCAAAAACCTTGGTCTTTAAGATAATCTCGTTATAAATGTACTTTAAACTCACGCCTAGAATCTAAGGGATCTCTTGAGCATTTTGCTGTCATTTTTATTTTATGTAGATTCCTAGTTTGTGTTTCGTGGTCGTTATGCTTTGAGTTTTGTGCAAAGTATATTGTCGATGTTCATCTTTAAAAGAGAGGCTCATTACCTCTCTTTCATGTACGTAAACTCATATATGTTTTTCTAATATATTCACCGGGGTATAATCCCTTTACCAAAAAAAAAAAAAAAAAAAATTTGGGGATACATAAAATCGTTTAGTATGGAGTATAAACCTATGGTTAGAAATCCTTGAATATCCAATGTCGATATGTACCTAAACATGATAATTGGAATCGTAGTTGCTGAGTGTCACTATCGTTGTTTTACGTGTACGTATAAGACCACGTTAGAACGAAAATATATATTTTTATAAATATTGCATTGGATGAATACAAGACATTCCAAAGGATATCCTCACTATGAACATTCAACTATTAAAATATTTTTATGTCATAAGAGGTTTTGATATGTGTATGAATTATCTAATAGGAATTATGTTGGTTGTTGACTCTTGAGTTAGATCATACGTGTATATATTTTGCATGTTGCATTTTAATAAGACACATTTTTACATATCTATATATGCGGTCTCCACCAAAACACGTTTTAGAGTACATACTTAAAAGAAAAAATTTGAGATTTTTTTATTAGTTTCGAATATTTCTAGACATGTCGGATTTTTTCGATCTGACTGATCAAGATCTTTTAATAGTACCAAATTAAAAGAAAGACCAAAACATGTTTCAGAGTACAAAATTAAAAGAAAAAAGTTGATAGTTTTTATTAGTTTTCGAATATTCCTAGACGAGTCGGATTTTTACAACCCAACCGATCCGGATCTATTCAAAAGCATAATATTGTTCTTAACAGATTCAACATGCATACACTTGTGGTATATAAGTAACCAACAACTTGTATTTTCAACCTATGTGGGATAGAGTTTCAAAATAAAAGAATGAAACATGTATGAACTTAAATAAATACACATTGTAATCAACTATATGTAGCGACGCAAAACATTGTGGTAACACTACAAGTAACCGTTTTAGTTTAAACCAAGCTCTAACGTTTCCACAGAGTCAAAATAGTAAGTGATATTTCATTTATGAAAAGTCTCACAGACAGTAATCATGTATGAAATTGGTTAAATGGTAAGTTTACTTCACTTCCATTTTCTAATTTTCCCATATATATACGTGCACATAAAGTGATGGTTTCCAGATTAAAAGATGTTTTAAAATATTATTTAACTTCATTTCATTTGCTATTTATAATGATTAGAACAAATTGAATAGTTTAATTGTTTCTCCGCTCTTCTTAATTGATTTCGAAAAACACTTTTTCCTCTTAAGCTATCCGATAGACCAAATTTGCATTCATGTTTGCAAAGTGTAGCAATGGAGTTAGCATGATTCAATTGGTTGGGGGTGTTTGGACATGTGTTTTGAAAGGATCTTCTTAATTTTCTAAAATAAATACGCAACCGCCAAGTGGAAATTTATCTAAACAAATTGTTTAGTCCTTAAACGAGTTGATAATGACTCACTTTATCGGAACATGTTCTGCAAACTAATTGTTCTCGTCAATGGTTTCCATTAGTTCAGTGTTTTCTCGATCCTTGTTTTGGTAGGTAAATTTTCGATTAAGATCACCTTTGCATTACTCTTTACACCCACCATATGGAAGTGCTTATGATCATCCATCTCCCCAATCTTAACACCAACTTTTGCCTCGGATTAAAAACCAGTTTCTTTTGCGGTCACACGTTTCAAATCAGCTTTGATGATAAAAAAATATTTTTGATACTAATATTGGTAAAACATTATGGAAAGGAGCATACTAGTGTAGATGTGGCGAAATTATGAGTCATATAAGTTGGGTAAGGGATGAAAACGAGTTTGTTTTGAATGGGTCAACTTTTGCTACGGGTCAAAGCATGCTAGTTTTGTTATGGGTCAATCCAGTATTCCTATTCTCGATATCAATCCACATTCTGCACACGCCTAGTTAAATATGGACGAAGGTCACTACAAGAAAAGAGGTCTTATAGGACGCCCGTTGGAGTCCTAATAAAATACTTTTATAGGACCTTTAACCTAATAGGACCAAAATATAAGTGTCCCGTAGGAAGGGGTTGTAATAGATATTTAGGACATTTATTGGCGTCCTAATAAACTTGAACCTTTTAAAACTAATTCTTTGGTCCCATAAATATGTTTATGCGACCGAAATGGTGTCCTAATAAACCACATTATAGGATGCTATCCGGTGTTCTAATATATGCTTACCCATTTGTTATGTTTTGAGACACTTTCACGGGTCCTAACACACATTTTCATAGGACGAAGACATAATGAATAAAGTCTTATTGTAGTACCAATAAAATGGTCCTAATACATAGGTGCTTTATTAGGACCAAATTTAGTGTTATAAAAGACATTTTGTCCCGTGTTTTGTTAATAGCATTAGTGTCCTAATAAGTGACATCATAAAACACTTTGTATCTATGCAACATATTAAACACTACTCAATTCAAAAAAAAAAAAAAAAAAAAAAAAAAAAAAAGGTAAACAAAAGAAATACAATTCATTAAGTAAGAAAATATTTCATTTCCATAAGAGAATTTTTCAACCAAGTTATAATATCCAAGATAAAAGTCTTACAAAATTCAACATAATTAAATACGAGGAAATAAAAGTAGCATGAACAAGTAGAGATAGTCTTAGCAAAGTCACATGGAACGCGGTTCGCTTCGGTACGGAAACGCGATTCATTAGGTCCCTAAAAATTTGGTACGAGGGGGTAGGATTATTTCGGAACGCTACGGTTCGCTTGTTACCCATTACTTTAGAATATATATATCTTGAGGTCCAGGCTCATCCAATTCATGTTCTGAATGTTGAGTAGTTAATTCATCCATTTTTTCATGATAAAAAGTACTAAATATGTTAATGTGATACCTTAAAACTACTTGACAATAATTCAATATAAATGAACATATGGATGTAGTACATACAATGGCATTTGCAGCTTCTACATTTTGTGTAATTCCATCTTTAGAAAAGCAAGCACGAAACAACTCCTTTCTAGTTGGTTCACGTCCCAAGATTACCTGTTTCAACAACCAAAAAAGAGTATATATGCAAAAAAGTGTGAATTCCCAATAGCCCAAAAAAAGAGTATATTTCTGTCCCTGCCGCAAATACATCTCGACAAGTACACCTCAACACTAAAAATTTACCTAAGTTCTGTATAACTGTTACACTCAAGATTAACCTAAGTTGAATTATTAATCATACATCACTAAGTTTAACATATTAACAGCTAGCTTATAATCTCTAATACTTGACGCATCGACAAAAAACACCAAATCAAACGCAAATACATCTCTATAACTAGAGCATTATTGATCGAAGTCAAAACTTTAATACAAGCTAAATTGACAATTCGTCGTACTTGACAAAAACCGCTAAATCGAACGCAAATACATCTCAACTAGTATATAACTTAGCTGCTCAACAAGATCAAAACAACATCAGCAAAAGCATCATCTATAGATGTAATCTGCAGGAGTTTATCCCAAATGACAACATTGTACAAATGTATGGACAATCTTGTAACTTCGTCTACCACCCAAATTTAGATATCACACGAACAAAACAAGAAATGGGTCGATGAGTTAGTAGAAGAATCTGTCAAATTCTTGGATATGTGTGTCAATGTAAGAGATATGTTGTCTGAAATAAAAGATCACAATAGAGATCTTTATTATGCTCTAAGAAGGAGAAAGAAAGACTCAAATATCGAAACTAGTATCACAAAATACAATTGTTTTAGAAAGAAAATGAAAAAATATCTTAAAGGGTTGGTTGCAAATTTGAAGCAAGTTTATAACATGGTCACAAGTTTTGGGGTCCGTGGTAGTTGATTCAGACAACCACCAGCTTGCAACAGTGATCAGGGCGGTAGTGGGTAGTAGGAGGCTAAGAAGTAACTATTATAGTTTTAGTCTTTGTTAATTTTTTTTTTTTTTTTTTTCCTATGCCTGTTTCAAAGCCAAATAGGTGGGCAGTTGGTGGTGTCAAAGTTGACACACAAAGGGAGGGTGGCGTGTGAAGAGTAACTGGAACAGGGGGTTCTGAATGGACTTGAAAGCATTGATCATGCATGCGCACTAAAAGTTCTATGTAAATATGAATCGTTATGTGACATGAGAATTTGCAGATTGCACAATGTAGATTGGATTGATTGGGAGCTGAGATTTAAAGCATGGAGAGTGGGATGGAGTGTGTGTTTAGGTGTTTGGTCTGAACCAGATTATCATCTCCCAGTAAAAATCAAGTCACTGAAATTTACAGTTAAGAATCAAAGTCATGCATAGGCATCAAACATTTTAGCTGATATGCTTATGCTTTCAAGTACTTATTCAATATCGCATATACATTGACATGAATTTGTAGCATTGCAAGTATATTTGAGCATATATGTATAAGTCTGTTTAGTCAATCCTAGTATACGAAGCTTTCTGAACTTAAAGAATCATCTTTATAAAGACGTTTTTACAATGATGGTACGATTTCAACATTTACAAGTATGTATATGAGAATACTTGTTAGTATCCTCTATGTGTACATAAAAAAGCAATCCATTTTATCCTACACTCACTGATGTCTTGGGTTGTAATCATTTTTAATATTACACGCATATTTCATTCTTTAAAGACAAAATTGTTAGTATTATGTATTTACATTAGGCCCATGTTTATGTACTTGTACCCAAGCCCATGTCTTTGTAGGGTTTAGGACCTATATGTATTCCGGTTTTGGGATTGTCAAAGAATCAATCAATAAACTCAGTATTATTCTCTCAATTATTATCATTCTACATGGTATCAGGCCAATAATCCAGACCCTAACACCTAACCCTAAACCATTCCGCCGCCGCCTCCGGCCGCCGGCTACATGCCGGAGGTTCGGAGGGCTCTGACCTTCTTTCTCTTCACCTACATCCTCATTTACATTATCATTTTCTTTCTCGTCACTCTCTTCTGTCTCTTCACCAGCCGCCATCATCACGCTGGCCACCACCATCACAGCGGCGCTCCTCCACTGTCTATACTATCCCACCCTTATTCTATCATGATGAGGTTACTGGTGAAGACCACGCGCCACCACCACCGCCTCGGTACACCCACCGCTATCATAAGAAGCCCAAGGGTGCGTAATCCAGGGTATCAATTCTTCTCAACAAGTTGTTCCAACGCTTGAACCAAGCTATGTTTCACAGTGCAACAAACACACCCATTCGCAAGCTCAACCCATCCTTCAACAACAGTACCTCCTTCACCTTCATTAATCATAGCTCTCTCACCTCCAATCTCCTCCCCAAATTCATTCAATATCACCACTATCCTCTTTCCATGTTTAATGTTTTCCATGTTTTTTTTTTATCATTGAAGGTTTGGTTGATTTCGACGGCGATTGGTGCATCTTGGTGTAACTTTAATTGCCCACATAACGAGATCTGTAACTATGTGTGTGAAAGATTGATTGTGTAAATCGTTGACTTCCTTGATTGGCGTGTGAAAATTGTGTGTGGGGGACAGAAAAGTTAAGAGCCAAGTGAAAAAGCAAAGTGGTGAAATGTTTATTCTTGTGATAATAATCTTAAAAAAAAAAAAAAAAAAATGTTATTTATATGTCGAATCAGGGTATTAATTCCCGAGACGACTTTTGTTGCTGTCGAATCTAGGGTAATTTGTATGCCCTCCGAACCTCCGGCTACATTGTTCTCTACCACTGAGACGCGAGCACTCGTTTTGGCTTGAAGGTAATTTGTTCAAGAAATGGCAAAGTCGGATCATAGTAGTCCTTTTTAACTCTTGCCTTCCAATTTTTCACTTTCTCCAAAAAGATTTCAAAATCCAGTGATCGAACCTGTGAGTTATGTCAAACGCTGGTAAGTCGTTGGGTGCTTAAAAGTTTATACACTCATTAACCAAAGTTGAAACAGTTGGTCCATCTATGTTGATGACCTTTAAGGAAGTCACCAAATGTTCACACAATTCCACCATATGTGCATATGTCAAGTTCTCAACAATTAAATCAATCTATTTAAGAAAGGGTGAAGGCTGAGAATACGTAACAAACTTTCTCAAATATACCGAAGTACGTAACATACAAATTTTATTATTTTTGTACGTAAATAACTTTCAAATTTTGTTCAATGTACGTAATATTGACAGGTTACTAAGTTTTAAAGTTACAACATTGGTCCCTGTCGTTTGCATTCACTTTCACCGTTAGTCATTTGACTTTTTTTCACTTAAAAAAATTACAGTAACGGTCCTTGTAGTTTGCTTTGACTTTCACCATTAGTCCTTTGTCTTTCATCTTTTTTATATACGTTTTTTACGCGTTTTTATACATATTTTTATACACGTTTTTACACACGTTTTTATATACATTTTTTTACACATTATTATTATTATTATTATTATTATTATTATTATTATTATTATTATTATTATTATTATTATTATTTTTTGGTAAAGGGTAAACTACCCGGTAAAATATATAACTCCAAAAAAAACGTTTAAGTACAATGGAATGTGGCTGAAGTACCAAATTAACCGCAAGCAATCGCTTGACACAACCACTAAATCATTTATGACAGGCCATAAATGACAACTAGCTAGCTACAACCAACACGACCACCAAACCAAAACGAGCATAAAATAAGAACCATCAAGATTTTATGCAAAAAAAAAAAAAAAAAAAAAAAAAAAGCTATTTAAGAAAAAAATCTTGCATTCCAATAGCCTTTAATTGTGCAGGAGTGAGGTCAAAGTCATCCTCATTATAATTGTTGTTGTCACCCGTATCCACTTTCCATTGCTCATAAGGACTCTTCTCCTTACCTCTACTTCCAGGATACAACGTTCCAATGTGATCATCAAAAACTTCATCATCATCACTGTCAGAAACTACCACATTGCCTACCTTAGAAAATGGGTTACCCACCTTAATTGAAGAATCAACTTTTTTAAGAGGTTTACCATCATCATCCACAAGAGTAACTTTACCTTCAATAATAAGCTTTTCAATTTTCCCAATTTTCTCAACAATAGGAGTAGTACTTCCTTTTCCACTCTTAGAAGAACTAACAACTTCTCCAGCCACTTTAGTGTCCTTTATACTACCAACCTCAGCTCGATCTTTAGGAGGAATATTAATAGCACAAGGAATACCATTATCATCAGTATCGGATATATCAAGAGCATCAAAAGGGTTTGATGTAGCAATAGTCTTTCCACTCGTGCTTGCCTCATTAGAGAGTTTCTCTTTTGTAGCAGCCGACTTCTTTGGGATAGGTCTCCAAAATTTTGGTTTAGGCTTATTAAGCTGAATACCCCCAATAGGCCGAGAAGGAGCAGCCACATTCTTCCCCCTTCTCTTACGATTCCTTACCTCAATGAAATCATCATCCGTCTTTGCCAAGGTAGCTGAAACTGCAGAAGCCTTTGCATCCACATTAGTATTACTACGAACAACATCCTTAACATGATTTGGGCATTCAATCAAAGCATGTCCAAAAGTTTTACACTCAGCACAATGTGGAGGTTTCCATTCATACTCGACATTAATAATTTCAGTAGTAAAATCATTACCTTCTCCCTTTGGAATTGCCATAGTAACCTGGCTTTTTGGTTCTGAATCCGCGCTTAATTCAACTAAAGCACGGGCAAAACTAATACGTCCCCATGAATCGACACACATAGAACTTGTAAAAGCATCTAGCATAATAGGTTTCCCTACTTGTGTAGCAATCAAGCTCAAACCATCCTCAGAATAAGCAAGTAATGGAACATTATGCATTTTTATCCAAACCGGTACATTATTTACCTCGTTCTTATTAAGGGATAATGTAGGAGTCCATTTGTTAAGAATAATAGGCGAGTTGCGAATTAACCATGGACCTCGTTCCAAGACACGATTCACACCCTCCTTGCTAGCAAACTTAAAAAGATACACACTGTCACCATTTTTGATTAGCTTTGGCAAGCCAAATTTTCCCCATGTATTAGTGACATAATTTTTAACTAAAGGGAAAGCAATGGTCTTACCAAGAAAGTAACCAACAAGCGTGTTATCATACCGCCTTAGAACCTTTTTCATAGCAGCCAAAGGAAGCATCGTATCATGATCAATCACACGATCTTCATTGACCAATGCTCTAAAATTCACAGTTTGGACATTACGAGTAGCATTAACGACATTAGCAAAAGATGAGTTTGTAACCTGTGGAGAAGTAGAAGCACGCACGGACGTGTCCTGGACATTTGTGTCCTCACGTGTAACCAAGTTAACATCCCCGTCATCAGCCTTGTCATTACCACCATTAACACCAGCCCGTTCGTCCAATGAACCAGCTGGTTCATTAACAGTCTTCTTCTTATGAATACTTCCCCTCTCTCCCGAACCCAAAAACCCTCTCTCCATGACCGTGACTTTCACATTAACCCGCAACAAACACTAATCAAAACCGAACAACACAAGAAAAACAAATAGAAACTAAGTTATATCAGTTCCCACGTGTTGTAGCCTAGCCCGATCCAAAACTGAGACCCGAGACTGAGTCAACCGAGAGTCAACCCGAGACTCAGTTAACCGACTACAAAAAACACCGAGTCACATCGCGTGGCTAGTCCTTTTTAACTCTTGCCTTCCAATTTTTCACTTTCTCCAAAAAGATTTCAAAATCCAGTCATTGGAACCTGTGAGTTATGTCAAACGCTGGTAAGTCGTTGGGTGCTTAAAAGTTGATACACTCATTAACCAAAGTTGAAACAGTTGGTCCATCTATGTTGATGACCTTTAAGGAAGTCACCAAATGTTCACACAATTACACCATATGTGCATATGTCAAGTTGTCAACAATTAAATCAATCTATTTAAGAAAGGGTGAAGGCTGAGAATACGTAACAAACTTTCTCAAATATACCGAAGTACGTAACATACAAATTTTATTATTTTTGTACGTAAATAACTTTCAAATTTTGTTCAATGTACGTAATATTGACAGGTTACCAAGTTTTAAAGTTACAACATTGGTCCCTTTCGTTTGCATTCACTTTCACCGTTAGTCATTTGACATTTTTTTCACTTAAAAAAATTACAGTAACGGTCTTTGTAGTTTGCTTTAACTTTCACCATTAGTCCTTTGTCTTTCATCTTTTTTATATACGTTTTTTACGCGTTTTTATACATATTTTTATACACGTTTTTACACACGTTTTTATATACATTTTTTTACACATTATTATTATTATTATTATTATTATTATTATTATTATTATTATTATTATTATTATTATTATTATTATTATTATTATTATTATTATTATTATTATTATTATTATTATTATTTTTTGGTAAAGGGTAAACTACCCGGTAAAATATATAACTCCAAAAAAAACGTTTAAGTACAATGGAATGTGGCTGAAGTACCACATTAACCGCAAGCAATCGCTTGACACAACCACTAAATCATTTATGACAGGCCATAAATGACAACTAGCTAGCTACAACCAACACGACCACCAAACCAAAACGAGCATAAAATAAGAACCATCAAGATTTTATGCAAAAAAAAAAAAAAAAAAAAGCTATTTAAGAAAAAAATCTTGCATTCCAATAGCCTTTAATTGTGCAGGAGTGAGGTCAAAGTCATCCTCATTATAATTGTTGTTGTCACCCGTATCCACTTTCCATTGCTCATAAGGACTCTTCTCCTTACCTCTACTTCCAGGATACAACGTTCCAATGTGATCATCAAAAACTTCATCATCATCACTGTCAGAAACTACCACATTGCCTACCTTAGAAAATGGGTTACCCACCTTAATTGAAGAATCAACTTTTTTAAGAGGTTTACCATCATCATCCACAAGAGTAACTTTACCTTCAATAATAAGCTTTTCAATTTTCCCAATTTTCTCAACAATAGGAGTAGTAATTCCTTTTCCACTCTTAGAAGAACTAACAACTTCTCCAGCCACTTTAGTGTCCTTTATACTACCAACCTCAGCTCGATCTTTAGGAGGAATATTAATAACACAAGGAATACCATTATCATCAGTATCGGATATATCAAGAGCATCAAAAGGGTTTGATGTAGCAATAGTCTTTCCACTCGTGCTTGCCTCATTAGAGAGTTTCTCTTTTGTAGCAGCCGACTTCTTTGGGATAGGTCTCCAAAATTTTGGTTTAGGCTTATTAAGCTGAATACCCCCAATAGGCCGAGAAGGAGCAGCCACATTCTTCCCCCTTCTCTTACGATTCCTTACCTCAATGAAATCATCATCCGTCTTTGCCAAGGTAGCTGAAACTGCAGAAGCCTTTGCATCCACATTAGTATTACTACGAACAACATCCTTAACATGATTTGGGCATTCAATCAAAGCATGTCCAAAAGTTTTACATCAGCACAATGTAGAGGTTTCCATTCATACTCGACATTAATAATTTCAGTAGTAAAATTATTACCTTCTCCCTTTGGAATTGCCATAGTAACCTGGCTTTTTGGTTCTGAATCCGCGCTTAATTCAACTAAAGCACGGGCAAAACTAATACGTCCCCATGAATCGACACACATAGAACTTGTAAAAGCATCTAGCATAATAGGTTTCTCTACTTGCGTAGCAATCAAGCTCAAACCATCCTCAGAATAAGCAAGTAATGGAACATTATGCATTTTTATCCAAACCGGTACATTATTTACCTCGTTCTTATTAAGGGATAATGTAGGAGTCCATTTGTTAAGAATAATAGGCGAGTTGCGAATTAACCATGGACCTCGTTCCAAGACACGATTCACACCCTCCTTGCTAGCAAACTTAAAA
>BPTQ01000009.1:342207645-342415271 GCA_019973895.1 Chrysanthemum seticuspe
AGTTTGTCGGATAACGTGCACTCTTCATATTACTCATTATACTCGTACCTGTAACCACAAACAAATAATAGACGAATTATTCAATCATAACAACTAACAAAACACATATACGCAATCCTTTCATAACAACTGAAAGTAAACAAAAGAACAAGTTTGTGAAACTGTAAAAACACATATGCATAGAATGTTTCAAATTTACCAAAAATTGTAAAAACACATATGCATAGAAGGTTTCAAATTTACCAAAAATTGTAAAACACATATGCACACTGAGATGATAAGAGCAATAAAAAGTAGATAGCATAATCACATCGATCAATAACTCCTATGATAATAGAATACAAATTATTTAATATAACAACAGTCAAATATTAGATTACATAGTTATGGAGAAGGATTGCAATTTATGTCATGTGTTAATATATAAAACAAATTAACAGTAGCTAGTAACAAAATATCAAGCTCACTTCAATACAACTAGGATAACACACATGCACAATTTAGAATAACACATATGCACAATCTTTGTCAATATATGAACAAGTAGGATAAGTATCACAATTAGGATAACAAATATGCACAATGTTTATTTATATGGAATTAGTAATATAAACGTTTTCTATTTTTTTAATCATAAACAACTAGTCAAAACACATATGCACGATCTTCCCAAACCGTTACAAAAGACGTAAACAACATGAATCATTACTATTAACCAGAAGAACAATTTGTAAACACATATGCACGATCTTCCCAAACCGTTACAAAAGACGTAAACAACATGAATCATTACTATTAACCGGAAGAACAATTTGTAGCCACACAAATTAAGCATAACTATTTCCATAGCTTCACAATCATATGGTATCTAATTTACTATGGAATATTTGAAGCTGGGATGTCACGTAAAAATCACCGACATACTCTTTTTTCTTTGTAACTAAACTTTAAGCATATAATCAACTACTATATTTGTTAGTTATTATAGATTCATCTACCAACTCCCCTAACTTTTCACTAATAAAAGGATCTTACAAGTCCCCAATGGAGACTCAAACAAAGTGAATAATCAAGTATCGATCAGTTTTCAGTAAAAAAATATCTAAGTACTTTATCAATCGAATCTTAGAATGTATGATTTGACGTTAAGAAATTGTAATTCGAAACACAACCACAAAAAACGAAATCAAAACCATTTTTTACTCAGATATTTCATTCGAAACAAAGCACCACGAAACAAAAGATCAAAACAATTATATTTGAAACACAAAACATGAATGTATGAAGCTTAAAAAAATTATCGACTTGGTATAAAGCTTTTACAATTAAAATAAAACTTACATCCCATCATGGTCGCTTGAATAGATTAAATCATCAACAAAATTGATGCAAAATTTTGTGAGAGATGAAGGTGTATGGCGGCTAGGGTTTTTTTAAAAGAAGAGATGGATAAATGTGAATATCATAACTGTTCCAGATTTTTTGCAAAGACACGTGAAAACAAAAAAAGTGGTTTTGAATAATAATGGTAAAGTAAACTACCAATAATACCCCTAAAGTCATTATAAAACACTACTTGGTCTTTTATTTAATTACGGTTATGCCACACCTCATCATATCCGTTGATTAAAGATATAATGGCCAATATTGGTTCTCGCAGTTCTCGCAATTTTTTTGGTTCTCACAATAACCTCACAATATATATATATATATATATATATATATATATATATATATATATATATATATATATATATAGGGAAGAGATCCGGTAAGAAGAAAAACTAAAATAAGAAGAATAAGAAGAATTTCTAGCCACACATTTCAAATAGGAGGGAGTAATTTAAGGGGAGATGCATCTATTTTTGTAGGTGCATCTGAAATGAGTGGTTGTGGTTTCTTCTTATCATTCTTATTTTAATTTTACTTCTTATTTGATCCTAACTCTATATATATATATATATATATATATATATATATATATATATATATATATATATATATATATATATATATATATATATAGTGATGTATTCTATACAGTACCAATCTTATATACAGTACTTTGCAGTACCACTTTTGACCAATCAGAATTTAATAAATTAATTTCTATTTATTTAAATCATCTTATTTTCGAAGGGTATTTATGGTATTTAAGTATATCACAATTATAAGCGGATACATCCTAAATTCAAGGACATGTTTTGAACTTCCATACATATTTCAACTAATTAATCTCTCTCCTTATTTTTCCAGATCTAGATCTGATTGTTGCTATTCTTTTCTTCACAAAATCACCCGAAAAAAATATCAATTATCTATATTGGAAATACATGTTTTGAGTATGACGATATCGCTGTTTATTGGAAACTCGTAAAGATTTCTATCTCTCAGCCCTTGCTCGCCAGAAAAAGATGAAGAAGATGATCCATCTTGTAAGGTTTCAGTTCGTGAAACACAAGATCTTGATAAGGATCGAAGGTATAGTATATTAGTTGTAGTAGAGAATTGAACATCATGATGATTATTCATGTGTTTTATACTAACTGATATAAACAATCTATCCATTTTGTAACTGTTAATATTTTCCATCATTGGTGCTATGATTAAAATTACTATATATAAAAGCATATATTTTATTAAACATCAAAAATTTCATGAAAATATTCATAATGATAAGGAATTCAGGAATTGTAACATGAAACATAGTGTAATTATTTTCAATTAAGTTAAATAGATTTTTGGCTTTATGAGTTGTGAAAAAGCATATATGTTTATTGTGTTGGTTTAACAAAATATATTGTAAAACTTGCTGGTGTGGGTTGAGTAAATCGTATAACACAAGTTCCAAATAAACCCACATAATTTACAGACTTTTATTGACCATTCACGCCGATGCTAACTTTGTGTCATTTTGTCATTTGTGAAGTCATACAGTCATAACGGGACATACAAGACTCTCAGGAGCTCTCAAGAAGTTTACATTCATCCATCATCAGTATATTGTTCAGGTTGGTATATTAGTAAATAGAACATTCTTTTGGCCCTTGTACTGTAAAAGTTGTTGGCTCTCATTCAGGCCATTATCCAAAAACACAATATTTTGTTCGAGATATGAATTGATGTAAATAAATATTGTACATATATGTTAGGCTAGTTGTTATGTTTATTTTTAATTTTTTGACATAATTTGGTATAAATAAAGATTGTGCATATGTGTTATGGCTATAGTTGTTATGAATATCTAATTGTTGCGATTAGAAGTTTGTGAGAAAATATGTGCATATGTGCTATGATAGTTCTTACCATTATACAATTTATTTACATCATTAATTTGATATAGACAAAGCTTATGCATATGTGTTATGCTAGTTGTTCTGATTTCAAAATTCGTTTACTCATTTTTTGCGGTCTAATTATACTTGAACATGTTTGTATAGAGATTTATGAAGATGATTATGACATTCAAGACCTATGAGATGAAAAGGATGATGTTGAAGGAATGTAGACGACTGCACACATGCATACAAGAGGAACTGAAGCGTGCACATATGTTTGTGGAAGAGTGCACACATGTTCTTAGAAGAGTGCACACATGTTTTTGGTTGACGTGTACATATATACTTAACGAGATACATTTGTATAAATTGTATTTCATTTGATATCAATTTTTGTGTATACTATTTATATTTTTGGTTTGTTATAAATTTAGAGGTTACATGTATATGTTTATGTTTTTTGTTATAAATTTCGAAGATTAAAAAATGTACGCTAGAAACATATGTGCAATTACCATTTTAAGCAAAACAAGTTTGATGTATAACCAATTGTACACAAGAAACGTATGTAAATTTTACAAAATTTATAAAAAAAAAAAACAAAAAAAAACAAAAAAAACAACATATATGCACTTCATTTTCAAACATGTATACTGAAAAAAAAAAAAAAAAAGATCCGAAAATTAAGGGAAATTTAAAAACGTTTTTTAATTAAAAATTTCAAAAAAATAAAATAAAAATGTGTTTGACTATTATGCCTTTTTCAATTAAATAAAAATGTTTATTAATACTTAATTCCTATTGGTCTAAATGAGTACTGTAAAGTACTGTATCTAATAATGGTACTGCATAGAACGCGACCCTATATATATATATATATATTTGCGTTCTTGTGGTGTACAAATTTAAAATAGATAAAATAGGTACACATATGGTCCGTTGGATCATGGTTGATAGATGAGATCAAAATAAATAATAAAAATTAATTATATATTTACTATAAGGGTATTATAGTAATATTTATTTTGGGCATTATCTTATTTTTTTCCTGGTAATCCCATGATTCTCTCTTTAGTTAATATTCGTATATACGTTACAGATTCAACACATCAAAATAATAACTACCCGCCCTTTACCTCAAGATGAAAACAATTAAACCACATCAAACGACATCTTCCAGTGACAAACATCATATTCGAATTTGCCCAGTATGTCTAATTCATTTGAGGATGATTCCATCCAAGGTATGTCTAATCATTATAATTTTTTTTATTAAGAATAATATAGAAATTATCTTAAGGGTTTCATTTGCCCAGTAATTTGATTTTGCCCACTATTCACAAAAAATTAGACATTGAAATATAGAAATTGTTGTAATGCTTATAAATTGCCCATTATGTTTTTAGGAATATAGAAATTGTGGTAATGGTTAAATTGTCAAAATGGTTACATTGGGGGTTAAATTGTTGTAATGGTTTTTATTCCTGTTTAGAAATTGTGGTAATGTAAGATGCATTAAATGTTTTATGTGTGTCAGTAGGTAATTATATGACGATTTTATACATTATATTTTTGGAGAAAAACATACATTGACTTGGTTGTCGCTGGGTAAACATAAACAGGACTATAGAATACATGGGATGGGTGTGGTTCAGTCGCAATTCAATGTAGTCGAATGCAAAATTTGAGCATCCTCCTAGTTATAAAATGGAATTTATAATTTTGGGTAGTTTATATTATGTACACCATATGTGTCGATCGGTAACTCGGGTTTGGGTAGTGTATCAGTAGCCCGCTGCATTTATCTTTGTATCACACACTTTACTGACTTTTGCGGGCATATATGTACAACATGGTGCTGGTTCCTTTTACGGGCATAGATAATCATAATCGATGCATTCTATTTGGTGCTGCATTACTAGCAATATAATGACATTGCTATTGATTTATCCGATTCATATTAATACGTTATATTTTACGTATGTCGGTATGTTTTTAGGAATTAGACATTGAAATATAATGACATTGCTATTTATTTAAGTTGAACAACTCATGAATTTTATGTTATTTATCCGATTCATATTAATACGTAATGTTTATTTGTTATAAGGTGAGCCTTCAACTCCAAGATCAACTAATATTGTGCAAGACAATGTTGTTGATGTTGAAAGTGTTACACAAGCTGGGAGTTACCAACCTACCCCGCCAGGTAGTAAATTTTGGATTCCCGAAGCTAAGAATAAACCCGTGGAGGGAACTCAGTTTGATACAATTGAACAAGCTTTAAAGTTTTATAAGGAGTATGCGAGGGAAGGTGGTTTTCAAGTTAGGAGGGGTGGGCAATCTAATAGGAAAAAAAAACAAAATCCAGATTTGAAATACTTTTGTTGTTCTAGTGAAGGGACGAAACCATCGCCGAAGAGTGATATTTCAAAGAAAGATAAGTCAAAGACGGATACCCCATCATCTGATATTACAGAAGTAGTAAAGGTGATTAAAAGAAGGAAACGAGCATCCCAACGTTGAGGATGCAAAGCTCTACTTCGTCTTAGGCAGACCCCTGAAAATAAGTATGTTGTGTACATCTTTCGGTGCACCTATTTGTGCTTTTGCATTCTATAACCATTGAAGCAGATTGCTTTTAGCCTCAAGAGCTATTTTTTTTTTGCCTCTTTTATAAATTTCATCCACTAAACTTTTATGTTATCCCTCTGCAAAAAAAAATTAAAGGTATTTAAAAGGAATTTAAACAATTTGGCAAGTGATACAGAATGTCCAATAAACACATGGATGTCAAGTTATAAAAAGCTTAACGATGAACATATGAACAATTTGAGCTTCAATATATACATTAATGATGCACAACTTAGATTTAGCACGATAGGAAATGAGTTTCTAATATGATCTAAAAGTATAAGAAGTGACGGGTACCATAAAATAAATGTTAACGGCATCAAAAATCTTAAGTAATCGATAGGAGTACATAATAATTATCCTTACAGTGACCAGTTATCACTACACACTACCTTAAAAGAGCATCAGTATAATCAGTAAAAACGTTCTATGAGCACTTCAAGCTCCATCTCAGTAGGATGAGTAGCTTGAATCTCGTAGTGAACACCATATAAATTATTTCTAAGCCTGCCTTTGGATGTGGCATACAACATCTTGGCACATATACGTGATGATTCAGGCGACCTAAACAAAACATTAACATTAAATTCAACTTTTTCAATAAGTTAAACCGGTACAAATTTATGGGACGAGAAGAGTGAAATCTAACCAAGCAATGAAGAAGAAATCTACTTACAAAAGAGGTGCCAAAAATACTAGTATATCAAAAAACCCTAAACTAAAAACTCTCTCTAGGGGCGATCACAGCCGCCTCCTCCCCACCCTTTTTCTGGCCAAAAACCACCACTAAAATCGCCTCTCTACTGCTAAATAATCTCCTGATTCGTTTAGCTAGTATGCAATCGGTTTTAGAGGTGTGTTAATTTCAGGGGAGGCTGGTCGAAACCCTAACTAATCGATTATTATGGTCGGTTCTGGTTTAGGGTTTAATCGTGCCCTTTAGTATAGATCGTTCCTTTAATCATTCTGCAATCCTAAGTCGGTTTTGATCGACTATATTATTATTAGGACGATTTTGCTCCTGCTGCACTTTGATTCATTCTTTATACGATTCCCTTTTAGGGTTTTGTTCCTTGTTTGTGCGATTATCTATTCCTGGTGCGTTAACTCTATTACTAAACTCGTTAGGGTTTGGTTTACCTTATGATTGCTGGTTCTTTTGAATCGATCAAGTGTTGTTCATGACTCTATTATTAAGGGATCGATTCTGGTTATTAAGCCTTAACGCCTATAAAACCTTTGTTGGTTTTTACATTCTTTTGTTATTGGCGCTTTAAACTAGACGGAACCCTAATTTTTAGGATATTGTCAATTGATTATCTTCTGGACGTATACCCTTGTTAGGGTTTGATTGAATGCTGGTACTCTTTTGGGTTCTTATGTTCATATTCTGATGGAGTTTAATGGAAGTGGGTTAATGAGAGAGGGTAAGTGATTTTCATGTCTGCTATTGATCGATTTGGATGTTGGGTTGATGCTACTGCTGCTACGCTTATGACTACCCCTACAAATTGATTCGGCTGGTTTGTGTTAAGTTAGGGTTTCGATACCTAATCTAACCGAATGTTATTATGGATGTTAAGTTTGAAGTGTTGTACTCGGACGTCAACTAATGATGGTTGAAGACGGAGCTGCACACTATGGAAGTGGTTCTTTGAACCTGGACTTAGTTACATTTAAATTGTTAATTTGAATGTAATTTGTTTTCTATTCTGTTTGTTAAAAGAGTTTAGTGTTTGTTGCTGCGCTTAGCGGCTTGTTTAGCTTAGTTACATATGTAGAGTCATATCGCCTATGTAACAGGCAGAGGGCATGTGATGTACGTCCATGTCAATTGTACTTCATTGAATTTTTGGATATATTTACCGGGGTTTTAAGGCCCTTTTACCCAAAAAAAAAAGAAATCTACTTACAAAATGTTTTGATAAAAGGTGTTTTGCGTCAGTTAAATCATACTTAACCTATAAGTGGGTTGACTCCATACTTAACCTATAAGTGGGTTGACTCCAGGAAAAAACATAAAAGAGACATTTATTATACTTAAACCACTCATAACTAATGAGTTGAAATTAGATTGACTATTCATATAGATATGCGTAAGTACAACCGAGAGTATGTGACTTCAATTACCTTTGAAAATTTAACCAGTGTGACACGACCAATGCGTCTAATGATGACTAAGGCCCCAACATCTAATTTTTCAACCTGTCACAACACTAAGATTGCAATGAGTTTAACTGAAAAGATACAAAAACTGAAAATGAAATTTAACTTATGAAAAAAATGATCAACTACTGGAAGCTTACCTTAATCTATAACAACCAAAAAACCATATCTAGCAGCGAAAGATGCTTCTGTGTATGTGGAGCTCACGACAATCGGATCCAATACAAAATGCACAAAAAGTTTCTTTTTCAATGAACACTGGAATCACACAAAGATCAATATCAGGTATTTTTATATGTAAGAGGCCACCAAGAAGTGACAATAGCAGTATATAGTATAAGATTAAGGGGTGTTTGAATTGGAAGACATCTTAAATACCTCATCCAAGTATCCAACAACTTGAGGTATCTTGCTTCCAATAGGTAAAGTGTTTTAGTCTCAGATGAGACAAACACCTGCAATATATTAGAGAAACGTCTATTTAATTACACAAATGGTTGCCTAAATGATCCTCTTTTTTTTTTTACGATAAGTAAATGGACTTCAAATCATTTTAACATCATATATGACAAAGCGGTAATTCGGATTCTCATGCAAATGACTTGATCACTTATCAGATTCTCATGCAAATGACTTGATCACTTATCAAGTGTTTGATCCAGCAAGTTGCACCATTGTAACTGTAGTTCATATATAGCATTTTAAGGTGTTGACTTCAACCCATTTACTTGTAAACAGGTCAAGCCAACCGCTAAGACTGGACCGGGTGCCTTCTAACGTGGTGGATGCAAACTGAAAATTCAACCATGATCACATGCTTATAAAGTCCGCCGAACCCATAATCGATAGTAATGGGAACCTTTTGTTTTGTCCTTTTTGATTATTGAAATTGCATTATTCAGTTGACTCTTTACTTAAGTCAAAGTTGATTCCTAGCAGTTGCTCTTTACAAAAATATTAAAAAATGGCCTTTTTTCAAATAACAGATTCTTGATCCTAAAACAATGAGTTCCCACACAGGCCACCCAAAATTTTATCTGCCAATTATGTACTAATAACGTTAGTCCAAAACGCATAAACAACAGAATGTGTACCCAGCGCTGCAGCTGTTCTAATCTCAGGTTGTCTACATTTGCTATTTCATACTCGCCATTTTCTGAACACCAATGATCTCGTCCAAGCCTTGAATCAGTTAGCAGCTTTTACAGTATCAGTTATGACTAATGATGTAATTTTGGATAGCTACATGTAGCTTTTTATGCACCTTTCAAACTACTAACCTTTCACGACTCAGCTAGAATTCTTTGGATGATGCACTATCAGTTTATAAAATGATTATTGAAAAATTTAAGTTAAATATCAAAACATAACTTTAAAGCGCAAACCCATGGAAAGAAATCTGTTTTGCTTCCAAATGCAACTTGTTGCCAACCGCTAAGACAGGATCAGGTGCTTTCTAACGTGGTGGACACAAACTACAAATTCAACCATGATCCCTTTAAAAACATGAAATAATAGATGATCAAGTGAAAGATTCAATAAAGAATTCAACTAAATAGATATTAATCAGATAAGGAGAGTGCCCTATGAGTTCCCACATAGGCCACCCTCATTAAGTTGACTCTTTACCAGTATGAGCAAAAGGTTATTGGAAGAATGATAACGGTTAATTGCACGTTCAGTTTAAAGAAATCTTCGGGCAACCATATCCAGCCAATACAATACTCCTCCCTATACATCACAACGTAGGAAACTTACGGTAAAACCCATCAAATTTAAAACTAACTTTTAAATTTTAAATCTTCGAATCATTTAAAGGTAATCTTCGAATCTCCTTGTCCACAGAACCCATCAAAGGCTTCACTTCCAAGATATGCTGCAAAAGCAATTATTCAAAAATAATGTTTTTAGTACTCAGCACCTTGGTTCAATGCTACTCTCCTTTCCCTTGGCTCAGTATGCTGTTGTTTAAATAATTTTCGATACCGAAGTACAGTTTGGCGTATATTCTGCAGTGCTGAACATCTATCGATCACTGCATCTAAGGCTTCTCGACATTTCACCCCATTTTCAAAAACCTCGTTATTTTCCACAATAGTAGGATGTCGTTTATACCAAAAGCATGACTTGCGTCGACTCTTATTCTGCCCGTAAACACAGGATCAACTCCACTTTCGTCACCACTTGATGACCCATTGTCTGACTCTCCTCCACATGCCACATCATCAAGTAAAACTCTAATAGGCCTTTCAGAATCTATTTGAAGTTTAAGAAGACAAGCAATTACAGTCTCGGTAGTTGTCCTCCCTCTACCCATCTAACAATTAAATACAAAGGCCGTATCCTTGGGTGCAGATGAAATATTTAGAGCCAATTTGTAAAATAATTTAAATTAATTTAAAGATGAAACTATACTTATTTTATTTTTTAGATGGTTTTGTATGTTTGTAAATCACAGTAATTACCTTATGTTTAACTGTGGTCTTTGATGAAACGGGCGACCTGTATGCTTGAAATTAGCGATAGCAGAAAGGGGAAACACAAAAGCAGCTCGTGGCATAGCGGCAAAAATCTTTGATTCATTCATCATATATACAATACTACAACATCAAATAAAGATTTTGATATAAAGGGATGGGTCTATCATACCTTTCTTCTGTACCCTCAATTGGGCTCTTAGGTTCTGGATCCTTGTTGAGCGTTTTGCAGCCTTTTAGACGTTTAACTGATGCACCTGATACATCAGCCTACAACCCACAAAATCCAACTAAACCATTCATGTGCTTACACAAAAAGTAACCAAAGAAAATTTCAATTTGGGTGTTTCCAAGTGGATATCTTTGTCTTTTTAAGACCTGCACAAAAACCCATTGCATGTTTATAAAGAATGCAATCAGAAACTGTAATGTGCAAACAACAAAAAATATAGCTCATATAATTAAGACACTTGATTAATGCAATAATTTTCATTAACCTTGCTAGCTAAAATACATGGAAGACTAACCCTCCAATGTTTTGTATCTTTCCAAAACGACATATGAATCACATATGAATCAGAAACAAATATGAATTCCATCAAAACGACATCCAAATTTACATAAATGTATTCTTTAAACCTATATACTACTTAACTTACAGGTCTAACATAGCCACGATACGTGTGAGAACGCGCACGACTGCCAACGCGACGAATCCCTTTCGGGGCACACAACACTTCTGTAATCTGTCATTAAAATAGAACTATGAAGTAAAACATATTCATTTAACTAAAATGTGATTTCAATGTGTAATAGTATCTTTCCAAAATATTCTTTTAAACAGAAAACAAAGAGTTCAAACTCAAAACCAGATTCTTAATGGAAATAATTCATTTTTTCTTAATAGCAGTTTTGGTGATTTTGGCACCAGCTGGATCCTTCTTATCCACGCTCTTGATCACACCAACCGCAACTGTCTGTCTCATATCCCTCACAGCAAACCGGCCCAATGGAGGATACTCAGCAAATGTTTCCACCACCATAGGCTTAGTTGGAACCATTTTCACCATACCAGCATCATCATTTTTCAAAAACTTAGGCTCCTTCTCCAGCTCCTTTCCAGACCTTCTGTCAATCTTGGTCAAAATCTCACTAAACTTGACAGCAATGCGAGAAGTCTGACAATCAAGCCCGGATGGTTCATGATAATGACCTGTGAAGTAAAGCTAGCTGCACCTTTTGCAGGGTCGTCCTTAGAGTTGGAAGCAACATAACCATGCTTGAGATCCTTCACAGCAACATTCTTTACATTGAAACCGACATTATCTCCTGGCAATGCTTCCAGTAGTGATTCATGGTGCATCTCAACCGACTTGACTTCAGTGGTCAAACCACTTGGGCCAAAAGTGACTACCATACCAGGCTTGATCATACCGGTTTCAACACATCCCACTGGCACAGTACCAATCCCACCAATCTTGTAGACATCCTGGAGTGGAAGACGGAGTGGCTTGTCTGATGGTCTCTTTGGCTCATTAATCTGGTCAAGTGCCTCAAGTAGAGTTGGACCCTTGTACCAGTCTAGGTTGGTTGACCTCTCAATCATGTTATCACCCTCAAAACCAGAGATTGGGATAAATGGGAATTTGTCACGGTTGTATCCAAACTTCTTGAGGTATGAAGACACTTCCTTCACAATTTGATCAAACCTAGATTTGGAGTATTTTGGTGTAGTCGCGTCCATCTGTAAATAAAGAAATACCCAAATTAAATACACTGACCTAACTCTTTTTACTTGTATTTATAACAAAATAATGTAGATTCATGCAGTTACCTTATTGCAACAACAGATCATTTGCTTGACACCAAGATTGAAGGCAAGCAAAGCATGCTCACGAGTCTGCCCATCTTTGGAAATACCAGCTTCAAAACCACCAGTTGTTGAGTCAATGATGAGAATACCACAGTCAGCCTGAGACGTTCCAGTAATCATGTTCTTGATAAAGTCACGGTGACCTGGAGCATCAATGACAGTACAGTAGTAACTGGTGGTTTCAAATTTCCACAATGCAATATCAATAGTGATACCACGTTCACGCTCTGCCTTGAGCTTGTCCAACACCCAGGCGTACTTGAATGAACGCTTGTTCATCTCAGCAGTCTCTTTCTCGAACCTTTCAATATATCAATAATAACATGACCAGAAATTTAATTACCTGAAACTTGTATGAATAAGCTTTACCACAAATCAGATCACTAAATCTGGCTTAGTGAAACACATAAAACAAAAGCTAAAATTCCAACAAACATGATAAGTGACGCTTCAAGTCACAACAATTAGTTAAAAATCACACCAAAACGGTCCTATAATCAGCAAAAAATTACTTAAATCCAGTTGCCATCTTCCATGAATGTAGTTCAAGCCTTATCAACGAACGAACCTTTTACCAATGATATATTGATAAAAAAATTTAAACTCATGAAATTTAGGCCATGATTAATGTAAACATTGAGTTTCCTTTAGTTGTCATATTAATCAGAAACGTTGTATCCTACATGCAATTTTATAGAAGATATAAAACATAAAGTTACCTCAGTAGATGTTCCATCTATACTCACTGTAGCATATATATATCATGAGCACTTCAATCATGGCAACCATTCTCAAAACCCTAATAAAATCTTAGACGAATGAATTGTGTGGGTTTTTTTTTTTTTTTTTTTTTTTTTTTTTTTTTTATTATTTTTTTTTTTCAATTTAGGGGTTTTAGATATTGATACGTGATAAAATGTTGTGATGGTTTTGTATGTTTTTTAAAAGTCCGGTATAAGTTTTTGTTGAACATTATATTTTTTGCTTTGCAGTATATAACACAAAAACTAAATTGCCCTAGTGGTCAAATTAGTTATTGATGTATAATAACATTAAGGGTTCGAATCTTGTACAATTCATTTTTGCACTAATTTAATCCGAATTTTGACATTAACCGAATTTTATAATTTAAAAATTAAATAAACAAAAAATTCAAAACAAATTTTAAAAAAAATGCCACATAAACACCATGATGACATGGAAATATGACGTGGCTTTATGGGATGCCAAGTGGCATTATGACGTGGAATGCATCCTCTTATATATATAGATGCATCTCTCCTTGAAAATCTCTCCCTTATTTGAAATGTGTGGCTAGAAATTCTTCTTATTCTTCTTATTTTAGTTTTTCTTCTTACCAGATCCCTTCCCTATATAGAGTTAGATCAAATAAGAAGAAAAATTAAAATGAGAAGGATAAGAAGAAACCACAACCACACATTTCAGATACACCTATTAAAATAGATGCATCTCTCCTTGAAAATCTCTCCCTTATTTGAAATGTGTGGCTAGAAATTCTTCTTATTCTTCTTATTTTAGTTTTTCTTCTTACCAGATCCCTTCCCTATATATATATATATATATATATATATATATATATATATATATATATATATATATATATATATATATATATATATATATATATATATATATATATATATATATATATATATAGGGTAGTGTTAAAATAAAAAGACAAATATCCATAAAAAGAATAAAAAGATTTATTTTTTCAAAAAAATTCTTCAAAAATTCCCAAAAAATTCCACAAGATCATATATGTTGGTGCATAAAACTTTTGTGAAAACATTTTTTATAATTTTGAGTTTTGATACGTTTTTTTTAATGCACAAAAAACGACTTTTGATGCGCAAAAAAATTTTGATGCACAAAATTTTCAACTTGTTTTATTTTGATGCGCAATGTTCTTTTGATGAAAAAAGTCAAAAGAAGTTGGATTCAAAAACCAATTTTTGATGCACAAAAAAACGATTTAATGCGCAAACGTATTTTTTCATAATTTTTTTTCGGAAAAAATATCCACTTTTAGAAAAAAGTTTTTCACAACTTTTTCATGCACCATCATACCCGATATTGTGGAATTTTTTGGGAATTTTTAGAGAACTTTTTTTGAAAAAAAAATCTTTTTATCTTTTTACGGATATTTGTCTTTTTATTTGATCTTTATCCTATATATATATATATATATATATATATATATATATATATATATATATATATATATATATATATATAGAAATTGGTTCTTTTAAAATGTTGATCTTGGTGAAAAAGTGAGAGAAGTGATCTCAACCGTTAGATCACCCCTCCCTTTCCTCCTCTTTTTTTCCCCCAACTCAAAGGGTCTTATTGTAACTTTCTTTATTTCTCTGGGTAAGTTTTGTAATTTCATCCTCACCCTTCACTATCTTCGTATAAAATTAATAAATCTCTCATTTTTCTATTTTTTTTTCTCTCTGATCGATCTTCAGGAACTCAATAAACACAATAAACACGGTTGCTCATCAGACACATTAGATCCTCTCGTGCTAATCTTTCAAATTGTCGATCAAAGTAAGTCCATAACTTTTTTCGATTTTAATTTATTAGTTTTGGTTAGCTAAGATCAAATATAAAGATATATCATGACTTTGTTAGGGGGAGAATATGGTGAAAACCACATTTTATATGTATTTTAGGGTGTTAAAAAGTGCCTATGGCGGCGCTAATGCGTGTGGCGTGATTTTCACGTTGCGTAATAAATTAAAAAGTCGGCTCTAGGTGTGGCGTGAGATAAGATGTGAAAAGACGCGAGACATAACTTCTTTTTTGAATTTAATTCCGATGAAAAAGATATATATATATATATATATATATATATATATATATATATATATATATATATATATATAGAAGGGTACCCGCGCAATGCGGCGGCAGGTACCCGGTAACTATTTTTGTGACGAGCAAATGTTTTTTTATATATATGTTTTTTCTAGCAATAACTTTACGTATTTTAATTTCCCATGAATTACGTATTTTAATTTATTACATTTTTTTACATGTCTTCATATGGTTTAAATGAGATGCATCAATATTGGAGGATGTTACAAGTATGAGAATTTAAGACATTAATTAGTTTTTAAATTTATATGTATGCTTAATTATTATGCTTAGCAAAGTAACTTTCTTTTGATGGAAATGTTTTTGGTCTTAAAAATTTTAAGACTACTATATTTAGAATGTCCCAAACCCTTTATAAAGAAGTATAGATTAGTACAAATTATTGTTTTTTATTAGTTAGGGGTTTGTTCTTATGAGTTTTGCTTCGGTGATCATCAGGTGTGTTAATAGGTGTACTAAAATTAAGAGTTTTGTGTGACATGATACTGTGTATGAATTAGGTATTTGAGGCAATTTTGAGAAGTTAAAAAGACTTGGAAAAAGTGTTTAGAAAAACTGCACACAAGGTGTTTGATAAAATGCATGAATGAAATTTCATAATGTGATGCACTAATTTAATGGGACCACAAACTTTAAGTGGTTGCCTAATTCCTTTTATATGGAAAAAAAATCCATTTTCTCTAATGATGCTTGATTCTCATTAATCTACAACCTACAAGTTGATGTAAAAGGATACCTTGTACCTAGAGGTGGCAATTTGGTTTAGTTTGGTAAAGGGGTTGATTCATGCTATACATTGTCTCCTAATATTAACACTGATCATAGAGGGTCAAATAGGTTGAAAGTCATCCATAGTGTAACCAACCCGCCTGTTTAGTCGTGTATACTTTTAAAGATGGGCTAAAGTTGTTATGGCCTGTAACGTCTTTTTTTTGCAATATAAACCTACTTTAGATTCCTTGACCATAATTCTAACTAATCGAATCGTATCACAGGGGGATTAGTTAAAAAGCTTTAAAATTATCGGATATGCATTGTAGTATTCCATTGAAAGGAATGGTGGACTCATTCAACGCCTCTATTGCTTATGGGATCCTTATGGACCATGTCGTCTGTGATAGAACTTCACGCTTGGTAAGAATCTTGAACTAAATGCGTCTCACTTCTGAAAATTTCAAATTTGATTTTAGCACCTTCATTATCTTCTAAACGGGCGCTTGGATTTGCATTTTGGAACTGACCATTGGATTAAGCAACTTGAAATGCTATAATCAGTCTTTAATTTTCGCATAAAGAGATACTACATGTGTCAAATAATGAGGGCTATTATAGCTGCAACAAAACATATATTAAATTTGTTCCATTTTGCCAAATTAATATACTTTTACTGCCATTTTTCCATATGTATGAAGATTTGTTTCTGAAACACTTAGAATTAACAAACATGTATTCATTTTACTATTACTACTTCAAACAATATTAAACACATACATACAAAATCTTCTATGATGTCTTTTTTACTGCATAAAGTAAAAAAGATATTGTCATTGATTAGAGAGTTCAGGTAGATACCTTTTTCCTCTTCTTTGGCAATCTGGAATGGAAAAAACGAACTGATAAGCGAAACTAATATAGTGTTACAGGGTTCCAGTTATACATTTAAGTTAGAAGCTGGAAATTACCCGTTTTCAAGCATTTTGGTCGACATGAACTTGCCATAGATACTCAAAACTTACAAATTGATGCCCTACTATGACCAATGATCAATAATGCTCTAAACATACAAGCGGATACACTAAACATACATGTTGATGCCTTCATATGTCTCACGATGCACTAATTATACTCATTGATGCCCTAGTATCCATTGATGCCTTAATATGTCTCACGATGCACTAATTATACTCACCGATGCCCTAATGTGTCCATTGATGCACTAAACATACAAATAGTTTCCCAAGTATTTTCCAAGGATGCACCAAACTTACATATGGATGCCCTACTATTGATAATATCACAAAGCGGAAATGTTACAACTATTCATAAACATATATGTAAAGTGGAAATGGTAATATTACTGTTACAAATTTATTGAAATGGGCCAAAAGTCAATCTTTAAATAACTTAACTAGTCAAACATACCAAAAATAGTCTAATGACAATAATATTTCTATCTCAAAAACTGAGATTTTAACTTTCTTGTATTAATTCTAATTGTTTCTTTTCTTTAGGTTCTTGGATCCCTACCTTGAAAACGATGCCAATTTCTAGCCTTGAGAGTTTTGCATCTCTTGAATTCTATCACAACCAGTTAAAAATCAGGTTCTTAAATGATGAGACTCACTCAGACATCTACAAACATTCTAATTGGTTTGTCAATAAACTTAGTACTAAAATACAATCCTACTTTTGCCTTGACTAGTAAGAGGGCAAAGATGACTTTTCATGTTACCGGAAAAGACGAATGGGCAACTCATTTTAGCTCATGGCATAAGTCAAGAACAATATCAAACACGGATATTATCACAAAAGGTGAACGGGTCAAAGTTGTTGACCAGGTAGATCGGGATCTATATCATGAAATATGGAACCTAAGTTCTGAGTATGCAGTTGGTAGTTGCCAGTGGGGAGAAAACGGTAACTTGTGTGGGCATGTTTGCAAGGTTATTCAGTATCATCATGAAAAAGGTTCCGTGTTGCCATCTGTCAGCCTTCTACTATATAATAAAAGCTTGATTGATATGCTAAACTGCCCGCCTGCAAATTCGTTAATTCGAGACCATGCTGTTTCGTTAGCTGTTTGGGTTAAGGAACAACTTAGTGCTCGGTTTGCGAAAAGTGCCCAAAATGGTGTTTCAGGTGGCACGGTCGCGATGGTAAAGTCATACACACAGATGGAAATTGATTTGTAATAATGTTAAGTGCTTTTTAGACTTGTTGAATAAAGTAGTCAAGACAGAGTTGTATCGTGACATTTCATTATCAAGTAAAATACTAGCTTGTAGTTAAAAGTTTCTTTCTTTAAAAAAAAACATGTCTGTGTTTATATCATGTACACTACTACTACTAAAACATCCATTTTCCATTCTAAACTTTTGGATGCGAGTTCATCTAATTTAAATAGATTATGCAATAGTGTTTTTGGTGTGCTGCGTTTTTTGCAAGATAAGAATCAAATATCAAGCTTCCCAAGTCACTTTGTTTCACTTTTCTGAGCATTTAGTGCAGCAATGAAGCGAAGTTTACTATTTAAACTGTTAATTTACATTTGTTTTAGTTGATATGTTCAAGTATCTGGTTATTAATAGTAATTGTTATGTTGATTCATTGCATAATCATTTGCTGGTTTCTTAGGCCTGCTACAACTCGCATACTTAGTTATGCTACATTCTTAGTTAAGATATAACAAAGATGAAGAAATTAAAATAAAACCTCCAATTGCCAGGCAAGTTTCATATCTTATATGTTCATTAAAAATTAACCATGGTAACTATTAAAAGGCACAAAAAAATGATCATATGGCAATAAGGCCAAATTCACCATTCGCAAGATATCATAAAGCACAAAATTACAACAATAAACAAAAGGTTTCACATCCCTTGCATGGTTCTAGCCGTCGTGGGTCACGAGAAAAAAGTTATGTTTGTCGTATGTTGTCAAGGCCACATAATAGCATCACATTACGTTTCAATCCAGCTCCAAACCCAAACCCACCATGTGGTGGCACACCATACCTGCAAAGAGCATAGCAAAAATATTGAAGAAAAACATATATAGCCATTCAAGGTAGAAGCATTACTTAGGTCAGTCACATCTTTTTTTACTGAATGGAGCAAAGACAATGAAAGCTAGAGCTGGCAATTTCAACTCTTGTAGTGATAAAATGGATCGATTTGGGTTGTGATTTATCGCAAATGACTAAAAGGGGAATAAGTTAACCGAGTAAGAGTCACCCAAGTGTTATGTGGGTTGTGATTTACCTCAATATTTTGCAATCAAAACTAACGCATCAACTTTTGATAAGAAAAAATGGACAACAAGGTATGTGCCCATAGGAACAAAAATGTCTAGTTTCAACCCGAATGAGTTTTGACCCGTTACCCAACTTGCATGTATTATACTGTCTTTAAAGATATGTACCTGAAGGATTCAATATATATTAATATTGTTTCAATATCAATCTCAAATTCTTTTGCACGTGCTTCCAGAAGTTCAGGTTTGTGGACACGCTCGGATCCTGAAATAGTCTAATCTTAAGGCTCAAAAGTAACAATATCAAGTAGAAAGATATTACCATTAATTAGGAAGTTCAAGAAGTTCAGGTAGACACCTTTTTCCTCTTCTTTGGCAATCTAGAATGGAAAACATGAAATGATAAGCGAAACTAAGTATAGTGTTACAGGTTCCAGATATACATTTAAGTTAGCAGCCCTCGAAATTACCCACTTTGAAGCATATTGGTGGACAAGAATCTGCCATAGATACTCAAAACTTACAAATGGATGCACGAATATGACCAATGATGCTCTAAATATATAAGCACACTAAACATACACATTGATGCCTTAATATGTCTCATGATGCACTAATTATAATCATTGATGCCCTAACATGTCCATTGATGCACTAAACATACAAATAGTTGCCCAAGTATTTTCCAATGATGCACTAAACATACAAATAGTTGCCCAAGTATTTTCGAATGATGCACTAAACTTACAAATGGATGCCCTACTATGAGAAATGATGCTCTAAATATGCAGGCATATACATTAAACATACACATTGATGCCTTAATATGTCTCACGATGCACCAATGCCCTAATATGTTTGTTGATGCACTAAACATACAAATAGTTGCCCAAGTATTTTTGAATGATCAATAAACATATAAATGGATGCCTACTATGACTAACGATGCACAAACGTACAAGCAGGTACACTAATACTTACACAATAATTCCTTAATAAGTCTGACAATGCAATAATCATACTCACGATGCACTAAACATACAAACATTTAACCTTATGTTGCAACCACTAACACAAATGCACTAATACAATCCGATGCCCTCATGTATAATTTCATGATGCAAATATACATACAGATGCCCTAAAATCTCATAACATTCAATATTAAACAGATATGCTTCAATTAGTTCATCAAATTTATAAAATCTTATACAAACATTTTATCAAACATCTGGTGTCTAGAATGAAAATCTAATGAAAACACATTGGAATACTTTAGTTTAACACAATAAAAAAAATAGATCTGAAAATATAATGTTGCTCAACGGCTAATGTTGGTGTTGCAGTGGTTGTAATGATGGTGGCCTTTCGATGGTGGTAATGCCGCAGTGATAGTAATGATGGTTGCATTTTGATGGTGGTGATGTCGTAGTGGTAGTAATGATGGTGGCGTTTCGAAGGTGGTGGTGTCCACAGTGGTTGTAACGGTGGTTCCCGGTGATATATGGCGGTGGTGTGGTTGAATGTGAAAATGGTGGTGGAGTTAATCTGAGAGATACCGACTTTTTTTTAGATACGAAAGTGATGGTATCTTGTTTTGTTACCCTTTTTTTGTTCGTTTTTTTATTTTCCACCCATAACTTTCGATTGTTATCAAAATATACCCTGTAACTTTTTTTCTCACTTTTCTATCTAATTATACTTTTCTCTAGAACCGGAACCATCATCATATCTGAACTCATATCACCAACAATATCTGAATCCGGCACGGATCAGACTGTTCAAAATGAGTCTTTTACATCTCTTTCTGATGATTTTCAAGTTAACCCTGTAGTTACATTTGACGATCAAGATGACCTTATGGTTTCCCTTGATAATCAAATTGACTCCGTGGTCGTACTTGAGGACCTAAAGAATGATCATGTTGAGACTCACGTTGAACAAGATGATCTGCTGCCTCATCCGGATTTTGCTCAGTTACTTCAAGATCATAAAATCAAAATGGAGGAATGTTATGCATTAAACAAGGACTTAAAAAGCAAAAATGCACTGTTAACCAAGGATTTTGAATGTTTACAAATGCAACTCAACTTTTTCAAAACTCAAGACAACCGTGAAAAAGGTTTTGAAGCCGCTTTTGTAAAATCTCATCAAAACGAAAAATATTTAGAGAGACAGATGCGTGATCTAGCCGCCTCGAAGAATGCTTTGTTGTCTGAATTAGAACAACTGAAACATGAACATAAAAAACAAATTAACGCTCTCACCTTGGTAAATCAAAAAGCTAAGGCTGAGTTGTTAAATTGTCAAAAACAGTTCTCCGCATACAAAAAGCATTTAACGAATCGGGTAGACGACCTTCTTGAAGAAATTATCGGCTTGCAAAACAAACTTAAAGAGTTTAAAACTGTTGTTTACAAACATGGTGAATCAGTAACAGCTATTGAAAAGTTTACCTTAAAACCCAATCCAAAAGGACATGGAAAAAATTTAGCTGATTACAAACCAAAGCTTTCACTAAAAACATTCAAACCAACTCCTGAAGTTTCCAGTGCAGAATACAAAATTGATAATACTGTTATGAGTGTTGTTGAATACCATCGTCAAGAGGAATTAGATGCAGAAGACGAGAGTCGATCAAAATTAAAAAACGTTGTTTACAACAAACCTTTTAATTATAAAAACGCGGTCACTTTCGTCACACCAACGGATTCTTCAAACACACCAAGGGTTATCATCAAAACACCTGAGTCTTCTATTGTTAATCCCAAAACAGACTTTGCACAAACTTATGGTCCTTTACCTTCCATTAGTGAAGTAAACTCACAACCTGAAAATCGAAAAATTCTTCGATATTTTGACATTTTCATGGCTGACCTCAAAATTTTACAACATGAGATAGAATATCGATCTGAAATCAAAGTTGAACATTTTCAATCGCCTCTGGCGCGAGAACAACGAGACATTTTTCAGAAAAATCTTTTACCTAATGTTAAAAACTTGATAAGTTGTGCAATTGCCTGGGAAAAGGATTTTCATAAGGAACTTGGGGTCATGAAAAACGTTTTCGAGAAATCCTACGCTTAAGATTCATCTTACGCGTAGACCTAGTCCTACGCATAAGGTAATCCTACGCCTAAGTTTGTACGCCTAACTTACTGTTTACGCATAACTTTAGCCTTTTTTCCCTGCTTACGCGTAAGCTAAAACTACGCGTAACTTGTACTGTTTACGCGTAACTTTGGTGATTTCTACGCATAAGTGTTGTATTGCTCTCACGTGATTTCTACGCCTAAGGACACTTCATCAACAAAGGTTCATTCGACTACAAAGATCCATCAACACAAGTTATCCAAAAAAAATTTCATATTTTTCGAGGAGACTAAACGTTCAATTTTTACGCGAGATTCAAATTTTGGTTTAACTGTGAAAATTTTGGTCAAAAATTCAAATTTTTGGGCCTAAATTTAAATTTTTCGGGTCAAATTTGGCGTCAAAATTGTCATTACTCAAATTTTTCCTACATTCTTAGAATTGGATTTTATAGTGAATTTCAAATTTTGAGAGTCAAAAATTTTTCAAAATTATTTTTGGAGGGAAATTGCAGTTCACTATATCGACCTTCTGTGTGCTATATCGACTTTGCACATTTTCTTCTCTTTGATTCTTCTGCAAGGGAGTGTAATGGATTCTGATCATAAAGATCCATTTGTGGCATTGAAAGAAGGATTCATGGCTATTCAACTGGCATTGAAGCGTCAGACATCATCAAATTCCCGATATCCCGCAGTCGTGCAAGGTGAAAGAGTTGATATACATGAAAGGAATGCTCAAATGGACGTTGAGAATGTTGTGATTACTGCATCTGTCGGTAATGCGGACAATGAGGTTGTAGCATTGGAAAAGCAGGATGACAGCAGCAGATCTGGAGAAGATACCATACTTAACTACGACACCGAGCCCAACTGTCACGAAGAACAAATGGTTGAGGAAGATATCTTACCCACCTATGACACTGACACAGAACAGATGGTCGAGGTACAATCTACTGTTGATCATATTCTGCCTGCAAATGAGATACAACAAACTGAGCAACCTGAATTCAGTAATGAAGGAGAGGTTGACCAGTGTGTTGCACAATGTCCAGACAACTTTCTCATGTCTGACCCCTTACTTGTTAACAATTCAACTGAATCGTCAAATCAAACTCTTGAATCTGAAAACATTCTTCTCAAAAAGACCATTGCTCAGTTTCATAAAGATTTTTCAAAACTAGAGACACATTGCATCTCTCTTGAACTTAAACTTCAAAACAAATCTTTTTCTTCAGAACACAATGGTCAGTCTTCAAATGAACAAAGTAATCGTGTGGATACATTAGTAAAAGAAAATGAGCATTTAAAGGCTCAAATTCAAGCAAAGGGGCTTGCACATGTTGCTTTACAAAACAAACTGAGAAGATTAACTGACAAGAGTGTGGATACTCATTTTGCAAAACCAACAACCTTGGGGAAATCGTCTCTAAAACCAATCAGAAACCAATCAGTTATCAGACATCCAACTGCTTTTAAATCTGAACGTTCAAAATCGTCAAAACCACGGTTTCCCTCCCAAGTTGTTGAGAATAATCATTTGATAATACCAGTCACTCCACATTCCTGGCCTAAGAATAATCCTTCTGTTTCTGTTAAACATGTTTCTGTTAAACCTGTTTCTGTTATACCTGTTTCTGTTAAACCTCAACTTGTGGCTGCTCCTGGCAAATCTAGGATTAGTTCGAACACTGTGTCAAAATTGAGCATTAAAAGTAAAGATTCATATGATTCACATGACAAGTACAAGAAGTGTGATCTAGAAAAGGCTAGGAAAAGGGCACTTCTTCAAAAGGATGGAATCTTAGGTTCACGACCTTGTGCATCACCTTCGAGTGTATTACTGAACACTACCTGTAGTAGCAAACCAAAACCTAAGTTAACTCAAAAAACAGTTAGAAATAAACCCGTTGATCTAAACGTAAACTTTCAAAAACCTAATAAGTGGATCAATATAGGACGCAAATTCTTCCCAAAAGAAGTTTCAACATCCCTTAGATCTAACCTTAGATGGATACCAACGGGTAGAGTTTTCAAAACTGCTGGTCTTAGGTGGATTCCTACAGGCAAGATACTAAGTAGTTGCACCAAAACAAGTGAGATACCCACTACATACATCCGTGAGGCAGGAAAGGAAATCATCAAAATAGCATGTTCAGGTGTCAAGAAGATAATTGACACTACATCTTTATGCCTCTAACACCTGGAACCCAGTTACACTTGGGGATCCATGTTTCTTCTTTCTTGCCCCCTTCTATTTTTCTATGCAGGTACAACAGCTATGGCTCCTACTGCAATACAACATAGGACCCGTTTCTCACCGTCATAAATATCATGATCCATCAGCTGTTCCACCATTGTACTTAATCGTCATGAATTGGAAACATTGCTTGCTCCTCTGGTTAAAGATTCTGTCAAAAGTCGTGCTTCAAATGTATCGAATGTTTCCGCTGCACAACCGATAATACTCTAATTTCTGATACATCTGAATCTACAACAACAACCGTTACTGTAACTGCACCTCCAATCGAATCTCTGAAAACAGACGAACAAAGTGTTTCCTACAACAATGTCACAGCTGATGATCAACATGATAAACAGAGATGTTCTATCAGCAGTTGATTCTCACGAGATATTTATGGTACTTCACACTTGTTCGGTTGCTTGGACATACATGGTTTCACTATCTCCTCATACATGGTTTCGATGTCTTCAATTCATCATCAATATACGTGGTGTATGATTCAGATTCATTGAAAACATCGAGGGGGAGAGAGTGTAGGCGTCCCTTGCTTCTTTTGTTTGACCACATGAGTCCTTGCGAAAACCCAATGCTTTCCAAAATTTCTTCCATAAGGGCGAAGAAATGAGACGATCTGTGGTCCAAACGTCTTAATTCAGTGTTATCGTCTCAACTTTCACGGGTTATCTTGTGTGAAGTTACCCAAATATAATGTTAAGATGCCTCACACACGGTCTTGGTATCGAGTTATTGCATATTCACAGTGACTAGTATTCCGAAAGACCACAACATTCAAGAGAAAGTCGTTTCATTTCGTCTTTCGTGGTTTGTTTGAGGTGATGTGTCTACATACGCGAGAAGATCTTGTTGATTTCTGGCATGTTTCCCTCGAACGAATCTTCCGCAATTAGTCAGATTTTCTTTGTATGGTTTAATGCTCATCTACAAATTCCGCTGCATACTGAAACCGTCAAAAGTTAGAGGAAATGTAGACTTCATCAAAAGTTTCAAATCTGCTAAAGACAGTTGTCAGTTCGAGGGGGAGCTATTTCTGAAACATCATCAATTCGGGAAAGGTTAATTTGTTTCATACTTATTTCATCTTTTCCCGAAAATGGCTTGTGCACACATAACAGTGTACAACCCGTAATTGTCAAGAAAGGACCCTGTGGTACGCCTGAGTGCCACAATCCTTATAAAAGGAGCGAAAGCTTCTTATTTTTGAGTAAAACCTATCAAACCTTTCATTTTTCAAGGTTTTGCTCAAAAAGACAAGTACTTCCCCATATGATTTTTCATAACCTCAACCGTTTATATTACTAGTTGAGGGGGAGTATTTGAATGAAAACTTTGTTCACAAATTGTTCATAGTGGTCATCTTCCCGCAACACTCGAAATGGTCATATTTATTCTCAAATCGTTCAAAAATAACATTTTATATGCCATTTTTGAGGGGGAGAAAATTGTGTGATAAGAAATATGTTGTGCAAAATGCAAATGAATCTGTGTACTTCAGACTTTACCAACGAATTGACGGTACTAAACTGTTAGTAACTCGAAAAGACTTGTCCTGGTCGGGTAATAATTTCAAGCTAGTTCGCTAGTGATATAAACGTGTCTCGCAAAGGACTTGTCTGAGTAGAATGTACCATTCGAGAAACTCTTGATAGACATGAACTCTGACGGGTTTGACAACTTTTCAAGGTTTGTCTACACCTTCAAGATAGTTATTAGAGCTAGTTGTCACCTAAAAGCCGACAATGGAACTCTTTAACTATGCAACGTAACCGTGTCTCGCGGGGGATTGTCTATCTTCAGTGGATCAATTCAAAAAGTGCGCGCTCTTTCCTCACTGTGCATTTAACCATTAAAACTATTAAGCACATGTGGAGGGGGAGTATTTATGCAAAACATCATCTCTCACAGTGGTTCAAACATGTTTTTCATTAACAAACCCTTTGAGAGATATTTTCACATACAGTGGTTTTAATGGCAAACATAGGTCAGTCATGGAGTTATAAGGTGACTAAGGTTAGGAATAACCGTCCTATGATCCGCCAAAGCCGGAGGGATCTACCCAAGGACACTACCATTAGGTAGTGTTAAAAGTCCTTAGGAATGATTGTAAAAAGGAGAAAATGAGAATCGGAGAAAGAAGGAGTTGAAGAATCAAAAAGAAATGTAAAGTAAAGGGTGAAAAGAAATAACCCTCCAGATTATTCAACTTAGGGCAGTCACCGGGTTCAATTCATATGCTACTGGTTGTCACTTAGTGACACCGGTATTGAAGATTAAAAGTCGTCATGGACCCAGTGACGCATGCACTAAACCTTCTTAGCCACTCAAGTTTTTCTCAAAAGAAGCTTGTTTCATTCTCACAGGGAACCCTACGTAAACTATTGGCTTTCTTTTAGAGATCGCTGGTATTGAAGAAGGAGACCCTCTCCCTAGTCTCCGCTCAGGAAAACCAAAACGCACTATTGAGTCTAGAGCCACGAGATTCATCAAAAGATCTCTTAGGAACACTTGACATTTAATCACTTGATGATCAACAAATAAGATCATCAGTGGTTCATATCGAGTCCTTATCAGATCTTAGCAATCTGTCGAGAACATTTATGAGAGGGTCACATCTGTGATCCTCAGTGATTGAATGGAAACTCCTGCCAGGGTCAACATCAAACAGCCCTGACAGCAGGTCACTTCGGTAACTCCCCGTGGATTACGCGGAGTGTGTCTCAAACGGTCTACAGTCGTGAGGTGATGCTTCGGTGTACCTCAGCGACTCATCTGAACTGTAGATGTACTTTAGTACATCTTGTTATCTCACTTGTGGGACTCCAGTTCAGGAACGGCCTTTGTAAGAATTAGAGTTGTGTCTTCACACTATGCTGTTGACACTCTCGAAGTTCAAACTTGTAAGTGCCGGAAACCGCTTATTACTAACCGTTTGAAATGTTTTCTTCTTATGGAAGCTCCGGAGCGGGATGATCGTGCTGATTCTTCTCATGCTCATGCCAACATCATCACTAATGGAAGTTCTATTCAGATGAAACACAACAGTCAGAATGATTCTTAGTCAAACCAAAGAATCTACAAAGTTAAAGACTTAAAGAACTTCATCAGTATTAAGTTCCAACGTCAGAGAGCGTGTGAGCATGTTGAAGAATGACGTGGAGACACTGGAGCAGAGAAGCAGACCTGAGGCAGACTGATGCAGACAACAACATACTATCACTCTCACCACAAAGAACAATGATCAAATAACAAAGTTAAAGATGACGTCAAAGCATAACTGTTCAAAGATAACTATCTCTCTACACTGGGGAGATTGTTCGAATCAAGGCAATTCCTCTCACAAGAAAGAAGAATGTCAGAAGACGTCACTGCTACTATTACATCAACGCCTTCACCGTTTACATTCATATATACTTGAGGGGGAGATTGTTGGAATCACTCCTAAACAGTATTTCAAGTATTTATATTTCATATGTAATAGGTAGCTTTATTATGGCCTTTATGTTTGTTTAAGGTCAAGCTTATGTAGAAGGCCCATAAGCTTAGGACCAAGCCCACATAAGAAAGGATGGGAACTAGGAGTGTTGCCCTAGCTTCCCTCCTATAAATAATCTTGTAAACCCTCATTTGAGGGTTGGTTGTTCAAGTTTTCTTTTCACACATATTCCTAGGCCTAACCGTGCTACTCTTATCGTGTATGTGTGCTTGTTTACTTGTTCAATCGCCTTCATCTCTTTCTATAACTTGTGTTTGTAAAACTAGTGACCTAACAGTGGTATCAAAGAGTGTAGGCGTCCCTTGCTTCTTTTGTTTGACCACATGAGTCCTTGATGAAATGATAGCGTAGATCGATGTGCTTTGATTTCGAGTGCTGAACTGAGTTGCACGAGATCGCAATGGCACTCCGATTGTCGCAGTACATCGGGATTCTGTCGAATACGTAACCATAGTCTTTGAGTTGTGTTCTCATCCAGATGACTTGAGCACAACATGCGGACATGGCTACATATTCTGCTTCGGTTGATGACAGGGATGTACAATCCTGCTTCTTTGATTGCCAAGACACCAGTTTATCACCGAGAAATTGTAGAGCTCCTGAAGTACTTTTCCTTAAGTCTAAGCATCCTGCGTGATCAGCGTCTGAAAAAGCGATTAGTTCAAAACCAGAATCCTTCGGATACCAGATCCCCAAGTTAATGGTTCCCTTGATGTATCGGAGGATTCTTTTAGCCTCAGAGAGGTGGGTTTCAGTTGGTCGCGACTGATAACGGGAGCATAGATAAACGGCAAAGACAATATCAGGTCTGCTAGCTGTTAGATACATGAGAGACCCAATAATACTTCGGTATTTGGTATGGTCAACCAATTTCCCATGTAAATCAGCATCTAATTTCTTGGTATGAGCCATTGGTGTGGCATAAGTGTCACAGGTTGTCATTCCAAATTTGTTTAACAGTTCAAGGGCATATTTGGACTAACTCAAGAAAATACCACGGGGTGATTGATGAACTTGTAGTCCTAGAAAGAACGTAAGTTCACCCATCATGGACATTTCAAAATTTTTCTTCATAAGTTTTGCAAAAGCGATTGAAAACTTTTTATGTGTAGACCCAAAAATGATGTCATCCACGTAAATTTGAACAATTAAGATGTGTGCCCCGTGATATTGTATAAAAAGAGTTGGGTCAACCGAGCCTTTGGTGAAATTATTGGCAATGAGGAAAGATGATAGCTTATCGTACCATGCCCGAGGGGCTTGTTTGAGACCATAAAGAGCTTTGTTCAGTTTGTAGACATGGTTCGGGAACTCAGGATCAACGAATCCATCTGGTTGGCTGACATAGATAGTTTCTTTAAGTTGTCCATTGAGAAACGCCGTTTTGACATCCATCTGATAGACCGTCATATTCATATGAGCTGCGAACGCGAGAAATATCCGAACAGCCTCAAGACAAGCAACCGGAGCAAAAGATTCTTCAAAGTCTATTCCTTCTTCCTGACGATAACCCTTAGCAACTAGCCGTGACTTGTTTCGGATGACGTTCCCTTCAGCATCCAATTTGTTTTTCCAAATCCATTTTAAGCCAATGATGTAGACCCCTGTTGGTCTTTCAACCAGTTCCCATACTTCAAGACGTTTGAATTGGTTGAGTTCTTCCTGCATGGATTCAATCCAGTTGTCTTTTGTCATTGCGTCTTTAATGTTTTTAGGTTCAGATTGGCAGACAGTGAGTGCATAAATGCAATGTTCACCGTCTGTGTGAAGACGTTGTCGCGTAACGACTGGTTGATTCGGGTTGCCAATAATGTTAGCCAGAGGATGGTCTTTTATCCATCTATGTGTAGAGGGTTGATGTTGGTATACATTGTGCAGATTCTGAGGGTTCAAATGGTTTGTTGAAGATTCCGCGACATCAGGTGCAGCAGTCTCATTAGCAAACGGGTTGAAGAACGCATTTGGATCAAAATCTGCAGGTGGGGGTACTTCATTCAGAATATCATCAGCTGGTTCATCAATGTTGGAAGCGGTGTGTTCAACTGTTGTGTTGGAGTCAACTGGTGTAGGTGCATCTTCAACAGTAGTTGTTGTAGCAGGTGTATCAGGTAAAGGAATATTATCAGGTTGTGCAGCGGAAACAGCGGATACACCTGGAGCACGTTCATCAATATCGTCACAGAACAGAGGAGCAAATAACCTTTCCATTTGTTGACGAGTTAGCTGAGGGCTTTCTTCAGCTGATGATGGGGGTTGAGGGAAGTTTAAACGGTTGTGACCGGGTTCTAAGCTGTTATACTCAGAAGCCATTTCCGTGAGTTCATCGAAATGAGCATGAATCGTTTCCATCACCTGTTTTGTACGACGATTCCAGATCCGGTAACCTTTAGAATTCTCACAATATCCAATAAAGACTGCAATGTCGGCTTTGGCTTTGAGCTTTCCAAAATCATCACGATCATTATTCGGATAGCAAAGGGATCCAAATACATGAAAGTGTTTTAGATTCGGTTTATGGTTGTGGACAAGCTCGAAAGGTGTTTTGTTGTGGCGTTTTGTGATCATAGAACGGTTTTGAGTATAGCATGCAGTAGATACAGCTTCTGCCCATAAGTAATCTGGAAGTTTAGCATTGATTAACATTGTTCTTGCAGCTTCCACTAACGTTCGGTTTTGTCTTTCAACAACTCCGTTTTGTTCAGGTGTACGTGCAATAGATGTTTGATGCTGAATTCCTACTTTCTCATAAAATTCACGAAGGGTTTGGTTAACAAATTCAGTTCCTTTGTCTGTCCGAATTAGCCTGACGGTGTTGCGGAGCTGAACCTGTATTTTTGTGAGAAAGGTGATGATCATTTGTGGAGCCTGGTCTTTGCTACGAAGAAAGTAGACCCAAGTCCATCTTGAGTACTCATCAACAATTACTAAGATGTAGCGTTTGCCATTGATTGTTTGCACGCGCATCGGGCCACACAAATCCATGTGAAGAAGATGTAGCACATGCTGAGAGCTGTGTTCCACCTTTGAAGGAAAATGAGCACGAGTGCTTTTCCCTTGTTCACAGGCTGAGCAAAGGTGATCTTTTGAATACCGGAATCGTGGGAGACCTTCAACTAGTTTGTGTCGAGCAAGGTTGGTGATGGTTTGAAAGTTAAGATGTGAGAGACGACGGTGCCATAGCCAGGATTTTGTAGATGTTTCCTTTGAAAGTAGACAGATGGGAGAGGAAGCAACCATGTCTTGCATAGAGATAGTGTAGAGACTAGAATTACGCGAGCCAGACATAAGGTCATTTCCTTGTAGATCACGAATGAAACAAGTTTTCTCCCTGAAAGCAACCTCCAAATCTCCATCACAAAATTGACCTACTGAAAACAGATTGTGACCGAGGCCTTCCACATAGTAAACCCTGCTGATTTCGATGTTCCCATTAACATAATCTCCGTAGCCCATGATAGCTGCGAAGTGATCGTTCCCGAATCTGACAGTGCCAATGAACTTTGCAATAAAGTTGGATAACAGTTTAAGGTTGCCTGTCATGTGTCGGGAACATCCGCTATCAACAATCCAGAGAATGATCTGTATCACCTGCATTACACACAGACGACACAGATGGAATAGAAGTAGATGTGGAACCCGAAATGTTAGAGGGTTCCAAAGCAGGTATGTTAGACATACACACATTGATAATTTTAGGCATCCATTTAAATCCTAGTGTGTTGTATATCCATTTCTGCCATCTATAACTACTCTTTGCTTTAGTCTTAGTGAAAGCACTAGGTGGTACAACATTCTTAGGAGGTGAAGCGGGAGCTACTGTGATAGCAATGGTTGCCTTAGAATCTAAAGAAGGCGGTTTACCAAGCACAGACTTAGAATGATTAGTGGGCCTAGAGGTATTCCGATTCTTAGGATTCCGTAATCAAGAGATTATAGTTTTAGCAACACATTTATCATGACAATCAGAATTCATACTCTTCCGACAAATAACACAAGGTGCATCAGACTGAATATCAAAACTACTTAATGGTTTAGCATTCGTTACATCACTATTTCTATTACATTTGCCAGACGCAATATCTATAGTGGAAGCAACATGAGTCTTATTCATAGTCCTAGGGTGTTCTTCTACTTTAGCATTCCTTATTGATCTTTTCTTAGGTCGCAACTTCCTATTCGTCGATTGAGTGCTCCTAGGCTGTGAAGTGTAGACGTTTGGAAAAGATGCAACTATTCCTGTTTCAGTAGAGGGTAACACATTAGCAACTTGTGATTTGGCAGTGGGAATTCTAGGTTCACGATTACTAAGTGTGACAGGTGCTAATCTCTTAATCACAGTAGGCGGAAGTTGTTCATACATTCCTAACATTTCCCGTAACTTAGAGATGGTGTGAATCAAATCTTGATTTTCAGAACGAATATTACCAGCAAAATTCATGACTTCTCTAGTGTGAGCAAGATATTGATCAAGTTCGTTTGATGCTTCAAGTCGAGTCTTTTTGAGTAAATCAAATATGACACCATATTCCTGCTTAACTTTTAAAAGTTCTTGTTCATATTTTGAAATTTGACTTTTCAAAGACACGTTTTGATCATCCAGTTGCTCAATTTTAGGATCAGAAGATTTTGCACTCAACTGAGCGATTTTCTTTTGAAAACTGAGTTGATGGTTGTGAATATCTTTTTCACACCAATGAAGACGACGTTTTGCATTGTAACCTTCAGTGAGTAATCGTTTATTTTCAGCTTTTAAAGACTCGATCTGAAGCACATTATCGGTGTTCTCAACAGTAACAACAGTTTCAACAATACCAGCAGAGATATGATCAGATGCATATGGCAAAGAATAGAATAACACAACATTATGGATATCAGCACAGATAACATCTTCCAAGAGTCGATCAACATCTTTTCTCAAGAGTTTCTTTTTGCGTTTAGTATTAGAGATAGATATTTCAGTTTTCTCGAAAACGTTTTTCATGACCCCAAGTTCCTTATGAAAATCCTTTTCCCAGGCAATTGCACAACTTATCAAGTTTTTAACATTAGGTAAAAGAGTTTTCTGAAAAGTGTCTCGTTGTTCTCGCGCCAGAGGCGATTGAAAATGTTCAACTTTGATTTCAGATCGATATTCTATCTCATGTTGTAAAATTTTGAGGTCAGCCATGAAAATGTCAAAATATCGAAGAATTTTTCGATTTTCAGGTTGTGAGTTTACTTCACTAATGGAAGGTAAAGGACCATAAGTTTGTGCAAAGTCTGTTTTGGGATTAACAATAGAAGACTCAGGTGTTTTGATGATAACCCTTGGTGTGTTTGAAGAATCCGTTGGTGTGACGAAAGTGACCGCGTTTTTATAATTAAAAGGTTTGTTGTAAACAACGTTTTTTAATTTTGATCGACTCTCGTCTTCTGCATCTAATTCCTCTTGACGATGGTATTCAACAACACTCATAACAGTATTATCAATTTTGTATTATGCACTGGAAACTTCAGGAGTTGGTTTGAATGTTTTTATTGAAAGCTTTGGTTTGTAATCAGCTAAATTTTTTCCATATCCTTTTGGATTGGGTTTTAAGGTAAACTTTTCAATAGCTGTTACTGATTCACCATGTTTGTAAACAACAGTTTTAAACTCTTTAAGTTTGTTTTGCAAGCCGATAATTTCTTCAAGAAGGTCATCTACCCGATTCGTTGAATGCTTTTTGTATGCGGAGAACTGTTTTTGACAATTTAACAACTCAGCCTTAGCTTTTTGATTTTCCAAGGTGAGAGCGTTAATTTGTTTTTTATGTTCATGTTTCAGTTGTTCTAATTCAGACAACAAAGCATTCTTCGAGGCGGCTAGATCACGCATCTGTCTCTCTAAATATTTTTCGTTTTGATGAGATTTTACAAAAGCGGCTTCAAAACCTTTTTCACGGTTGTCTTGAGTTTTGAAAAAGTTGAGTTGCATTTGTAAACATTCAAAATCCTTGGTTAACAGTGCATTTTTGCTTTTTAAGTCCTTGTTTAATGCATAACATTCCTCCATTTTGATTTTATGATCTTGAAGTAACTGAGCAAAATCTGGATGAGGCAGCAGATCATCTTGTTCAACGTGAGTCTCAACATGATCATTCTTTAGGTCCTCAAGTACGACCACGGAGTCAATTTGATTATCAAGGGAAACCATAAGGTCATCTTGATCGTCAAATGTAACTACAGGGTTAACTTGAAAATCCTCAGAAAGAGATGTAAAAGACTCATTTTGAACAGTCTGATCCGTGCCGGATTCAGATATTGTTGGTGATATGAGTTCAGATATGATGATGGTTCCGGTTCTAGAGAAAAGTATAATTAGATAGAAAAGTGAGAAAAAAAGTTCAAGGGTATATTTTGATAACAATCGAAAGTTATGGGTGGAAAATAAAAAAACGAACAAAAAAAAGGGTAACAAAACAAGATACCATCACTTTCGTATCTAAAAAAAAGTCGTCTCTCTCAGATTAACTCCACCACCATTTTCACATTCAACCACACCACCGCCATATATCACCGGGAACCACCGTTACAACCACTGTGGACACCACCACCTTCGAAACGCCACCATCATTACTACCACTACGACATCACCACCATCAAAATGCAACCATCATTACTATCACTGCGGCATTACCACCATCGAAAGGCCACCATCATTACAACCACTGCAACACCAACATTAGCCGTTGAGCAACATTATATTTTCAGATCTATTTTTTTTATTGTGTTAAACTAAAGTATTCCAATGTGTTTTCATTAGATTTTCATTCTAGACACCAGATGTTTGATAAAATGTTTGTATAAGATTTTATAAATTTGATAAACTAATTGAAGCATATCTGTTTAATATTGAATGTTATGAGATTTTAGGGCATCTGTATGTATATTTGCATCATGAAATTATACATGAGGGCATCGGATTGTATTAGTGCATTTGTGTTAGTGGTTGCAACATAAGGTTAAATGTTTGTATGTTTAGTGCATCGTGAGTATGATTATTGCATTGTCAGACTTATTAAGGAATTATTGTGTAAGTATTAGTGTACCTGCTTGTACGTTTGTGCATTGTTAGTCATAGTAGGCATCCATTTATATGTTTATTGATCATTCAAAAATACTTGGGCAACTATTTGTATGTTTAGTGCATCAACAAACATATTAGGGCATTGGTGCATCGTGAGACATATTAAGGCATCAATGTGTATGTTTAATGTATATGCCTGCATATTTAGAGCATCATTTCTCATAGTAGGGCATCCATTTGTAAGTTTAGTGCATCATTCGAAAATACTTGGGCAACTATTTGTATGTTTAGTGCATCATTGGAAAATACTTGGGCAACTATTTGTATGTTTAGTGCATCAATGGACATGTTAGGGCATCAATGATTATAATCAGTGCATCATGAGACATATTAAGGCATCAATGTGTATGTTTAGTGTGCTTATATATTTAGAGCATCATTGGTCATATTCGTGCATCCATTTGTAAGTTTTGAGTATCTATGGCAGATTCTTGTCCACAAATATGCTTCAAAGTGGGTAATTTCGAGGGCTGCTAACTTAAATGTATATCTGGAACCTGTAACACTATACTTAGTTTCGCTTATCATTTCATGTTTTCCATTCTAGATTGCCAAAGAAGAGGAAAAAGGTGTCTACCTGAACTTCTTGAACTTCCTAATTAATGGTAATATCTTTCTACTTGATATTGTTACTTTTGAGCCTTAAGATTAGACTATTTCAGGATCCGAGCGTGTCCACAAACCTGAACTTCTGGAAGCACGTGCAAAAGAATTTAAGATTGATATTGAAACAATATTAATATATATTGAATCCTTCAGGTACATATCTTTAAAGACAGTATAATACATGCAAGTTGGGTAACGGGTCAAAACTCATTCGGGTTGAAACTAGACATTTTTGTTCCTATGGGCACATACCTTGTTGTCCATTTTTTCTTATCAAAAGTTGATGCGTTAGTTTTGATTGCAAAATATTGAGGTAAATCACAACCCACATAACACTTGGGTGACTCTTACTCGGTTAACTTATTCCCCTTTTAGTCATTTGCGATAAATCACAACCCAAATCGATCCATTTTATCACTACAAGAGTTGAAATTGCCAGCTCTAGCTTTCATTGTCTTTGCTCCATTCAGTAAAAAAAGATGTGACTGACCTAAGTAATGCTTCTACCTTGAATGGCTATATATGTTTTTCTTCAATATTTTTGCTATGCTCTTTGCAGGTATGGTGTGCCACCACATGGTGGGTTTGGGTTTGGAGCTGGATTGAAACGTAATGTGATGCTATTATGTGGCCTTGACAACATACGACAAACATAACTTTTTTCTCGTGACCCACGACGGCTAGAACCATGCAAGGGATGTGAAACCTTTTGTTTATTGTTGTAATTTTGTGCTTTATGATATCTTGCGAATGGTGAATTTGGCCTTATTGCCATAGTGATCATTTTTTTGTGCCTTTTAATAGTTACCATGGTTAATTTTTAATGAACATATAAGATATGAAACTTGCCTGGCAATTGGAGGTTTTATTTTAATTTCTTCATCTTTGTTATAATCTTAACTAAGAATGTAGCATAACTAAGTATGCGAGTTGTAGCAGGCCTAAGAAACCAGCAAATGATTATGCAATGAATCAACATAACAATTACTATTAATAACCAGATACTTGAACATATCAACTAAAACAAATGTAAATTAACAGTTTAAATAGTAAACTTCGCTTCATTGCTGCACTAAATGCTCAGAAAAGTGAAACAAAGTGACTTGGGAAGCTTGATATTTGATTCTTATCTTGCAAAAAACGCAGCACACCAAAAACACTATTGCATAATCTATTTAAATTAGATGAACTCGCATCCAAAAGTTTAGAATGGAAAATGGATGTTTTAGTAGTAGTAGTGTACATGATATAAACACAGACATGTTTTTTTTTAAAGAAAGAAACTTTTAACTACAAGCTAGTATTTTACTTGATAATGAAATGTCACGATACAACTCTGTCTTGACTACTTTATTCAACAAGTCTAAAAAGCACTTAACATTATTACAAATCAATTTCCATCTGTGTGTATGACTTTACCATCGCGACCGTGCCACCTGAAACACCATTTTGGGCACTTTTCGCAAACCGAGCACTAAGTTGTTCCTTAACCCAAACAGCTAACGAAACAGCATGGTCTCGAATTAACGAATTTGCAGGCGGGCAGTTTAGCATATCAATCAAGCTTTTATTATATAGTAGAAGGCTGACAGATGGCAACACGGAACCTTTTTCACGATGATACTGAATAACCTTGCAAACATGCCCACACAAGTTACCGTTTTCTCCCCACTGGCAACTACCAACTGCATACTCAGAACTTAGGTTCCATATTTCATGATATAGATCCCAATCTACCTGGTCAACAACTTTGACCCGTTCACCTTTTGTGATAATATCCGTGTTTGATATTGTTCTTGACTTATGCCATGAGCTAAAATGAGTTGCCCATTCGTCTTTTCCGGTAACATGAAAAGTCATCTTTGCCCTCTTACTAGTCAAGGCAAAAGTAGGATTGTATTTTAGTACTAAGTTTATTGACAAACCAATTAGAATGTTTGTAGATGTCTGAGTGAGTCTCATCATTTAAGAACCTGATTTTTAACTGGTTGTGATAGAATTCAAGAGATGCAAAACTCTCAAGGATAGAAATTGGCATCGTTTTCAAGGTAGGGATCCAAGAACCTAAAGAAAAGAAACAATTAGAATTAATACAAGAAAGTTAAAATCTCAGTTTTTGAGATAGAAATATTATTGTCATTAGACTATTTTTGGTATGTTTGACTAGTTAAGTTATTTAAAGATTGACTTTTGGCCCATTTCAATAAATTTGTAACAGTAATATTACCATTTCCACTTTACATATATGTTTATGAATAGTTGTAACATTTCCGCTTTGTGATATTATCAATAGTAGGGCATCCATATGTAAGTTTGGTGCATCCTTGGAAAATACTTGGGAAACTATTTGTATGTTTAGTGCATCAATGGACACATTAGGGCATCGGTGAGTATAATTAGTGCATCGTGAGACATATTAAGGCATCAATGGATACTAGGGCATCAATGAGTATAATTAGTGCATCGTGAGACATATGAAGGCATCAACGTGTATGTTTAGTGTATCCGCTTGTATGTTTAGAGCATTATTGATCATTGGTCATAGTAGGGCATCAATTTGTAAGTTTTGAGTATCTATGGCAAGTTCATGTCGACCAAAATGCTTGAAAACGGGTAATTTCCAGCTTCTAACTTAAATGTATATCTGGAACCCTGTAACACTATATTAGTTTCGCTTATCAGTTCGTTTTTTCCATTCCAGATTGCCAAAGAAGAGGAAAAAGGTATCTACCTGAACTCTCTAATCAATGACAATATCTTTTTTACTTTATGCAGTAAAAAAGACATCATAGAAGATTTTGTATGTATGTGTTTAATATTGTTTGAAGTAGTAATAGTAAAATGAATACATGTTTGTTAATTCTAAGTGTTTCAGAAACAAATCTTCATACATATGGAAAAATGGCAGTAAAAGTATATTAATTTGGCAAAATGGAACAAATTTAATATATGTTTTGTTGCAGCTATAATAGCCCTCATTATTTGACACATGTAGTATCTCTTTATGCGAAAATTAAAGACTGATTATAGCATTTCAAGTTGCTTAATCCAATGGTCAGTTCCAAAATGCAAATCCAAGCGCCCGTTTAGAAGATAATGAAGGTGCTAAAATCAAATTTGAAATTTTCAGAAGTGAGACGCATTTAGTTCAAGATTCTTACCAAGCGTGAAGTTCTATCACAGACGACATGGTCCATAAGGATCCCATAAGCAATAGAGGCGTTGAATGAGTCCACCATTCCTTTCAATGGAATACTACAATGCATATCCGATAATTTTAAAGCTTTTTAACTAATCCCCCTGTGATACGATTCGATTAATTAGAATTATGGTCAAGGAATCTAAAGTAGGTTTATATTGCAAAAAAAAGACGTTACAGGCCATAACAACTTTAGCCCATCTTTAAAAGTATACACGACTAAACAGGCGGGTTGGTTACACTATGGATGACTTTCAACCTATTTGACCCTCTATGATCAGTGTTAATATTAGGAGACAATGTATAGCATGAATCAACCCCTTTACCAAACTAAACCAAATTGCCACCTATAGGTACAAGGTATCCTTTTACATCAACTTGTAGGTTGTAGATTAATGAGAATCAAGCATCATTAGAGAAAATGGATTTTTTTTCCATATAAAAGGAATTAGGCAACCACTTAAAGTTTGTGGTCCCATTAAATTAGTGCATCACATTATGAAATTTCATTCATGCATTTTATCAAACACCTTGTGTGCAGTTTTTCTAAACACTTTTTCCAAGTCTTTTTAACTTCTCAAAATTGCCTCAAATACCTAATTCATACACAGTATCATGTCACACAAAACTCTTAATTTTAGTACACCTATTAACACACCTGATGATCACCGAAGCAAAACTCATAAGAACAAACCCCTAACTAATAAAAAACAATAATTTGTGCTAATAAACTTTAACAAAGTCATGATATATCTTTATATTTTATCTTAGCTAACCAAAACTAATAAATTAAAATCGAAAAAAGTTATGATACTTACTTTGATCGACAATTTGAAAGATTAGCACGAGAGGATCTAATGTGTCTGATGAGCAACCGTGTTTATTGAGTTCCTGAAGATCGATCAGAGAGAAAAAAAAATAGAAAAATGAGAGATTTATTAATTTTATACGAAGATAGTGAAGGGTGAGGATGAAATTACAAAACTTACCCAGAGAAATAAAGAAAGTTACAATAAGACCCTTTGAGTTGGGGGAAAAAAGGAGGAGGAAAGGGAGGGGTGATCTAACGGTTGAGATCACTTCTCTCACTTTTTCACCAAGATCAACTTTTTAAAAGAACCAATTTCTATATATATATATATATATATATATATATATATATATATATATATATATATATATATATATATCTATATTATATATAATAGGAGGCGTTACACGTAGATAATGCCACGTAAACGCCACCTCATTGCCCAGTAATTCATTATCAGCCATGTCATCACATTGTTGCCATGTAAGCATTTTTAAAATTTATTTTATTTAAAGACATTTAATTAATTTTGAATTTTAGACAATTTTCGGATTTATTTAAATTTTCGGATTTATTCTTTCAAAAAATTTGAGCTTAACAAGAATTGAACTTGGGTCTCTTAGTCCACAAAGAAACATGATAACCACTAGACCAACACATGTTTTGAATTAAATCTTGCAAGTCTTTGATTATATCTTTAAAGTCCAAATTTATAAACCTATCACCATTTTAATGAGAATAAATCCATTATTAACATAAATCCATTATTATTAGGAATGTTCGGATTAAAAAAAACAAAAAAGCTCAGAACCCTAATATCATTATTTTCCACCAGTCGACTCTCTCTATTTTTTTTTTCTCAAAACCCTAATATGTTCAAGTTCACACAATTAACTAATAATGTTTTGTTTTTTATGCAGATTCTGCTAATGTTTGTTCTTTGCATTCACCTCTATCCCGATGGCAGCTCCTACCTCAGTCCTGGCACATGGTTTGAAAGTTATGCATTTTATATTTAGTTGCATGTCTGGATAAAATATTTTCATTGTGTATACTGATCAGTTATATTTCTATTTTCACAGCGTCTATTTAGGGTAGCACATGTACGTCTTGGGCATCATACTGGTCTTTGTCTCGCATGCTTACTCGAATCGCCATCACCTACCAAATCAAACACCAATTGCATGAACTCTAGGTACGGCGAAAACATCTTAGAGGAGTTTTAGACCAGCATTACTATTCTATCTGATGCTATTCCATTAAGTTCCCTACTAAATTTTATTTGTAACATTATTTGAAGATATCATGGCGAAGTTCAAAAAGTATTTTTAACCTGTTTTGACTGAAACTATTCTTAACCCGTTTTGCCGGAAACTAAGTGACTACTTTAGATGCAATCTAATATGACTTAAATGGATTTTATTGTCCTATGGTGCATTATGTACTTCTGTTATTTATAATGGATATATTGAGTTTATATCATTAATATAGATTTATTCTTCCTTATGTGTACACCTGTTATGATGTTTGATACTTTACATAGTCATTAAAAAATGTTAGCAAGATAATTAAACATTAAATGGTGACCACTCAATAGGTGTAGTAGCTACTTGCAAATTGTATTCCTCATGAGACTCGACACATAAAATGATCGAACGGTTTTGTATGTCCATGCATGTTGCACTAAAACCTGTTAGATACATGTCATTTAGAATGTATTATCTATCAATCACTATAGGATTTTGTAAAGCTGTTTTGGTGTTTTAGATATTTTACCAAAACACACATACACGTGAGAACTAAAAAGCTACATATATCAGTACACACCCATGTAAGTTCACAAAGGATTGTGGTGTGTAAAGTTGCATTTTGTAATTCTTTTGTAAGTTCACAATGGCCTACAATCTCATATTCTTTTGTAATTGGATTATGAGCAGGATTGGAAATTTCTGGTGATTGGGATGACCACCATAGAGTTTTTGGGGTGCATGGTTTACATTATTGCTAAAACATTTTGGATCCTCAGAAGATACTGCACATGATTTTTTTGGCCAATAAATAGGTAACTCACATCATGGACACATTTTGCATTTTTTTGTGTAGTTATTCATTATCTCCGGTGTAATTTCTATTGTTTCACATACTTTCACCCTTAAGCACAATGAGTGCCTTATCGTTTCCGGCATGACGAAGGTCACGATAATGTATGTGTATAAGATAACAAATTAGTGAGGTTTTCCTATACAATATTATAATCTAAAGGTGTCAATTCCTACACATTTACATACAATTGTGCTTATTTTTACTTATAGGTTTGTATCTATAAGGTGCTAAAAAAAGGTTCGTATATGTAACAGGTTAAACACCAAAGATAATTTAGAAGGCTCAAGGGTCTCATTTTTAATGATCATTGTCCAGTCAGAACTTTTATAGTATGAGATGTATTCATCATGGTGGGAAAATATGTTTTAATAGTTTATTATGGCATTTTGATTGCTTTATATATATGATGGAATCTTCTTTTTGACCATATTTCAGTCACAACTCACCTAAGCATTTTAAATATGGATTTTGGTGTATAACTTAGCCGTGTGCATGGTATTGGAATATTATTTTTTCCTAGGTACATTGTCCATAAACAACGAATAATCTCATCTCTTTACTTTGGTATAAATAAGTAGGTACTTAAGTTACTGACAGGTAATTTCTCATGGTATGGAGTTCAATCGTTTGGAGGTTAATATATATGATTTTTTATGTTCATACTTAGAACTTGATCTTGCTTTCATTACATTATCAGTTTGATTATGTTTTTTTATTTAAAAATAACCATTTTTCTACTGGTATGTTCCCCATTTATGAATTAAATAAATACCATGCCTCAAAACATTTTTTTTAAAATATATCTCAAAGCCATTTTACCCATTTTTGACATATATCTCATTAGAATGTGGTTAATTGAGGCTTTTTGTTCTTTGTAAATTGGCTAAGAGACGTAGATTTTATGATACCTGAAGAACACTAGAATGCAAAACTGTTTTCTGTTTTCAATTGCTTATAACAACTCATGCAAATTGAGAATATGATGTTCACAAACTCATGCAAATTGAGGAGCCTGTTGATATCTTTGTTTCACTTGATTGGCCTCTTGGTGTTGCTGATCATGGAAACTAGAAAGAGCTTGTCCGCTATAAGCCAGATTTCGAGGATCAGGTAACTAAATTGTGTTATCTAGCTTTTAAGGATAACATCACAACATGGTACTTTAGCTTTACGGTTTAAATCAGCATCTTGGAAATCGACCATGTTACCTTCTTATTTTACAGATTCATATATGTTCTTGCAATGATGATATTCATTTGGATTATTTGTACTACCTTAATCTTTTCATGACATGCCTTAAATTTCGACATTTAATTGATAACAAAACATGTAGGGTGAACGAAGAACTGATAGGCACAATGTTAATGGCGAACTCATCAGAAGCGGCACCAAATCAAGCAATGGTTCACCCGTTGGCTGCAAATATGAACCAAAGGAAAACGGTCCTTGACCCAATGTTGGAGATTATATTATATTGATGATGAAAATGAAAATGCATGTAATGTTGATAAATTAGGCTCGGGGCTATTGGGGAGTTTGCTAAAGATGGCTGCAACCATACAACGACTATGAGTGGTTTCAATAAGCAATCTCAAATATAGTCTATTAGTACCTGAAGTGAAGCTATTTAGTTTTAACAGTAAAAATAATAATCAAAATATTTTGATAAAATGACTAAATTTGTTAAATTTAATGACTTTTAGATACAATCAGATTGAATATTATAGTAGCAATCTTTAATGCTAAGAGCAGCAACAGGCTGCAAATGCATCGGCACCCGGTTGCATTTCCTCGGTTTCAACATTATATCTACGTCTTTGGGCCCACCTCCTCCTTAACCAGCGACCTTCTAATATTTCAGGTACTGATTACAAGCTTGAGAAGAAACAACTAAATCAATATGGTGGCCAGATTAATAGATTTATCAAGAATGGTACACAAGCAGGTGCGCAACGCTAAAAGTTAGAGGTGAGAATTGTGATCGATTTCTTTAAAAATGGCGGTTTTTTTTTGCTATCACAGTGGGTTAACGGATGAAATGAGCCAAAACTGGATTTGCCAAAAATAAGCAGCCACTTTTTTTACTGTTTGTCAAACACCCCTTTATGTAGATGGATTTCTTTTCTACTTAATTCAGTTGCCAAACACCCCTTTATAGTGCAGTCCAATGTTGTAGATGTTTAGTTTCATCTTATTAGACAACAAATTTGTTGCAGCATTTCTTTCTATACAGTAAATGTGTTGCAGACATAATAATTGTTGCTGTCACAGTAGGTTAACTGGTCAAAAATGGTTTTTTTTTAATCTTATTTTGAAGTTAATGGGTCAAAAATTGTTGTTGTCACAGTGCCAAATATAAGCAGGCACTTTTGTTGCAGTTTGCCAAACACCCCTTTAAGTGCTCAATGAACTTTCTGTACTGGCGCGTGTGTTTGTTCCTGTTTGTTCATTCTTGTGCAGGCTTCCTTGTCCATTTAGAACTTTAAAATTGTATGTTTCCTATTATAATGAGAATATGGTACTATTAAGACTTTAATGGGCAAAGCATGATCTAAATATGAGAAATCTGGAATTCATCAAAGTTAGATCGTTATATTCATAGAGAAATAAAGAAACAAGTATTGACTACTTCACCTCATTTATCGAAGTATTTGGTTTGTCTCTCATCTCTGTTAACGGGTCAAAACTATTTTTTTTTTTCTTTTCTTTTCTTTTGAAGTTGACTGAAAATAAGAGACCAACAATCTTATTAGAATAGGATGTGTACTGATACAACTGATTATCGTTATGGTAACGTTGTTTTTACATGTAGAACATGGGTAAACACTGACCCGATTAACCCGATATCTAAGAAGGGTTGGGTATCAGGTATATTATGTTTGGCTTATTCGGGCTCGGATTAACCCGATTAACCCAAAATAGATATTTTACCTTCGTTTCTTATTTCTTTCTAAACCAACCTATTAATTGCATTCAATCCCAAGACAACTATTACTAAAATAAGTAATCTTCTTATCCACGTCAGCATCTATATAACCCGAACTCACCGATACGATTTAATCATCATCATACTAGAGAATTAGCAAAGGCGGGAAATGGACACGTGAAAACAGGTCAATTTGGGTTGTAGGTCAAATGGGTCATATTTATAATAATCACATACAACCTGGTGGAAAACCCTTGCTGAAAGATTAGTAGGTTTGTTTGGATATGTTTATCATGTTTTTTATTACCAGTGTTGGTCATTTTCCGATGCCGACTAAGGAGTACCCATAACACCATCACAATACATGTTTGATGTGCGCTAGAGAAGGCCTTCTATTATAGCAGCAGGTATATATCATCGAGTATTTCGTTTTCGTTTTTGTTATTCTTAGTTTTATTTCAGATCAACTTTGTGGTGTTCAGGGACAGCTTTTGCAACCACGTTAATGATTTTCATTTTGTCCATACCACTATTTGCACGGGCCTCACATAACACTGCAAACTGGAATACAGATTTTTTAGACGGCAATTTGGAAATTCGTATTTCTGTAAACTTTATGGTAGATGTGACAAAACGGGCAGGTTGTGTAACGAGCCAATACAAGTACTTTGTGCAGCTCCAAACTTCAAGAATTTTTTACTAACAGTGTGTCGACTACCGATGCCCAACTCATGTTTCTATAGTTAATATTACTGTTACAATTGTCAAAATTATATGTTCTTAAGATTTATTATATGTGATAGTTCTCGATTCTTTTAGGTTAGTTAACACATGGTAATGCCTATGCGTCGACTAACGTTGGTTATTCTTTTGAAATTTCCATGTGTATATTTTTAGCCCATTGCATACCATTTACTGTGTTTGTCTTCCCAGTCTAACACATTCAACTGTGAAGATTGTGAGAATGGTGGGATTGTGGATGGTTTGTGGTGGTATAAGGATTATATGAAGCACGTTAATGGTGAGTTTTTGGTTGCGGTGATTGGAGCTAATAATTGAGGAACCCAATCCCCAATGCCGACGACCAAAATCCAAATACCATATAACGAATCCGGTCATCCCACCACCTCTGCCACTAAAACACAAGTATGAGAACAAAAGAGATACTGCATTTGAGTTTCTCTATATTAATTTATTTTGTATAATAAACCCCAATTAGTTGTTTTTAATTAATTATTGCTTAGTATGATTTATATCTCTTTAAGTTCTAATTATTGGTTTCGTTCGAGATATTAATTTCATGTTTAACAATAACGCGATTTATAAAGGTTTAACTTTTTTGCAGTTTCGATATCAGGTTCTTTCACAATGTAGAAAATCAAAATAGTTTACAAGAATCACATACCATTTGGTGGTATTACATGTACATGTTTAAGGTTATTTGTTGTTTGTTTTAGCTCATAAGCTACAAAGATATGCATTTTATTAGATTGGTTAGGCTGTAAAATAAATTTGATAAACATATTTGCTAATTTTAACTATAATTTATCATTGTAATAAACATGTTTGGTATGTTTTTCTAGGAACAAGCTGTTAAGGAAGCTGAGTCTAGAGAAACCTGTTTATCAAAACAATGAAGAGGTCATATGTTGCTTAAAGGTAACTTCAGTAAACTTTTGAGGTAATATTCTCATTGTTATTTAGTCCATGTGAATTACAAAGCCATAAATAGTATCGCTAATTTACCATTTACAACATGTCTTTGTCAGGTATAAGCTTGAACTTGGTGTTTCCGACGACACCGTAGACACTATGGTTGTGCTTTTTGATGACCCTGCGATAGAATTTATAAAGTGCTCACCAGCTTCAATCTTGGGAGATGAAGAGGTACATTTATAACCTACATAGCACTTTAAGTAGCGCTTTTATGTTTATCTTTGTTTATAGTCTTCCACACAAGCTTGCCACCAGCCATAGCCAATATCATTGGCACAACTCATGTTTTTGAACTGAAATCCCATGCATATTATGAGTATGAAAGCTTTGAGAGTTTCACATGTTAGAAGGTGAACCCAACGGAGATGGTGGTTGAAAGCTGTTAATCCGGATCAGGTGCTGCTCTGTTAACTAAATCATATTAGCTATTTAGTTCTTAAATTTGTGAAATTATAAGAAAGTGCATTACGAAAAAATTTAGAAAATCAGTTCTTTTTAGCAAATTGTAAATTCAATTCAAGCAAGCAGTTTATGGTATCATAATTTTCTTAAATTTATTAAGATACATGTACTTAATAACGCTAATTTGTATTCTAACAAATCAAATCACCATTAAATCGTAAGAGGGCACGGTGCAATGGAGCTATGGCGCCGCTATGGCTGTTTTTGGTGCTATGCCGCTATGGAGTCATTTTATTATATGTGTCGCACTATTGGGATAACTGCTGGTGTTATCAGGATTTTTTTCTCTTTTTCTTTTAGTGTAATACAGTGGATTCCGTGTACCTATCACTTGGGTTATGCAGGTGAGATTGTTCTTTTTGTGACGAATGTTGCAACGGATGATGAAGTATCTGAGCCTCATGCTAATGATGTTGGTGAGACGGAAAGTTTTAAGTATGCAAATGAAAATAAGGAATATAGTAGTGATACTTTTGTTATAACACTAGATGACGAGAGCTCAATTGCAACCTCTATGAGGCAAGAAAGTATGTTTAATTTTGTTTTCTTCTATGAATATGGCGTAGAGTTTTTTATGTACAGATCTTCAGACATGTCTAAATGACAAATAGTAATATTGACAGGAGCTTCTTGAAGGTAGCATGAAGTTTGAAAAGCAACCCTAAACACTTTCAGGGAAATACTTATTGCTGCTAAATGCACGTTCATCATCATTGTGGTTTTAAAAAAAGTTATTGTATAACAGGTGGTAATCTCCCAGATGAATGGACGAAATTATTAATCACATTCTGCCCATTTTGTAATGCTGATATGTTTAAATGATTGAAACAAAACTAATTTGCTCATCTTTTACTCGGATGACTTTTTTGCAATGTGCCTACAAGTCTCAGTAATTCTTCTTTTCACAAGAAAGTTGATATACTTGCTATGTACTAAGAAACTTGATGTAATGATATGATATTCAAAAACATGTTTGTACTCGAATTGTTATTACAAGCAACACCTTAAGGGTGTATTTGGTAGCGGGAATTGAGGCAAGAGAATTGGAAATGGTTCCATTTCTCTTGTTTGGTACACAGAGAATTTGGAAGAGAAATGGAGAGAAATTGAGAGACTTGGGTAGTGTAATTTGGCTAGCTCCATTTCCCTTATTTTGGTGGAGAAATTGGAGAAATGGATTATTATTATTTATTTATTTATTTATTTATTTTTTTTTACAACTATAATTTTGTTAAATAATGGATTTTGTTTTAAAAAAATATATATATGTAAACAAATTATTTTTTAAAAATAATTTTTTAAAAAAAAATTTTTAAAATTTTTTTTTTTTAAATAAATACATTTTTAAAAAACATTTTTTTTAAAAAACAAGTTTTTTTTTAAATAAAAACATTTTTAAAAAATATTTTTTTAAAAATATTTTTTTAAAAGAAAGTACATAAATTTTTAAAAAATAAATTTAAAAAAAAAGATATGTTTTTTTTTAAATAATTTTTTTAAAATAATTTTTTTAAATATTTTTTTTAAAAATTGTTATTTAGAAAAAATAAAAAATATTATTTTAAAAAAATAAGCTTTTTTTAAATAAATACATTTTAAAAAATATATTTTTTTTAAAACAAGTTTTTTTTTTTAAGTAAATACATTTTAAAAAAATAAGTTTTTCTTAATAATTTTTTTTAAAGAAAGTACATAAATTTAAAAAAAAAAGATATATTTTTTTTAAAATAATTTTTTTTAAATATTTTTTAAGAATTTTTATTTAGACAAAATATTATTTAAATAAAAAATATTTTATTTCTCGGGTCAAGTCTCTGTTGTTACCAAACATTAGAATTGAACAAAATTCTCTACTGATTTCTATTTTCTGAGATTCTATTCTCTACTTCATTTCTTTTCTCTGAATTTTTCTCTACCAAACGCACCCTAAATGCAATCCATTGGCCTTAAATTATGACATACATATAATGGTTGAAGGTTGCTGAAAATATGCGGATAATTCGTTGTTATAACTCCAAGAATTAATTATTGTCATGGCTTATTAATGTTTTCCGGGGTGTATCCAAGAAATCAGCAAGCACTGGATTCAGATAGACTTGCTATCCATTCATTTAGAGTGCCAAGACCCGGCTTTATTTCAAGGTATGTCTCCTTCTCCCCTCTCCATATACACTTACACAAGATACTTGAGGTGACAAACTGGAAGGATGAACATAACTTATTTTTTACTGTCGGTTAAATGGATCGGGTTGGGTTGACTCAGGCTGAAGCTCTTTTTATCCACATCGTTTTTATAAAAATAATGTGATGAAAAGTGTCACCAATACATCACCATCATCATCCCAAATTTAGGAGGTGCAGCGGCATTAATACAGAAAAGACCAGGTTCCATGATGAGTTTATGGACAAGATCACTGGCTCAAACATTACAGGTAGGTAGGACCGTAGGAAGATAAAACAAGTCTTTGCAGCATCCGTTGTCGCCAATAATGAATTAAATCAGTCTGAAAATTACAGTGTGTGTTTTTATTTGTGGCTTCTTAACTTCATGATCATGTATACAATGCAAATACGTTTCTAAAGTTCACTGAAAACTGATCAATGATTTCTGTAGTGTAAGGTTTTGAGCAACTCTCGACATCTCAAGGTACTTTGCATTGCCAATTTCTGTACATGACAATATTGCGACCTCGGTTTGTAAATAATGTACAACCTGTATTAATTTTAATTGTTGTAGGCGTTTTTGAAAGTACATAACCAAATGCACCAAGTCAGCTATGGCTACTGAACGTGTACACTTTATGGAGAAAACCTCACCATCGGTAGCCCAAGGTATTTTCAATCTTCGTCGCGTTTGTGTTACGTCATTTATATGCAGAACATATATAATGGTTCATGATGATGCACATTAAAGTATGTAACGGTTTATTATCACAACTTTATCCATATCTTTCAGGCACTGTAAGAAGATTTAATATCAATCTTATATTCTTTGCTTATTTAAAACAGTAAAAATGAAGTGCGTGCCACTAATATGCGTCTTTTTGTATGAAAAACATGATATTGCAACTCTTGGTGTCGTCAATGTTAGGTATCATTGTGTGTTTGCATTTTCATATAAATTATATATGGAGTTGTCTCTAAATTTTTTGTAGTTTGCCGACTAATTAGTCGAAAAGCAGATAATGGAACTCACCACAGTTAGTTGTGAAACTTTCGCTAACTCAGTTGCAGCTAATATTGAAGATGTTACGTGCACGCGTACGTCATTTATAACGATATTTATAAGGCTTGCTCGCCCATCAAACGAGCTATGCTTTGATACTTTGTTCTTGCGTACCACTTTTAAACTTTTTTTCTCTCATATTCGATGACCGTTTATTTCTTTTCGTTCTTAATGCATTCAATAAAAAATTTGGTATGTGTATATCTTATTTTCCGTTAACTTATTTTTCAAAACGATAATTTCGCTATAGCAAATTATGTCAACGATAATTATAAGACATGCCCGCCCATTGGGCGGGCTTCGAAAACTAGTATATATATTATATATATATATATATATATATATATATATATATATATATATATATATATATATATAGAATCTAGATCAAATAAGATCAAACTTAAAGTTGTTAAAATGAGATCAAACTAAAATTTGTCAAACGACACTCTCCTTACAACAAAAATAATTTTTTTATTAACTACAACTAAAATTGTTAAAGTTTCGATAGATTTCTTTTTAAAATTTACGAAATCTAGGTGATACACTTTGATTAGAAGTGTAATGTGTATCAGGTTTTTGTATGTGTATAAGATTTTAGAATATTTATTAGTGTAATGTGTATCAGGTGTATCACTAATCCAAACTCATGTATCATTTGATTATTAGTTGCTAAAATGTTAATTTGTATTAAAATATTATTTTTATATGTATTATTACTAAAATTGTTATTTATAAATGTTTTAGTGGGTTTTTAGACTTGATCTTATTTTTACAACTTTAAGCTTGATCTCACGTTAACCCTCCCCTATATAGATATATATATATATATATATATATATATATATATATATATATATATATATATATATATATATATATATATAATATATATATAGTGTAACTTTATTTTGAGAAGCCTGTTAAGTGCGAGAACTCTTTTTTAGCCATTGGATTAGTTGATCAATGGTTAAAAATGATTGTGGCACTCTTGTAATTAAATAAAAAAGGTGGAACATCTAATAAAAAGAAAAAGGGTATTCTAGTCTTTTCAAAAATAATTTTATTGGAATCTCTTTTAACTCTCATCTATCACCAGATCTGCATATTATACATCACACAAAAACCTATTATATCTCTCTCTAAAAAAACCGCCGCCCCAAATCTTCTTCCTTTCTCTTTTGTGGATCTCGAAACTTGGTCACAAAATGAACACAATCATCTGTTATGATCAGGTACACGAGACCTTTAACGATTTGTGTTCAGTTTGTTTCGATCTATGTTCTATTTATTTTGATATTGGGTTTCACAAGATCTATCATCAAATCTTTTTCAATATATGAGGTATATATTCAGTTAGTGTTTTGTTACATTTGATCTTGTACACGGAATCTTTTTCCTTCTCATTTCGAATCGGTTTATTTCGATCTTGTTAGTGTTTTGTTACATTTGATAGGCAATATTAAATTGGTTTTTAGAACATTGATTTAATAGGCATAAGTAATTTAATAGGAAATCTTAAATTGGTTTTTAGAACATTGATTTAATAGGCATTTCTTTTAATAGGCATTTGGAACAGTGATAATCTCTTATCATTATTAGAAAAGGCATTTGATAATCTCTTATTGTTTTGAACAGTGATTTAATAGGCATTTGATATTCTCTTATCGTTATTAGAAAAGGCATAAGTGATTTAATAGGCATTTCTTTTGCTAGTGTTTTGTTATATTTGATAATCCATTTCTTTTACTATTATGTTCTAGAAAATCAATGTATTATTTTTTTGGAACAACGACCTCCTAATGGTCAAGTCAAACTAGTAAATTTTGAAGCCAAATTTACATTTTTGAATTGGTTTTGAAAAGATACATATATATTTACATATAAAACATATATGTTTAGGTATAAAACATATATGTTTTGCGTTTATATTATAAAGCATATATGTTTTGTGTTTGGATTTTATGTTTACGTATAAAACATATATGTTTTGTGTTTGGATTATATATGTTTTGCATACATAAAAAAATTGGTCTCTTTTTTATTTGGGTTTACTAGTTTAAGCTTGTGCATATGTGTTATGTTATCTTGAGTTTTATCTTAAAAGTATTTAATCTTGAATATTATTTTTTCTTAGGTGTGACAATATGTTCTTTGAAGGCTTGCACATATGTTTTAACGAATTTGATGAGAAACTCGAAGCACATATATGTTCTTAGAAGGTGTGCATGTATGTTCTTGGAAGACGTGCACACATGTTCGAAAGAATCTGATGAGAAACTTCAAACACATATGTTTTGTGCACATATGTTCTTAGAAGGCGTGCATATGTATATTTAAAATGATACATTCGATTTGTATTTCATTTGATATAAAAATTCGTGTATTATATTATGTTCTTGGTTTGTAATATATCTAAAGATTACGGCTATAATTTACGTTTTTAGTTTTTATTTAAGAAGTTTATAAAATATACCGCAAAAACATATATGTAATTACAATTTTAAGTAAAACTCAAAGTTTAAACTATTGTACAACAAAAATACATGTAAATTTACATTATTTAAAAGAAACATATATGCACCTTGACTTTCTAGAAACATGCATGCTAAAATACCAAAAAAAAAAAAAAAAAAAAAAAAAAAAAATTGAAAATTATGAGAAATTTAAAAACGGGATTTAATAAAAAAAAACTTGAAAAATATAAAAATTGTCTTTTACTATAATACCCTTTAGATTAAATAATAATATTTAATATTTAAAAAAATCTCATTGGTCTAGAAAGTTCTCGCAGTTCTCGCACTTAACAAGATTCTCAAAATAAAGCCCCCCTATGTATATATATATATATATATATATATATATATATATATATATATATATATATATATATATATATATATATATATATATATATACTAGAAGGGTACCCGCGCAATGCGGCGGTGGGTACCCGATAACAATTTTTGTGGCGAGCAAGTGTTTTTTATTTTAAACTTCCTTATTATAAAGTAGTAGATAAATGTTTTTCAAAAGTAGATAGTCTAAATTATTAATAGTGTAAAATGGTAAACATTTTTATTTTTCAAATTTTAGCATTAAATTGGTGGTTTAACTATAGTGAGTTTTTCTTATAAACAATTCCATTAAAATGTATCATTATTGGAGAGCGGTTACATATGGTTTTAAAGAGACTTAAATTTTCAGATTTTACATTCATTTTCTACTTTTCCTTTTATAGTAATGTTTTTTGTCTTAAAATTTTAAGACTTCCTTTAATAGAAAGTCCTAAATGCTTTATAATGTAGTATAGATATATATATATATATATATATATATATATATATATATATATATATATATATATATATATATATATATATACATATATATATATATATATATATATATATACATATATATATATATATATATATATATATATATATATATATATATATATATATATATATATATATATTATACTATGCTAGACACATGTGCCTCACTTAGACTACATCATATTAGTAATAAACAATTTATTTCTTCAACCAATGTGGGACTACATTTTTGGGTCATGAAAGTTGGAGTTTATCTATGTTTCATACTTGTTACGGCCTATCAATAAGCATGTATTGAATGCACAAATGTACCAACCCAGGGTTGCAAGTAGTTAGGCATAGTTTTTGACAAACATGCTTATGTCAAGATCTACTTATGCAAGTAGTTAAGCAACATGGGAATTCTTCTACTCCATTCTGTCTGTTATTTATTTACTGTCATTTATTTCTGTTAATTTATATATTGTAATTATAATGTGATTTTCATAAATAAGTGTTCACCGTTTCCTACAATAAGTACAAGTGATTTTATGCTTGAGATATACATATGTATAACAACTAGTGTTTACATATTGGGTTAACATATACTTAACTAAGTATACACTAAAATGGGTAAAAACAAGTATATACTAAAATGGGTAAAAACAAGTATATACTAAATAGGTAAAAACTAGCAAATGGTTTTGACCCATAACCCATGGTTTTATCTATACCACTTAACCAAGTTCATTGTATCTAGAAAGAAAACCATTGATCAACCCATGACCCATAACCAAAAATACCCATGGGCAAAGAGGAGCGTTCCACGGATCCCTGGCTTTGTGCTAGTCGGATCCCAAGTGGAAGGGATCCGTGGGATCCGGGGAAACAGTAGGATTTTTCCTCTATAAATAGTGAGCCATTTCTTCATTATTTCTTACCCCTTTCCAATATACTTTCTCCCCTGAGTTAAATCTCACTAACCTTAGATCCAAGAGATCTATGTTTGTAGTTTTGTTTTTGTGTGATCTTCTAGGTTCCTCTTAAAGGCAAGATCACCACCTTTGAAGTCAAGCAAGCTCAAGTCCATGAGTTGCGATGCTTCCTCATCATCAAGGCTATTGAAGTCCTCTTGTTGATGATCTATTTCTTTCTTCAAAGAAGTGTAGTGTTGAAGACATTAGTGAAAAATGTCTCAAGTGTCAAGACGAAGATATTAGTGAAGGGTATCTATCGTCTATAGGATAAGCACTTGTGAAAGGTGCGTAGAAGTCAAGACAAGAAGCATTAGTGAAAGGTGCTTAGAAGTCAAGACTTGAAGCATTCGAAGTAAAGACACAAGACATTAGTGAGAGGTGTCTTATAGATCTAGTCAAAGGCATTAGTGAAAGGTGCCTTAGATGTACATTCGATATGGTGTGTTTCGATGTACTAGATAGACTAGCATTAGATCCAAGGATATTGATGTCCTTGATGATGTTGTAAAGGAGTAGATCTCCTTTGGGATTAGTCGTTGGTGTAGTGTGGTGGTAGTTCCTCCATTGCAATGGAACTAGGTGCTTAGCCTAGTACTTAATAAAGGGTTGTGAAGGTGTAGTTCACCTAAGGTGTGAAAGAACTCGGTGGTTAGCCTAGCACCGTATAAAGGGTAGGAGACGTTGTGTTAGGTGTGGTTCGCCTTGGTGTGAAAGAACTCGGTATTTAGCTTTGTACCGGAAAAAGGTTAAGCGACGTTGTGAAGGCTTCTCCGCCATAAGGAGATTGGTGTAGTGTTTACAAACTCTCGAGTAGGTGACTCGGGGAGTGGAGTAGGGCAAGGAAGGTGTCCTTGTAGCCGAACCACTATAAATACTCGCGTTGTGGTTTTGTGCTTCTTACTCTTATCTTTTCATTACATATCTTTATATGCTTGTTTATCAACATCCAACACACACAACCAAATAGATTGACATAAGTCGATCTAAATAGTTTAAAAGGAAGTTTTAATTGGTAAAACTATTCAACCCCCCTTCTAGTTTTCCACAATTGGCATCAGAGCTTCGTTACCAAGTGTCTTGAAATATATTGTACTTTAAAAACTTGATACGATCCATGGTTAATTGAAAACTACAAAGAAGGTTTTTCATAAAAACAAACACCATGTCTTTTAAAACTATATGTTTGGATGTTGATTTGATAAACAACATTTCTCTTATTTATTTTTTTATTGCACTAATCTTCCTTGTCATGTTGATTAGTCAAAGCTCATACCCACCAAGCTTTAGGAGTCGCTTGGTAACAAGAAAAACCTTCCTTAAGAAGGTATCTTAAACGCAAAGGAGCGGGAATAGTCTAAGTGACATTTGTTGTGTCATTTGTAAAGACATTCCTAAGTGCGCTAAAGGTATGATTTTCTTTTACTTTGCTTGATAATTAAGTATACCTAGTTAGGTATTTATATGATTATCTTTGTGCAAATTACATGTTTTACATGAAGCTTCATTAGGAAGCCTTTTTCTCACAAACGTATTTTATTTCTCGTATAAAGTCGTGGTATATAAAACTTATGTTTTGTTTCTTTTAATCCAATAAAACAAAAACACGAATTTCAAAAATTCCTCCTTCCCCATAAAAACTCCCACCGTCGACCACTTTATCAAACCCTCACTTTTTCAAATCTTCCAATTTCAAAAATTTCCTCATATTCAAAAAATTCATCTTCCTCCTCATTCCATCTCAATCGAAACCAAGAAGATCCGTCATCAACATGGTTTACATCGCACTCGTGCTCATCGCCCTAACACTCATCGCACTTGTGTTCCCTATGATGAAGTTCACATACGGAGACATTTACTTTGTGTTGTTAATCTATATTGGTGTCATATACCCAATCCTTTGTATCATCCTTAGTATTGAAATGCAATATTATTAATAATCTAGTTTATCTAGGTTATTATTGTTATAATGTGGTTATCATTTCTTTTGTTTTATATGTTTTATATTCTTTCGTGATACATTAGAAGTCATGTATGCATGCTAAAAGAAAATGTAAGATAAAACATATTTCGTGGTATAAAAAATATAAAACCTATGTTTTTATCAAATCTGTTTCTGTTACTACAGATCCACAGATCCCGGAAGATATACTAGCCGGATCCCTTTTGTAAAGGAACCGTGGGATCCGTCCTACTGGAAAACAGTTTTCAGGCAAGATTAAAAACCACTATCTTTCTAAAAGTAATAATCCACTAGAACTTCAAAACCATGAGTTAGTTAAATGCTAAAAACCATTGTTAATAAAAATCTAGTAAAAACGTTAGATTATTATAGGTTGACCATAAACATCACCTCTTATTTAACACATCACTTCTATAGGTTCAACTATGACGCATGAATACGAGTTTGATTTTTCACTCACTAGCGTCTACACCCCGAACATCTCCCTTGAGCCCAACACACCTGGCAATCATGTCCGTGGGTTCAATAATCTCGAAAACCGTCACTTCCATGAAGGACGTATTGTAGACACCTCTCTACAATTCGAAGAAGGTATCAATACCTCCTTCCGAGCCATAGGACTAGAATGTCTTCTTGAAATCAACGAGAAGATATGTCCAAGGTTCATAATGGAATTCTTCCATCAAGTCGAACTCGTTCGTAACGACGATCGCTCTCTATCTCTTTGGTTTTACATCAAAAACCAAAAGTTCACTCTAACCCTTGGGCATTTTGCTCACATTCTCCGGATTCCAAATCATGGACAATGTGCCTTCACCGAAGATTGGTCTCTTGATTCTCTCTTCAACTTTTGTGAAGAAAATAGTCCATATTATTCACACATACCCTCTCCGGAAGATTTAAATCGCATAATATGCAAACCTCGACCATATTACTCCAATCCAAACATTATCCATACACGGGATATCCGAGAAGAGTACAAGCCTCTTGCTCTCATTCTACGTGAAAATGTTTGGAGTCTTAGGGGAAATCGAGATATTCTTCCCGCTTGTTGTGCTCACATGTTGTATTGTTTGCTAACACAACAACCATACAATCTCGCCTACTTCTTCGCAAGGCAAATTGCGAATCTTCAAGGCTCCAAGAATAAACTCATCCCTTATGGAATGTTCTTAACACGCCTCTATCACAATGTTATGCACTTCCATCCTCAATTTCAAAGTTCGTTGTACGTACTTGTGAACAAGATGATGGAACTGCTAAACATATCTCTCATGAAGACTTTCTTCATTCTTGATTCCACCAATACCCATCAATCACATAATGATCCTCCTAGCGAAGACACTCAAGGAACCTAGAATAGTCAAATAGGATCAATTCTACTCTACTCGTTATTTATCAATGTAATCCTATTTCTTTCATGAAATAAAACATCTTACATTTGATATCTTAGGTTTAGAACTCCTTTAAACAAAACTTGGAATATAATGCATTGTCAAGATCATTGCATACCTTTAGTAAAGGTTCTGTCTAGCAGATGGACGGATCCCAAATGTTGTACTAAACGGATCCCTACATTTAGGGAACCGTGGGATCCGGCCAAACAGAAAATGCAATTGCAAGCATTATATTTCAAACATATCATTAGAACACCCCACACTAAGCTAAACATAGTGTCTTAAGGCAGATTAAGTCCTTATCAAGATAGGTTAATCTTTCCTACTCATTCCAACTCACATAGATCACACTCTAAGATGTTCATAGATCTATAACTTTGTTTTAATCCATCACTCTTCCGCTCTCAAAACTCACACTTCATTTTTTACTTGATCCCTCACATTTAAGTTAGAAATCTTTCGATTATGTCAAAATTGATCATAAATCAACCTCACCTCAAAATTGATCAAAGTTGATCAAATCCTAATTTTCCCATCTCAAAACCCTTAGGATATTTTCCAAAACACAATCCTAAGTCACAACCTGATCTCTAGGATCATTTAGCTTCAACTGAAACTCTCATCTTTAGTGTCATCCTTGCTCATTCATTGGTACTCATGAAAGTTCCAAATCCTTCCACAAAAGACAATCATTAGCTACATCACTCACCACCTTCAAGTACTTAAGCACCCCTTCATTTAAGACACTTAGGAAGACTGAAACACTCAAGATGGTATAGGTCTTAGATTTTAGAAACATCATTTCCACTCTTTCATAGCTGCTGTTAGCCGGATCCCTAGGAATAGCCTAGACGGATCCCTCTGAGAAAGGAACCGTGGGATCCGGATGACAGTATAGGTCAAATCTTGCTAAAACAATCATTTCAACTTATCTTCCTAACTCAAACACTCCATCTCATCTTAAATGAGTTCCTAGATCAGTCCAACCTCTGAAAGTTGACTCTTGTGCATGTCAATCATCACATTCCAATGAATCCTAGTGGCTTTAAGCTTAAATGCACTTGCCAAATCTCTTAGTTTATAAACCACCTTGTTAGGACCTCCATAGTCATCACTCTCACTCTAACTTTCAGCTCTTGAAATCATTTCATCATAAGGAAAACCCCAAGTAGTAACTTAGCCACCAAAGAACCACCCACGAAAAAGGCTCGTGTTATACACGAAATCTCCTCATCCGAATCATCTCCCGTCAAACCAACAAATGAGAGAATCCTTCATCATCCAATCAAACCAATTCCTAAAAGGATAGTACCCACAAAACTACCTATGCCTAACACCATCATACCTCCTAGGCCAAACAATATCATCTCCACTAAACCATCACCATTGGTTCCTAGAGCTATTTCATTTACTTCACCACTATCATCACCACACCTCTACAATTTAGAGGACTTGCCTCCTAGGCCGTCTCATCCGCTTTCGCCGACAACATTCTCCTCATTAGGAGGAATAATGGTTCAAAATCAAGGTGTTGAGTCAACACTTGCTCCGACTTCCTTTTCGCTGTCTCCATCATATAATCCTATTTGGATTATGAGAAATCATCAAAGTCAACCACCCGACCATATGGAAGTTGACACTTCTTTACCACCACCATCATTCTTGGTCGAGGCATTCTCAAATGCACCTCCACCAATCCCTTCATCGTTTGAAGCTCCACAAGCCGATTCACTTGATCCTTTGCATCAAGCCTTTTCATTTCATCCACCACCACTACCTAGCCATGACAAAGATTGCTATCATTGTCAACATGTTGAAAGTTTGATACATGAAGTACGAGAAGACCAACGTTTCATGTTCTATCATCTCCTCGAACGTTTCGACGAGATCAAACCTAAACACAACTTGAGCTAGAAGAATTTTAGTGGTGTCCTAGCATCAAGCGTTAGTTGGTCTAGAAATTCCTAGTCATGCACTGTCTGTTTTCTTATTTTTAGAGTCATGTATATCATAACTCTTGTTTTATTAAATGGAATTACATGCTACTTGTTATTTATCTGAGCATATGTATTCATATCTCATTTATGTGATAACATTACTTGTTATATCACCTTTGCTGTTTTTAGTCATCAGCCAGACGGATCCCTCAGAATTGCCTAGACGGATCCCTACTAGGAGGGAACCGTGGGATCCGTGAAGACAGAAAGTTTACTAACTTAAATCACATTTGCAGGAAATTGTGTATTATACTTGTTTTCTAACCCTTGTTTTGCAGTTATTCAATAACACATAAAGAATTTGATATCCTAAAGCTAGGGGAGCTTGGTGTCAAAACAATACGTTGCAAAATTACTTGCAACCTTTGATTTATATTTCATGACTTCCCGTTGCAAATATTGCAATCATCTAGGGGGAGCACACCCGTCACATAGACGTAATCTTTTGAAAAAGTTAGTTGCAAATGAACTAGATTAGAATTAGTTTCTTGACGCCCTTACTTAGGGATGGACTCGTCAAGGGGGAGTAACGACGAGATCCTTTCCCGTTACTTGCTCTCTATTTTTTTTTCTTTCACATGTTTTTCTTAAAAACGTTGTGTTGCTTCCTTTCAAACACTTTTTGTTTCGACAAAAAGGGGGTGAAGAAAGTAAAAACTACAAATTCAAACTTTTACGAATTTTAGCTTTTCCTTAAAATAATTTTATGTTTTGTCATCAACAAAAAGGGGGAGATTGTTAATACAAATAAGCCGTAAAAACGTTTATTTATATTTTACGATCTTCTAATGTTTCGTCGATAACAAACGTAAAATCATATTAACGAAACAAATAAAATACGTAAATGGTTTGAACTAATAGTTTTCTAACACACTTACGCTTTCACATAAAACACTAAAATAAGTGTTGGAAAATGAGTTTTTTGCAAAATGAGTTTTTGCAAATTTTGGACACTATTTAATATATGTATATGTTATATATATTTATATTTCTTGGTAGCTTTGCGTTCTCCTCGACGAGAGCTTCGCAACGAGCTAAAGAGTGTCAAAAATGGAGTTGATATGAATGAGATATCGTGTCTCAAAGTGAGGCACTTGAAACACAAAATTTGGAAAAATGGGAGTATCCCACATCGCCCAAAACAAGAAGTGAAACCTTGTTTATATAGAAATCTTGATATGAACCTTCAAAATGATTTGTTGGTTTTAGTCCAACACCTACGTGCGCGCGCAGGTGGGGGTGCAGATTTCAGGATTTCTGGGCCAAAATGAGTTCGAAGCTTCTGAACTCATGCGACCTGCGGACACGAATGCAGCTCCGAAATCTCGCATACCTGCGTATCTTTTTGTTGCAGATTTGTGTCAATTTATTTTTGGAACTGATTTAAACTTTGTAAACAAGTTAAATAGAATCGGTTTAAATAAATGGAAGATAATAAAACCATGTTTAATATATTAACAGATTCGGATATCTGTTTATTATTTGGGAGATACTTTTCTTGGTGTCCAAGATAGGTTTAGCCTATATATTAAACGCCTCTTCTCATTCAGTTTTATATACTGAAAACGCAGCTCCAACACAGAAACGTTCCAGCAATCTTTTCGATCAGAAACGCTCAAGCTTTCCGTGATCTTTCAGGCAAGTTGTTTAGTCCGGCTGTGCAACAGCTGCGTACGTTGTACCCTGGGAAACAGACGGCGAATCTGTTTTAAGGGAATCGTGTTTAACACGAGCCTCGTACAATTGTTTTACTGCTTTCGTTTTAATTCCATTGAATAGTGTCTGTCTTCTGCTTCTACTCCATTCTGTCTGTTATTTATTTACTGTCATTTATTTCTGTTAATTTATATATTGTAATTATAATCTGATTTTCATAAATAAGTGTTCACCGTTTCCTACAATAAGTACAAGTGATTTTATGCTTGAGATATACATATGTATAACAACTAGTGTTTACATATTGGGTTAACATATACTTAACTAAGTATACACTAAAATGGGTAAAAACAAGTATATACTAAAATGGGTAAAAACAAGTATATACTAAATAGGTAAAAACTAGCAAATGGTTTTGACCCATAACCCATGGTTTTATCTATACCACTTAACCAAGTTCATTGTATCTAGAAAGAAAACCATGGATCAACCCATGACCCATAACCAAAAATACCCATGGGCAAAGAGGAGCGTTCCACGGATCCCTGGCTTTGTGCTAGTCGGATCCCAAGTGGAAGGGATCCGTGGGATCCGGGGAAACAGTAGGATTTTTCCTCTATAAATAGTGAGCCATTTCTTCATTATTTCTTACCCCTTTCCAATATACTTTCTCCCCTGAGTTAAATCTCACTAACCTTAGATCCAAGAGATCTATGTTTGTAGTTTTGTTTTTGTGTGATCTTCTAGGTTCCTCTTAAAGGCAAGATCACCACCTTTGAAGTCAAGCAAGCTCAAGTCCATGAGTTGCCATGCTTCCTCATCATCAAGGCTATTGAAGTCCTCTTGTTGATGATCTCTTTCTTTCTTCAAAGAAGTCTAGTGTTGAAGACATTAGTGAAAAATGTCTCAAGTGTCAAGACGAAGATATTAGTGAAGGGTATCTATCGTCTATAGGATAAGCACTTGTGAAAGGTGCGTAGAAGTCAAGACAAGAAGCATTAGTGAAAGGTGCTTAGAAGTCAAGACTTGAAGCATTAAGTGAAAGGTGCTTCGAAGTAAAGACACAAGACATTAGTGAAAGGTGTCTTATAGATCTAGTCAAAGGCATTAGTGAAAGGTGCCTTAGATGTACATTCGATATGGTGTGTTTCGATGTACTAGATAGACTAGCATTAGATCCAAGGATATTGATGTCCTTGATGATGTTGTAAAGGAGTAGATCTCCTTTGGGATTAGTCGTTGGTGTAGTGTGGTGGTAGTTCCTCCATTGCAATGGAACTAGGTGCTTAGCCTAGTACCTAATAAAGGGTAGGCGACGTTGTGAAGGTGTAGTTCACCTAAGGTGTGAAAGAACTCGGTGGTTAGCCTAGCACCGTATAAAGGGTAGGAGACGTTGTGTTAGGTGTTGTTCGCCTTGGTGTGAAAGAACTCGGTATTTAGCTTTGTACCGGAAAAAGGTTAAGCGACGTTGTGAAGGCTTCTCCGCCATAAGGAGATTGGTGTAGTGTTTACAAACTCTCGAGTAGGTGACTCGGGGAGTGGAGTAGGGCAAGGAAGGTGTCCTTGTAGCCGAACCACTATAAATACTCGCGTTGTGGTTTTGTGCTTCTTACTCTTATCTTTTCATTACATATCTTTATATGCTTGTTTATCAACATCCAACACACACAACCAAATAGATTGACATAAGTCGATCTAAATAGTTTAAAAGGAAGTTTTAATTGGTAAAACTATTCAACCCCCCCTTCTAGTTTTCCACAAAGAGTACTTATATTACAATCTCGTTATAAGCCGTTAGGCAATCCTCCATATAGCTGCAGATAATATATACTAGGGAGTTAGTTGAAATTTTCGCAAGCATGTAACGACATATGATGTACTCCGTAATTAGTATTTATAATCATGATGAGTAAGAACATGAGATGTTGACTACCTAAATTTCTTCCGGTTCTTGAATTACCTTCATAGAAAAGATTGTGCTGCTTGGATCAACATTCTTTGTCCTTGGTTAAAATAACATCTCTATCTGCAACTTGAGTTACAACCTCTAAACCATTAAGCCATCGGTATTGCGAAAAAGTGATAAATTCTTAAACAATTAAGCCATCGTTATTGCGAAAACATATAAGATACACTACCTTTAACAAATACGACATCGCGTTCACACTGCAGACTATATCAATGGAGCTAGCATGATTCAAATGGTTAGGGGGTGTTTGGACATGCGTTTTGAAAGGATCTTTTCAACTATCTTATATAAATAGATTCGCAGTTGCTAACTGGGAACTAATATGAAACTTATTGTTTAATCCTTAACATCAAATATTCCTAATCATGACGTTAAGCCAAATCAATCACATAATAAATTTTATAATAAGAATCCTCAATGGTTTCTATTAGTTCAACATTTTCCTTTACTTTTACACCGTATTCTTGATCCTCGTTTTTAGTAGGTAAATTCTCGATTAAAAGCACCTTTGATTTACCCAATTTTTGCTGCTCAGTTCAAATCAGCTTCATTGATAAAAAAGAATTTCGATACTAATGTTGGTAAAACATTATGAAAAGAAGCATACTAGTGTAGATGTGGCAGAATGGTTGGTCATATAAGTTGGGTAAGGGATGAAAACAGGTTCGTTTTGAATGGGTCAGTTTTGGTACGGGTCAAATCAGGCCAGTTTTGGTATGGTCAAATCAGGCCAGTTTTGGTACGGGTCAATCCAATATTCTTCTTCTCGGTACCAATCCACTTTGTGCATACGCCTAGTTAAGTATGGACGGAAACTGTTGGCTACCCTAATGGACTTTGACCCAACCCAACCTAACATAGGGGAAAGTGACCCAAACTAGAAGTTCACATGGATATGTAATACGAAGTATGATAATTTTATCTTTTTAAGCATTTGCTAAATTACTACTTGGGTCTTATCAGCTTATTTTCCCAACCCGATCCCAACATAGGGAAACAGACCCAAGTAATCTGCAATATAATTACGTAAATTATACCAACACCAAACTATAAATATTTGGCGTGTATAAACGACATTTACAAATACGTACTCTCAGAGGGCATCATTGATGTGAAAGATGGTGGGCCGTAGATACTTGCAGTACTTTCTATGTAGATCATGCTCTAAAGAATTATTGTCTACATGCAAAACGTTCACGGTTATTCTTTTTGCATTCTAATTAACCTGTGTGTAATTGAAAATAAAAATAGTTTCCACATAACATGTTTTACGGTAAAAAATATTTATAAAATTGTTTTCAGGTGGTCACCACACGAAGGGTTACATTTTCTTAACTCTCCGATTGAAAATCAGCTAAGAACATTACATTATTCAAGAGACATGACAATCACATACATTATGGTATACTAGAAGGCTACCCGCGCAATGCGGCGGCGGGTACCCGGTAACTATTTTTGTGGTGAGCAAATGTTTTTTATATATATATGTTTTTTCTAGCAATAACTTTACGTGTTTTAATTTCAGTTGAACTACGTATTTTAATTTATTACATTTTTTTATATCTCTTCATATGGTTTAAATGAGATGCATCAATATTGGAGGATGTTACAAATATGAGAATTTAAGACATTAATTATTCTTTGAATTTATATGTATGCTTAATTATTATGCTTAGCAAAAGTTACTTTCTTTTAATGGAAATGTTTTGGGTCTTAAAAATTTTAAGACTACTATATTTAGAATGTCCCAAACCCTTTATAAAGTAGTATAGATTAGTCACAAACAATTTCTTTCTCCATCCTATGTGGGACAGAATGTTCGGATAAAACACTAGAAAAGGTTTCCATTAAAAGAATGGTAAATTGTTATAGAAAAATTCCTTTGACAATGAAAGAAAGAAAATGCAAGAGTTATCAAGAGCTCGTAAAATTATGTGTTTGGAGCATGAATCACAAGCAAACTAACAACTTGAATAACGTGAAATCACATGCTGTTGTTGCTCTAAAATGGAAAGATTGGAAATGTTTAAAGCGTTGTATTAAAAGAGTGTGGTTTTTTCAAAGAAATAGGGGTTAGCATTTACTTATCTTAAATCGTTTATGTAGAAATCTATATATGAACATATCGTTGAGTGAACTATGTTTTTGGAACATAAACGTTAAAGTATTTTAGTATTGTGATACACTCGTACTTGTTTTGGCCCTATGTTGTTTAAAAATGAAAGAAAAATTAAGAGTTCATAATTAACCCAGACCTATGGTTATCTCACAAACTTCTTTAGCTTGCAAGAAAGCAATATTTCTGTAAACATAATACCATTCTTAGACGTATAACCGACATATGGTACAATGCTATGGTATGTTAGTAACCGATAACTTCTTTCTTCAACCCATGCAGGATAAAATGCTAGGATTATAAGTTTAGAAAAGGTACCTTATAATAAGGTTTGTATTTACATGGAAAGAAAGAGACAATGCAAGAACTCGTGAAAGAAAGATAAGTCACTTGAAATTGAAGTTCAGAAGCAACTAAGCAAAGTATTCGGTGACCAACATCATGTTTTTACTGCTTTGATAACATAAGTCACATGATTTAGTGTTTTAATAAGAACTGTTATTCAAGTTTAGAATTTTTTTTTGGGTAAAGGGGAGTAATCCTGCACCCTGGTAAATATATTAACCAAATAAACGTTTAAGTACAATGGATATGAGTGAAATCCCATATCTCAGCCCGTTACATAGGCATAGAGCTTACATAACAAGATACTTCCTGTTTTCTAACCAAGAAAACAAACCACTACTCAAATGATAACATATGACACAAAGAAATAAAATTACTTCCTAGGACCTTGAAACGTTGTGCCATACATGGCATTAAAGGCATCCAAATTCCCCGGAAGATCACGAACCTATTTCGCATAGTCATCGAAATCATAGTCATCATACTCATCTTCAAACTCTTGGACACCACAAAATATATTAGCAGACTCATCAAATGGGTTAGCAATAACCTCATCTTCAGAATCGGACACGACAATCTCTCCCACTTTAGAAAAAGGGTTACTTCTCTTAGTAGAAGAGGCAGGCGGTATACAAGAATCACTAGTTTGAGGAGCCACTACCGACTCCATCTCTTTCAAATCACTCACAAGAGGCTCTTGTGATGCAGTACCTGTCTTATTAGACTTATCTTCATTAACTTCCATTGTACAACCAGAATCCACATCCTTGATAGTGTCATTAGAAGGAATACCAGACGCATCCGTATGTTCCATATTAACAACATCAAACTGGTTAGATGTAGCGATCTTGGTTCCACTCGAACTAGCCACATCAGAAGCATTCTTCTTAGTGACTACGACCTTCTTAGGTTCAGGAGGATTCTTCTTGGGTTGGTATTGAAACTGTTTACCCACAACAGGTTTGAAAAACCCTCCTTGACCCGGAATAGAAGACCCACCTTGCTTTCCCTTCTTCCTATTATTAACCGTCTTGAAACCATCATTTGCACGCTTAGAAGGCTGAGTAGGAGGTTCAACAACTTTAGGACAATCAATAGGAGTATGACCAAAAATCTTACATTTATCACAATGCGATGGTTTCCACTCATATTCAACCCGTATCGTCTCGATAGTCGACCCCGACCCATCAAGGAACGGAATCTCAACAGTAAGGCTGTCCCTAAGAAGCTCATCCGACTTTACATCAATCATGCATCTAGCAAAACTACTACGGCCCCACGAGTCCTTGCACATTTGGCTAGTGAAGGCATCTAACCTTTTAGGCGTGCCTATCAATGTGGCAAGGAGACTAAGGCCATCATCAGAAAACATAGCAAGAGGAACGTCATGGAATTTAACCCACACCGGGATATTGGTCAAATCCTCTTTAAGTAAATTGGTGTTCACTGTGCATGGTTTAAGAATAATAGGTACATTATTAATCAACCAAGGACCGTTTTCAATAACGTCATCAACACCTTTTTTCGAATTAAACTTAAAAAAGAAGAACCCCTTTGCATTCATCATTACCTTTTGTATACCAAACTTAGCCCACACATTGCGTACAAAGTAATCAACAACAGGAAAAGCAAGGCGTTTACCAAGGAAATACCCATACAAAGTATTCTCAAACCTAGTGTTTACCTCTTCAACCACTTTCATCGGGACAGAAAGATCCACACCATTAGCTTTCTTACTACATTCCAACCTACGAAAGTTAGACATGTGTTTCATTGGTTCAGTAGAAGTAACACCAGCATACGATGAAGCAGGTTGTTTCAAAGCATGCACACCATCCTTCTCAATACCCATAGCCCCATGTGCATTAATATTAGAAGCCATAGGACCACTTGTATCTTGAGGAGGTTTCGAATAACCGATAGCAGAAAGCATCTCCTCAAGCTCCTTCTGTGACTGCGGCACCTTAAGATGCTCAAACGAATAAGCCCCAGTAGAAATAGTAGCATCCACTGTCCCAGTTGGTTTTAATGGTTGCCCATTCTCACCCACAAGAACAAGTTTTCCCTCTAAGATTTGTTTTTCAATAGCACGAATTTTCAGTAAAGTATCGTGACCCTCAGGCATGTCATGACTAGATGCGTCACGACTAGGGCTTGAATCAAGTGAAACCGGCTCCACTTGTCCATCAGAACGACCAATCATGTTACCCACAATAGCAGCAACACCTGTCACGTTAGTAGCAGATGGAGTAGAATCCTTTTCTCCCAAACTTGTCATTAAAACAGTAAACCAAAACGAGAACCAGAAAGTACACGAAGAAAATTAAGGTCTAAACTTCGGAAACAAAAACCATTAAAACCCTAGCTAGAAAGCTAGGGTTTATGAAATTATAACAGCACAGCAGTCAAACCATAATGAAGATTGGCTCAATAGATACAATAATAAGAATGGAAAACCGATTTAAAACCCTAACTGACGATTGTACAAAGAACCCTAAACAATCACAATCCAATCGACTACAAGGGCAAACTGATAACAAACCACGTACTAATCAGGATTACGAAGAATCAAGATCAATAACAAGAATGTTATAAGAGTGATTGAAGATCGAAAAGACTGAAAAACTGATTTAGGGTTTGGTAGTTTAGTGATCGGAAATCGCCCTACTTGGATCCAAGATTAACAATTGAAGACTTGATGACTGGTGTTAGCTTTGCTTCTGCCGGTGCTGGTTTTGATCCACTTACCTCCCAAATTGGTGTAATACTTCTCAAACTCTGTTTCTCGCTTACTATGTGCGCATATTCAAGTTTAGAATTGAGATTTGGCTAAATGAATTACGTGCTCAATCATGTGTTTGGGTAAAGTATGTCTATATTATGATACTTGTTTTGGCCCTAGGTTGAAAATCTCAAAATACTAAAAGAGTACTTATGTTAACATCTTGTATTAAGTTGCCGGTTTTAATAACATAGTCATATACGTTTCTTTTGGCCTCTAAGATATGTGCTCCTTTCTAACTTGTGTGACATTAAAAATTAAAATGGTCTCCACCAAAACATGTTTAACAATATCAAAATAAAAATAAAAGAAAAAAGTTAAAAGTTCCACCAAAACATGTTTAACAATATAAAAAATAATAATAATAATGATAAAAGAAAAAAAATATTAAGAGTTCATGAGTTTTCAAATTTTAAACCACCCTTCCGGTTTTTTAACCTGAAAGAAGCATTCAAAATTTGAAAACATACTACTAGTCTCAATACAATAAAAAAAGATACACTTACGGTATATAAGTAACCAACAACTTTTATTTTTAGCCGATGTGGGATAGATTTTCAACTTCAAGATAAAAGATTTAAAAATTTATGAGCTGAAGGAAATATCTTTTGTAATCAACTTACGTTTCCTATTTAAAGCGACGCAAAACATTGTGATAACATTACAAGTAAGCATTTTAGTTTAAACCAAGCTCAAAACGTTTCATTAGAGGCAAAATAGAAAATAATTTCTAATTATGAAAAGTTTGAAGTTCATACAAGTTTTCATGTAAATCACATCCGTGAATTTTTACAAGTTCTATTTACACACTTAAATTGTTGAACTTGAAAAGTAGCAAAGAAGTGTTGAACATGAGAACACTGTAGCATTCCAGGCATGTATGTATGACCCACACAGAGTCATAGAGTAACCAACAAGTTCTTTCTTCAACCAATGTGGGATTAAAGGTTAAGAAATGTCTCGATAGTATATAAGAGATTTTTACTTGTCTGAAATCTATATATGGCTTTGAAATCGTTTATGGAGAAATCTATATATTATGTTTTTGGGTCATAATCGTTAGAATATTTATGTATTATGCCGATCACTACATTTATTGAATGCTCAATGTGTAAATTATGAATGTATATATTCAGGTTTGCAAGTAGCCGGACAACAATTTGCGACCGAGCTGAAATGAGAAGGGACGAATGTTTGTGTGTGTGGATATTTATTAATTGATTTTTTTGGGTATGTTCTTGAAAAAAACTGATGTGATAACGGTGTTGATGGTCTCTTAGTGGTCGCTAAATTTGCCATACTAATCTAGGTCGCGTGTCGGTGCCGTCCACTATTACTACTTGACTATTTCACTTCAGACTGCTTATATTGAGGTGAGTTCTCGTAGCCCCACTTTTAATATGTTTTCCTTGGGGTGGAAATGGTACTCAAATGGTTTCTAAATACTTTTATATTGTGATATACTATTTCATATTTTGGACAATATGTGCGTTTGATTGCATTAAGTGCCTATTGTGTGGATTCATTTTGTTTGGTTGCAAGAGGTTAGGATTGTATTGATAGTACCATTTGGGAAGTAGCGCCCAATATTATTTGGGTTGACACCCACACCCCTTTAAAGGTGAATACACTCCGAGCAAGTTATGAGGTTAGGATGTATTGGTAGAAATACTTGGGCTCACACCCACACCCTCAAATGGGTGAATACTATCCGCACAAGCTATACGTATATGCCACATTGAGATTTCAGTTGTTGCTAGTTTATGTGTTCATTAAGTGCTTACATGTGTATATCATGCGGCTCTATTATCCTAAGTTATTCTTCATAGCTTCGTGGTTTAACTCTTAAACCTACGAGCTCACCAACATTATGTTGACATTTTCTAGTACCATTTTCAGGTGATCATTAATAAGGTATTTGAAGGCATTTATTTTGGGGTCAGAACATTGTTGTCATGCTACCATGTTTTCAAGAATAATTGGATTCAAAGAAGACATACATTTTACTTTTCAAAGCTTAGATATGAAAGGTTTTGTAACTGGTAACTACTTTTGAAACAAATGTAAGGTATGAATCTATGATATTATGCAATGTGCCTTCTTAGTTACACCTCGTTTTTCGGCCATTGACGGGGTGTGACATACTACTTCAAACTTCCACATCTGAGAGTCTTCTCATTGCTCTCGTGTATAGTTTTATACATGAATCGCTAGAAGAGGTTATTATTTCTTTAGATTATACACTTACTGCATTCCTAATGTAATTAGATATAAGTCAAATTCATTAAAGAAAGAAAAAAAAAAAAAAAGGAGTGACTAAATGCAAAAATAGTTGATTATACTCTTACTGTGTGGTTCATAGCATTTCAGCAAAATTTGTCTCTCAAGACAACGAGACTCACGAGTGCGTTTCAATTCAAAAGGGATCTTTTTGTATCGATTGGTATATCTTATGAGTAAGTGTTGCAATTAGTTTTATTAGCAGACACTTTAGAAAAGTCAAAGATCATTTGAAGATACGGTGAGTAATTGGAAACTACATAAAACTAAAGATATGAATTTCTGAGATCCAACAAAGGAACACTGACATCTATATCATTCTTTGGCCTTCAACTCTACTATCTAATTAGACGTTCTTAGGACATATAGTGATTTAAATTGCATGAACGACAGCTAGACTATAATGTTACTAAAATGGTGTAGATCAGTGGGGACACCCTGACCCAGACACCACATTACCGAGGTGCTGACCTGACCCTTTCCCAATGACCAAGCCCCTGGCAATGATCTCTTGTCCCAACAACCTTTAAAGCGTCCGTAGTGTCGATTGTTTTTCTTCAGATTTAGACATGCTTGAATATTCAAAGTCGATAAGCATCTAAATATGATGATTGAAATAGTGGTTGTTGATCGTTACTATCGTTCTCAAGTATGTGTAAGATCACATTAGAACGAAAATATATATGGCATTATCTTGATGAAAATAAGATACTCGAACTCCTATGAACATTCAACTCTGATTAAAATATGTTCATTTCATATATGGTTATGATAAATGTATAATTTATTTGATTAGATTTATGTTGATTGTTGACTGTTGAGTTAGATGGCCGTTCTAACTTGTGTGAAATTAAAAATCATTAGTTTCCACAGTCCATTCTAACCTGTGTGCAATTAAAAATTAAAATGGTCTCCGCCAAAACATGTTTTAAAGTACCAAATTAAAAGGAAAAAAAAGTTAAGAATTCATATGAGTTTTGGGATATTTCTTGCATGTCCGATTTTTTTAAACTGACAAGGTTGAAATATCCGAAGACATAATACTATTTCTCAACACATTTAACACATGTACACTTATGGTATATTAGTAAGCAACAACTTCTATCATCATACTATGTGGGATAGAGTGTTAGGATAAAATGTTACAAAATATCTTCATAAGAATTGGTAAGAAGGAGATAACTCAAGAGTTTTTAACATTTGGTGAAAGAAAGATTTGTTACATGGAACATCAAACTGAACGTAAGTATTGTTTGTATAATATGAAAGTATATGTTGTTATACCTCTGAAAGATCACAATTTTATATGCATTGTATTAAAAGAACCTGTAATTTTTCCTAAGAGTTTACTTATCTGAAATCTATATAAGTTTTGGGTCATAACTTATTCTTGCACTCTTGTTTCGGGGTTCTCACAAAACATACCTACTTAGCAAAACTTACAACTAGAGAAAACAAATAAGAAATCTAATATATGTTTTCATTTAAGATAGTTCTAATAGTGTTAGTAAACATTATGAAAAGAAGCATTCTAGCGTAGAAGTGGCAAAATGGTGGGTCATATAAGTTGGGTAAGGGATGGTACGGGTCAAAGCATGCCAGTTTTGGAACGGGTCAATCCAGCATTTTTGTTCTCGGTACCAATCCACTTTTTGCACATGCCTAGTTAAATATGGACTTTGACCGAACCCAACCTAACATAGGGGAAAGATGGGACCTGAACTTGAAGTTCACATGGATAAGTAGTATGATAGACGGAGAAATTCATGGGTATCCATTCTATAACACAAATAATGGAATTCTAAAATGGATAACAATTTAGTACCTCAAACTAATAACGCCAAAAAACGTTGGTTGACCAAACCTCTTAGGTCGAGACATCAAAACGCCTATACACAGTGACGGATCTAGTTAGTAAGAATGGGGGGCAAGTGACCCCATGGCTAGCCGAAAATGTCGATATTTATTTATTTATTTTTTTTTTTACGTTTTTTCGAAAGTGCCCCCCATCCAAAACTCAAATTGCCCCCCACCCACATACTAAAACCCAACATTCAACACTCTAAAGCTTTATAATTCCCTCATTTCAAAGTAAAAATACTCGATTTATCATTACTATCCTAGTTTTTTCTTCCGCATTTTTGTTCTTGTCAAAAAATAAAAAATAAAAATTGCCCCCCACATCCTCTTTTCCTGGTTCTGCCACTTATACACCCTTTTCTTCCGAGTAGTCATCACCATCATCTTTGCTGTCAATAGCTTAGATGCTGCAAGAGGTCGTTGTGCAGACGTGCTACTAACACCAGCAATCATCACAAGCAAACAAAACAACCCAAATGGACAAGCATGTTTATCCCAAATCAAAACATTAATCGCCACCGTAAGAAAGTTGTTCACAACACCCGTAACAGTAAACGGTAGCAGAAATAGCTTTCCGACACGCAAACCCAAAGAAACTTATCAACTGTCCAAACACACACGACAACGAAAAAACCTTGTAATTCATCAAGTACGATTGCTTCTCCTATATTTTAATAAGTATATAAGCAAAAAACGGTTTCCTGAATCTTATGGTAAGTTGTTAGAAACCAGCATTTTAACCACATGTTTTATTTTAACCTAATATATTCAGCATATTGTTATTGGTGAAAACAAGTTTTTTCTAGTATGGATCAATTATAACCCTGAATTATGTTGGGTATAATCTTGATGGGTCAAGTCATGGCTAAGTCTATGGGTCATGGGTCAGTGAGTTTTACCAGGTCTTGTGTTTGACCTAATATTAAGGAACTAAGTACGTGGGTCAGTTACCACTACCTGTAGTTTAGAAGTAGTTTATTAGTGGTGCATGTTGCATGGTTAGTTTAAGTATAAATAGAGTAGGTATCATTATATTTTGCATTGTATTCAGTTTCCTTCCTTATTAATATACAAAGCATTGAAAGCCAATCTTGCCGTTTTGATTGGTGTTTGCGGGTGTGAGTTCGGGGTGGGGAAGGGACTGATTCTCAACAAATTATAACTGCAGACCTCAAAAATCAGCAAGTCGTGCAGACAAACCTAATGTCATCAACAGATATGATGACACCTTACAGATCGATATAGAAAGTTGATAATACAGATTATATGACAATGTACCTTCCTAAAAGCGGTTGATCTCCCGATATCCATTAATAATTCTGCCACACTTTTGTCACCAACATATATGTACAAATTCCAAAATCTAACAACACGCAGAGATGATGGTCAAGTTATTTGAACTCGATTAAAAGCTTTCTGACACCTGGCTCACACATCCAACATATACGATCATGTTTATAGTGACTAATGGGCCAGCTTTAATGTCATTGTTATTGGTGATCATTTCCCATTCCAGAAAAGACATGCTACAGTTTCCAATTCAAGGGCGACAAAGGAAATAATCAGAAACTATATTTATAAACAAATGCGTGCAGTAAAGAACCATAACTGGTTTCGTCGTCTTTACTAGTTTTATCCCTATTTCTAGCATCCTGGATAAGAATAGAGAGAAATGAAAGTCAATACTTTTTATGTAGATCTTCTCTAAAGAATTATTGTCTACATGCATAACAAATGAACCAAACATCAATATAACCGGTGATTGAATCTTTGGAAAGCCCACCTGCTGATTCTGTTTAATTGTGATATACGGACCATTTCATACGCGGCCCGCTTCATTACAAAATTGGCATCCTTAAATTGTGTTTTCGTAGAATAAGCAAGACTTTCTCAAGATGTAGAAAATGGTCAAACGGGTAAAAAAATGTAAAATATTATTGTTATACAGTAACGTATATAGTTTCTGGAAAGTATAATTGTTGCCCAATTACATCTTCCACATTTTGGAGTCTTCGTCTTCGCTCTCTTGTATAGTTTTATACATGAATCGTTGAAAGTGAAAAGGTTATTATTTCATTGGTTTAGATCTTTGATTATACTCTTACTGTGATCATGATGTATTTAGATATCGGCCAAAGTCATAAGATGAACAAAAATAAAAAGATAGGACTGACTAAACGCACCAACAGTTGATGAAGCTAAAAGTAAGCAGGTAGGCATTCCTTTATTGTATACAACTTTGGTAACATAAGTCATATGTTTTTATTGCTCTAATATGAACTGTTATTCAAGTTTAAAATTGAGATTAAGGCGAAATGAATTACGTGTTCATGTGTTTGGGTAAAGTATGTCTATATTATGATACTTGTTTTTGCCCAAGTTGGTTAATATCTCAAAATTCTAAATTAGTACTTATGTTAACATCTTATATTAAGTCGCTTTGATAACTTAATCATATGTGTTCCTTTCTAACTTGTGCGACGTTATAAATTAAAATGGTCTCCACCAAAACAAGTTTTAGAGTACCAAAATAAAAGAAAAAAGGTAAGAGTTCATATGAGTTTTCTGCTAACGAACGACCTGAAATATTTTTCAACCTGATAGGTGGCTTATTAGCGGAAGACATAATACCAGTCTTAATACATTTAAAATATATATGTTTATGGTATACAAGTAGCCAACAACTTCTATTTTTGACCCATGTGGGATAGTTATTATCATTATCCTGACACTTACGTGTATGAATTAGTTAATGAGACATACATTTGTTGTTGACTCTAGTGTCAGATCGTACATGTATTAATTTTGCTTGTAGTTCTCTTTTTTGTTAGTAAACATCTTACAACAATACTTTTTGCATTTTATTAAAAATAACTAAAATTATAATTCATTTTTACATTTGTATTATTTCCTTATTTACTTCTAAAATATGTTTTCCTCGATAACCTTTGTGAGATTAAAGACCCAAATTATGACTCATAATTAGTGAAAACTATTTATGAGCTCTCTGGCATTCACCATGTGAAAAGTTAAGTTTTTTTAACTTGTCGGATGATGATCACCTTTAAAACATCATATTTTGGCTTAGTTTTAACTTGCCGGATGATCGCCCAATTATTCTCTATTATTTATATGCGGTGGACACAAAATTTAGACGCCCTGTCGTCGGGATGAAAAGACTAATCACAATTATTTACGTTAATCAAAAGCTAATCACAATTAAAATTTGGTATAAATTGTTTAATATGATACCGACGACGGGGCGTTGGTACCAATTGGCGGATTTAACTCCCGCCCAACTATTCGCAAAGTCAAATTTGACCATTATCATGCCGAAGACACGGCGTCGGCGTTATTTTGGAAAGAAAATTCAACGCACCGGAGGCTTGGTCAAGCGACTTTTTTTGTGTATATTGCCGACGAGAATATGTCATCGGCAATATGTTCGTAGCCCGTTATATTTATTCTTGTAGTGCACCTTGATTGCGCTTAAAACAAAACGACATAAATTCAGATGCAAGACACTCCACGTCTTCCATTCTAACATACACTTGTAATACTTCACCGGGACCCATAAACACCCAAAGGATAGCAAGTTGAATATGGAGTTGACTAGCAAGTCTGGTGACAATATCAGTCGAACTCAAGAAGATATAACGACAATATAAGTACCTCTGAACCGTATGTTTCATCGTTCAAAAGATTGTAGTTACAAACTTGAGTTTTTATAATGTGACATTTTGGAAGTTATATCTTTCTAGAGAATGGATCCACTAAGAAAAAAAATAAAAATAAAAAGAATGAGAAATGTTTTCAGCCACACATTTAAATGAAGAAGGAGAATTTCATGGAATTTCATGGAAGATGCATTTTTTTTGTAGGTGCATATGAAATGTGCGGCTGAGGTTATTTCTCATTATTCTCATTTTACTTTTATTTCTTATTTGTTTCTTTCTATCACTACTAGAAAAAGTGCCAATAGCAACGAAAATTTTGCAACAACCAACACGTCGTTGCTAAATTCACACATTAGCAACGAATATAGCAACGAAATTCATAAAATTTTTTATCTTTGGTTAGCAACGACTTTTAGTTGTTAAATTCGTTGCTATATTCTCAATATTTGGTGGGAACATTCCCACTCTTTTTTAGCAACGACTTTCTCTTAAATTTTCGTTGCAAAAAATTTAGCAACGAAGTTTTAATTTTTGTCAATCAAACCATCAATTATTAGCAACAAAATTGAAAATATAGCAACGAAACATTTGGTGCAAAATATATTGGTAAAAAAATTAGAACATTTTTGTTGCTAAATCTATGAAAAAGTGGAGGGAAAATCAAACCATTTTTTATAAACAAGTTAACCAATTTTATTTAAACTATTTTTCTAGTTACAACATCTATGAAGAATTAAGGAAAAATAATTTTTCACCTTTTTACTAAACCTTATTAACTAATTATGCTTTAATTTCAGTGCGACAATGTATACATATAAATAGGGGTGTTATTCGGGTTGACCCGGTCGGGTTCGGGTCAACTCGGGTCGGGTCAACTCGGGTTAAGCCTTAAAAAAACATACCCGAACCCGACCTTGTTTAGAACTCGAGTCAACTCGGGTCCGGTCAATTCGGGTTCGGGTCAATTCGGGTCGGGTCAATCGGGTTTGGGGTCAAACCGAGTTTTTTGCAATGTAAAAGTGTTGTTTAGCCGGGTTAGTCGGGTTCGGGTTGGGTTCGGGTCGGGTCAAGGCTAAAAAAAATACCCGAACCCGACCTTGTTTAGAACTCGGGTCAATTCGGGTTGACCCGATTGACCCGACCCGAATTGACTCGGGTCGGGTTCGGGTCGGGTCAGCCCGAATGACACTCCTACATATAAATATAACATGTAGTCTATTACATGCATAAATATGAATTTTATGGTTTATCTATAGAAAATAAATAATGTACATTGGTTATATGTCTTAAAAGCGTGAACTTCATTGTCGTGAGTGTTTGACTCGCGTCGCGATGCAAACGGGTAAAATTTTAGCTTTCAGTTTCAAAATGAAAGTCATAAATATCTCTTTCCCGATTTCCTGACCTCTTGAATCATCAAAAGCGGACTTCATATGAAGGAGTTATGACCAAAACAATGTAACTGTGTGGCCATATGTTGTGTTAACGTCAATTCTTTATTTGTTTTTCGTTTATTCACTTGACTATCCATCTTTTATCAAATTTTAATCATGTAGTCATCGTTTCTTGGTCATTCTCCCGCATGTAACCCCAATGGAGCTACAATCATATTTATGCAGCTGCTTGCGTCGCAAGTGTTTGGCTCACATCAAAAAACTGAAATTTTTATGTGATTTGAATCATGATGCTAAAAGTATTAAATTGTAGCCTTCACTCTAAAGTGGAGTTCGTAAGAAAGAGATATGGACAAAACAATGTAACTTTGTCACCATATGATGCGTTATCATTAATTCTCCATTTGTTCTTTCGTTTCTTCACTTCATTCTTTCTCGATCCATCTTTTATCAACTTTTAATAACTTAATCACCGTTCCTTGGTCATGTCTATGCATGTAACCAACGATAAAGCTATAATATATTTATGCAGCTACCTGCATTGCAAGTGTTTGACTCCCGCCAAAACTGAATTTTTGTTGACTTGAATTGTGATGAGAATGGGGTGAAATTTTGGATTTCGACTCCATAACCATAGCTGTAGAAATCTCTGTCCCGGTTTCGTGGCTTCTTGAATTATCAAAAGCGGAGTTCGTGTGAAAGAATTATGACCAGAACGATGTAACTATGTCAACATATAACGTGTTATCATTAATTCTTCATTTCTTCAGTTGATTCTTTCTCGATCCATCTTTTATCAAATTTTATTCATTTAATCATCATTCCTCGAGCATGTATCAGCATGTCACCTCCAATGGAGCTATAATCTTAAAGCTGCTTCTAAGTTCGTTAAGCATGCAATAATTAAGGGAAAATACTGATCCCGAGTTTGTTAACCATTGGATCGTCCTCAAATTTGTACCATACCATATAAATGTATGTATCTAGATTTTGACCGTTAGAATTTGCGACCAAAGGTGTCTTTTCCGAGAACAACTTGCTTGTCCAATTCTAGATAACACTATATAACTAGCATTAAAGTGACATACAGGTTTTTTTATACAATTTTTGCACTATGTATAACTACTTATTTATAAATTTATCAAGCTTTTTGATATGAGATCGAGTCGAATCAAGCTTTATCAAGCCGAGCTCAACCTTTTCTAAAGAAAGCTCATTAAGCTAACATAAAATTGTCGAGTCGAGCCTTATCAAAGTTCGACTCGATTTAACTTGTTTACTCCGCTACTTTAGGAATTAAAATTTTCAAATACTAAATGACTACTTTTGAAATCTTAAGTACAAAGCAATGTTGTGAAACCCGGTTCGACCTGACCGGGTTAACTAGTTGAACAGGTTCCGGTCAAAAAAACGGGTAAAAAAAACGGGTTAACCTTATCTACCCCTTTTACCTTTACATCTCTACTCTCTTATCACTTGTTCTTGTGAAAAAAAAGCAGAAAAAGGGGGAAAATGAAAACTTTTAGCGGGATACTGAAAATTTAGTGAGCGGGAGAAAGGGGATCTGGTTTATAAGGGGAAAAAAAACCCTAAATCTAATCCCCAAATTATAGTCTCATCGCCGCTCTCTCCTTTTCTTTTATTCAACCTAAGGTATGATGCAATTCCTTTCTTTTTCAATTTATAGCTGATTTTATGTTTGATATTATGTTCACTTCTACTCTCACTATTGTCTGTTGCTTATTTTTGTTTGTTACTTTTATGGTAGACTTCAATAGTTGCATACATTTTACTCGATATTGTGTTTTGTAAGCTGAATTTCATTTGTTCAATATATGTTCGATTTCATGTTTAATGTTATGCTCAATCTAGTTCGTTGTTTGGTATTTTGGATACCCATTATATGCTCATTTTTGTCTTAACTATAACTGGTGTTGTTATTGTAGATAAAAGAATGGTTATATGTTGTCATCGCTCTGTCATAATTTATATTTGTTGTTGATGCTAGTTAGTGTTCTTTGTAAGTATTTTTTATGAAAATAGTCATTGTAAACGGTTGTTTACAATAGACAGTAAAACATCTGATTCTTGGTAATTTAGTCATGGTTTTGGTTATTGTTATTTCATTGAACATGTTACAAAAACTTTTTGCTAGTTTACTCATGGCAATTTGATATCTTCTAACACACTGTTATGAGGATAAGCTTGGGTTTTTAATGTGCTGAAGTGTAACATTCTTGTTGTTTACATTCTATTAAGTTACGTAGCTCATATATCTATGACACTTGTTGTAATTAAATACATTGGGCAGCATAATTTAATTATATTTGACCTTTTTCTGTCACATGACAGGTATGGCAGGAAGGGGTAGATCCCAAGCAACTAGAGGGAAGGTTCACCGTCGAGCTAACGTATCACAAAGGTTGACACCTGAATCACCAATGCCGGTAACCCCATCTTCCACATTACCGGTTCCTCATTCCTCCTCACCGGCACCAGATGCTTTGTTGCCAACTCATTTGGAATCCCAAACACTTGTTGCAACTGGTGAGGCATTTTCTAGCACCAGCACAGGCATGTTTCCTACATTTTGTCATTGTTTATGCTGAGTTTTATTTTGTGTTAACATCGGATGTAAATTCTCTTTTTTATACAGATGATAACACATCTACTCAAAAAAGAGGACCAAGAGGAGAATACTTGAAAAAAAATATTCCTAAGGACCCATCTGAAAAAAAACTAATCCATATTATTGGTCCCTCAGAGTAAGTATAGCTCACGTGGTTATTTATTTTGTTATGAATTAGTAGCTGATATATGTATCGTCCATTGTGCAGGTATTTGGAAGCATGTGCTGCAATCTCAATCACGAAGGACTTCAAGGCACATTTCCGTGGGACACAAACTCAGTGGAGTAAGCTTGATGATGATTTTGTGGATCTTCTGCACCAATGCTTTCTGGTATATACTTACAATGTGTTTTTGTGTTTATTAAAGTTTTTTAAAACTTGACCTTAGAACTATAAACTAAAACTTATACTATGTTGTAGTGTTGAGCTAGCATTTAAAACATAATGCTTTAATATCTTTTATGATTTATGTAGGATCGATATAAATATGAGGAAACAGTGGATCCGAAAGAGGCTAGAAAGGTTTGGGTAAGCAGGTCAATGGAGAGATGTCGAGGTACATGGGCTATGGTTAGGAAAAATTGTGAAAAGAAGTCTGGAAGTAAAAACAAAGCTGACTGGATGAATTTTCGTCCTGAATTTGTGAATGTTGTAACTGATTGGGATTGTATTCTTGAGTCATGGATGAAACTGGAATGGATAAGGCGATCAAAGGTGGGTGCTGAGAACAGGAAAAAGGTTCCCGGGGATGTGGAAGGTACGAGCTCTTACGTTAGACATACCGGCGGGTCCAAAAGCTTTCGTGCACATACTCACCAATGGGTAAGCACTTCATCTGATTACTTTTTGGATCGGTAATATGTAAGCACTTTATTCTAATAATTTTTGGATGAGCTATTAGGAGTAGAAGAATTCTTGCAAACTATTTGGTTACCAATTAATGAACACAGTATATTTGTATATACTTGCTCATATGAGCTATATATATTATTAACAGCAAGCAACACCTTATGTAAAGCACCAACTATGTGATTTATGTTTATCTACTTTTTTACAGGAGAAAAGAAATGGAAAACGAGCATCAAAGGTTGATATGTTTGAGAGGTTGCACAAGAGAAACAAAGGCAAAGGCGTTTGGTGTGATACAAGGTCGGAAAAAGTTGTGACAACATATAAAGAGTCTATCAAAGCTGCTGACGGTGTTGATTTGGGTTCATCAGCTGGTGTTGATTTGGGTTCATCAGCTGGTGTTGGTTTGGATTCACCAGATGGTGATGGTTTGGATTCGCCTTCTGATATTCCTTTCAACTCTAAAGCATGGGAAAAAGCTATCGGTGATCCGAAGAAGAATAACTTTTACGGTCATGGAATTACTCAAGATCATGAAATATTGCATGCCCATGGAACTTCAGTCGATTCAACACCAGTGAACAATGAGGCCATCATTGAAGCACAAGTGAATGCTAGAGTTGAAAGCCGTCTCGAAGATGTGAGGGAAGAAATGAGGGCTGAGATGAGAAAAATGTTTAGTGATCAACAAAAGGCCATGTCTTCTAACAAGTGAGTTGGTAATGTCTAACCCTTATCGGTATATAAGCTCTAAACTTTTAGGTTGCTAATTTTGTAATGATATTGTAATTCATAACTATAGCCACCCTTACCGATTTTTGATGGGTTATTGTTATTCTGAATGAGTAGTTGATGGATCTTGTTTAGCTTCATATGTTGCATTGTCTTTGTGAATATCCTTTTGGATAGTAGCAGGTGAATATCAATTTGTGTATTTGTGTAAATGGGATGTAGAGAATTTGTGTAGCAATGACATCATGTGGTTGCTGCTGTAACCAAAATACCAACAACCTAGACGTTGCTATTGTAAAACAAAAAGTTGTTGCTGGTTATAAATTTAGTTGCTAATTTAGCAACGAGTGAGGGGTCGTTAGTAATATCATCAATAACAATTTCGTTGCTATCTTTTGATTTAGCAACGACTTGTCCATATCCTAAAATCGGCAACGACTTTGAAGGTCGTTGCAAAATAGCAACGAACTGAGACATTTAGCAATGATATGTGGTTTAGCAACGGGCGATATAGCAACGAACCTGTTTTGTTGGTAATATTGTTGCTAACAACATTTAGCAACGAATTTAGGCCATATTGAAACGATTTTAGGCCGTTGCTATTGGCAGTTTTTCTAGTAGTGTATATAAACTCTCCTCTTACTTGATATGTCCTCATATACATAAACTGCCACCATACGAACAAAACCCGGCTAAGGCGGCTATATTCGGCCAAGACATTACTAGACCCGGATATTCCGGCCAAAACTCGGCTATAACCGATTATATCTGGCCAAGACCCGACAAAACCTGGCCAAGACCTGGATATTCCGGCCAAGACCCGGCTGTATCCGGCAAGACCCAGTCAAGACCCGGAGATATTCGGTTAGATCCAGCTATATACGGCCAAGAACCGGCTGAATCCGTTTATGTGCGGCTATATCCATTTATATCCGGCCAAATCTTTTAAGCATATGAAAAGAAAAAGGGGATATTGGAACAGTTGGTGAAAGAAAGACATGCCACCTGTAACACAAAGTTGAAGTTTAGAAGCAACTAGTTTATGTGTTTTAAGCACGAATCGTGAAGGAGGCAGTTTTGATTACGTTAAACTACATGTTGTTATTACTCTAAAAATGAAAGATTTCAAATGTTTAAGCGTTGTTATAAGAACGTGTGATTTCTTATAACATAAAAAGGGTAAGCGATTACTTATCATAATAGGAAGTGCTAAAATTACGCTTATTGCGCTACAATTAAGTTACATTTTTTTATTATTAAAATGAACTCTAACAATTTTTACAATGCATAATTGAAAGTGATGTGTTCATTCATGACAAGCTTCACAAACACAAATCATTGATATTACAAGAATGGTTAATCTACTTCACTTATAATGCGCGCATATCCAAAGTGAAGTTTTGCAATTTCAAAAATGTTTTAAGAAATAAGTTGTTTAATTCATTCCATTTGCTATTTATAATGATCAAAACAATATAATTGTTTCTAACACTTATAAAGTATTTTTACTTCTTAAGCTATGCTATACTAAATATTAAAAAGTTTTCCACCAAAACATGTTTTATAATAAAAAGAAAAACAATAGAAAAAGTTTGAAGTTCATACAAGTTTTCAGGTCAATACATCGATAATATTTACAAATTACTAAAACTTGTAAATATCCTGAAAATATTCACCTGGAAACACTGTACTATTCCAAGCACATGTATACCACATATTCTAGGGTATATAACTAACCAACAAGTTCTTTCTTCGCCCAATGTGGGACAAAAAAAGCTATAAAAGTCTTCATATCATATAAAAGATTTTTATGTACATTGAAAGAAAGAGATATATAATGCAAGAATTATCAGCATGTGATTTTTCTAAGAACAAGGGGTTTGCTTTTACTTATCTAAAATCATTCGTGAAAAAACTTTAAACATCGCTAAATGAATTACGGCTATTCAAGTAGGGATCGATATACATGACTGAAAGAATTATGTGTTAAGCTGTCCAGAGATAGCATTTTCCATATTATATTACTCCCTCCATCGCATATTAAGTGTCCACTATTCATATGCACAAAGTTTTAGAAAATTCCACTAACTACACTCTCCACCAATCAAATATCATTTTCACCCACTAAAGTCTCATCTCATTGGTTGGAATATTCTATGGACACTTAATTTGGGACATCTAAAGATTCTATTGTGGACACTTAAATTGGGACGGAGGGAGTACTTGTTAAAATCTCAAGTATGTTAAAAAGAGTTTTATGTTAATATCTCTTATTAAGCCGCTAGGTAATCCTTTATATACTTGCATATATTATATATACTGCAAGAGAATTTTTATACGCAGAGTTTGACTGGAAATATTTATAAGCATATAACAAGGAGTACAAGATAAATAACAACATCAACATTTCAGCCCAAAGTAGGCCTATATTAATAGCCATCTTCATTTTTTTGTCTTTTTTCCGGAAGGCTTCAAGCCCGATACTTGGACCCTTACAGTGGCTTAAATTGCGTGGATGATAATCACAATGTCATTATAAGACTAGTTTACTCTAAATTTAAATTGCTTGCCTACTTTAACATCGTTAAATATGCCTACTTTAACATCGTTAAATACTCTTCTTCAAGTCATCAAAGTGTAGTTCCTCTTCAGATTAGCTTGAAAGATACGTGAAATATGTTGGAAGTTGTGGGCCATGAGTTTTAATGACGCGTAGCTAGTTGGTTTCAGACGAGAAATAAGTTGGAAGTTGTGGGCCAAGAGTCGTAAAATCCTTATTCTTTTAAGAATTCACAAAATGAGTTGTAGAAAATATTTGGGAATATGGAGAATCTTTTAGTATGGACCTATGTCTAATTAAAGATTTAAATTGGTTTCCACCAAGACATGCTAGACCGTTAAAAAAACAAAAATGTAAAATGGATGAAATAAAACTCTAGAGATTATAATTTTTTTCAGATTTCAAATACTTCGTTGCAATTTGCAGTTTTTTTAACTTGCAAGAAAGTGATCAACTGAAAACTTAATATTATTCTAGACACTTATAACCCACATACAATAAGATATATAAATAACCCACAATTTATTTCTTCAACCAACGTGGGATAGAAGGTTAAAAAAGATATCCATATTAAACGATAACAATGAAATTATATGTTGTTATTGCTATGGCTATAAATACGAAAGATTGCAAACGTTTAAGCAATGTTGTATTAGAAGTACAGTACCTATGGTTTTATCTAGGGGTGGGGCAATTCTCAAAACGACACGCTAAATGACACGAACTCGATACGACGTTAAACAGGTATGGGTTGAGGATAAGCAGGTTTGGGTAAAAAAACGGGTCAACCCATCTAACCCGTTTAATAAACGGGTTGTGTTTGGGTTGAGTAAGTATTAAACAGGTCAACCCATGAACCCGTTTAAATATATAAGATCTAAAAAATAAAATATACAACCTGTTTTTATGTTGGATGTGGACTAAATGTATTTTGTTATTTATTTAGTATGAGTGAATTATAATTTTATACCTTAGATATCATGAAAATTTACGCTTATAATTCATAAAATTGTCGCATAGTTATTTCTATGTTATTCTTATCGTATTTTAGATCCTTATATCGTTTTTTGCATTTAAACTAGATAAATCGACAAACCACCAGCTTTATTCACTGCTTGACCTATTTACTTCAATGGGTTAAACGGGTCACAAAATGGGTTACAAGTGTTATGCAGGTCTGGGTTAGGGTTGAGTTTCTTGACACGATTAATAAATGAGTCGTGTTTGGGTAAAGGCTATACTAACCCGCCAACACGCGAACTCGAATAGGTTAACACGAATACGACTCGATTGCCACTCCTAGTTTATCTAGGAAAAAGGAGTTACAGTTTACTTATCAAGAATTATTATGTAGAAATTAATACACCGCGAAGGAATTATATTGTTTCGGTTATGAACGTTGAAGTATTTGTATATTATGATATCAGTTGTGGCACTAGGTTGTTTAGAAAACTTGTTATGCCGATCATTATTGGCAGCCATCTTCATCTCTGTTTTCTTTTTTTCCCGAAGGGTTTAAGCCCAATGTTGGACCCGGCCTTACAGTGGCTCAAATTACGTGGATGACAACCACAATGTCATCATAAGACTCGTTTACTCTAACTAATCTTGTTTAAGTCATCAGTGTAGCTCCTCCGAAGATTAGCTCGAAATATGCGCGAAATTGGTTTGGAAGTTGTGGTCCAAGACGTTTTAATAGTGTTCAGAAGTTGGGTTGCCTTGTCTTATTATCTTTTTTGGTTCCTTCAATAAATGTGAAAAAAAAAAAAAAAAAAAAAAAAAAAAAAAAAAAAAAACATTGAAATTTTTTTTCGTCAACCAATGTGGGATTACGTTTTCGGGTCTTGAACGTTGGAGTTTGTCCATGTTTTGATACTTTTTTCAGCCCTAGGTTGTTTAGGAAACTTATTATGCCGATAAGTAAGCATGTTTCGAATGCTCAAATGTACAAATTTAAGTTTGCAAGTAGCTAGGCAAAGTTTATGACAAACGCTTATGTCAAGATCTACAAATAAGAACCTTGGCAATTCTTTAAGCTTATTACAGTCATAGGTGTAAAATATTTATTGTATACATTGTTTCGATATGCTTATGTCAAGATCTGAAAACAATATACGATTAGTTATGTGTTTATTTTGCACGTAGTTATAAATTGTCCTTAACAAGCAAATTACCATAATATTTATGTATTTTAGGAAAAATCAGGATATACCCACTATTCACATACATACTTTTGCTTTTGTATCACTATCGCAAATATATAGTTGAAAGGTCAAAAACGGCTTAAGAAAAATAGGTTATTGGCTCAATCTTAACTTTTGACTAAAGAGTCGATGGGACATGTGTTTAATGCCTGTAGCTAGGTCTTTGGGGTATGGTCAGTTGGCACCCAAGAAGGGTGCGCAAAGCCAAGATTTCCCCGTTGATTTAGTTCTTTTGAAGACACATTCTTGCTTTTGCATTGCCATGTAACATTCCCAACGGCAACCTTATTGATAATTTCTATTTTATATAGTGTCTTAAGAACAAAATCATGTATGAGCTTAAAGAAATGCGTTTTGTAATCAACTTACGTTTGGTATTAGTAACGACGAAATACATTGTGGTAAAATGATGACTAACCATGATTTTTTTTGTGTGTGGCTTAACCGAGTTCTAACCATTTTCACAGATGCAAAATTTATGAAAAGCTCCACAAACAAAAACTATGTAGCATGCGATTGCAGAAATGGTTAATTTACTTCATTTCCATTTGCTATTCGTTTAATAAAACTAAACCAAACAATAAAATGAAGAACAAAGCAATATAATAAAGAATATTAAAAATTTAAGAATTCATATTAATTCACAGTTGAATGAACTTTCTCATGCCATCTATAATTAGCTTGCAAACTTTTTTAGCATGAAGATGAGCACTCACCTGAGAACATAATACTAATCTAATGACAAGTAATTTACGTACACTATGGTATATATTCAACCAACAAGTTCATCGTTCAACCTCTGTGGGATATTATGTGGATAGAAAGTTGGCACAGTTCTCTATTGTTGAAAGAAATCCAACAAATCGATTTATAGAGCGAAATCACGAAGCAAAAACAACTCTAACAAGACTTCATCAAAGGGTTATGATCCCTTAATATCGAGTGGCACCAACACACACGAGATATTTTACACTCAAACGTTTATTAAAAATGAGGAGGAAAAGAAAGTACAAATCTTTATTAAATGTTTATTAAAATGATGGGGGGAAAACATAAACCTTGGTAAACTCAGCATTAGAGGATCAGAACAAATTAAGACAATTTAATTGCTTCTCATACTATTTCTTGATTGACTTATTCAAAAATACTTTTTACTCTTATACTATATGATGCTAAAGATTATAATGTTTTTCACCATGACATTTTTTACAGTAGAAAAATATAAATAGAAGGGATAAAAAGGTTAAGAGTTCATATAAGTTTTCAAATAGTATCAGTTACTAGTTTAAATTTGCAACTATTTAAACAAAGCAACTAATCTACTTGAAAACAGTATACTATTCTAAACACATTAAACTTAGATATACTACAATATATAAGTAACCAGAATGTTCTTTTTAAAACCTATGTGGGATATAATGATAGGATTAAAAGTTGCAAAAGGTGTCCATAGAAAAATTGTAAAAAAAAGTAGAAAATATTTTTATGTATATGGAAAGAAGAAAATAGTGAAAGAAATATATGTCACTTGAAACTCCATATTGAAGTTTAGAAGTAACTAGTTTATTGCTTTTAATAAGAAATTGCAAATGTTTAAGCATTGTATTCAAAGAACATGTGATTTATTTCTAAGAAAAAAAGCATTAGCGTTTACTTATCTGAAATCATTAATGTAAAAATTCTAAACATCGCTCACTGAACTAAGTTTTGTTAGATTGTATGTTTACAATGAAACCTGTAGGTATAACTTTATTGTTTAGCAATATTTACAATGGTAAAACACAAATTCCCAAAACCCACAAACAGGGCTTGGGCCTAATGTAAAACCTTAATTTACAAAACCCACAAACCGGGCTTGGGCCAAATTATCCACTACCCACAAACCGGGCTTGGGCCTAATTATCCACTAATACGTTTTGGGTCATGAACTTAAAGAATTTATGCATATGTAACTTTACTTGGCCTAAGATGCCCAAATAATATTACCATGGTTTCTTTATGTTATAATCCTCATCAATTACGTTCATTTAATTCACATATCATTTTTTAGAATGGTAATTTTTATAACTTACATCACATATCTCACAAATACGCGAACTCACAACCTCTAGGTTGATGAGCCACTCACATACTGCTAGGCCAAGAGGATTTCAAACGCGTCCCGTTTATTAGCTCCTAATAAGTTAGTAGCCGTTAGACCATTAAACTTCGTCTATCTATTTTCTTTGACTCTACTTTCTAACTACATGTTCTTAGGGCATATAGTATTAGTGGCTTAAATTGCGTGAATGACAACCAAAATATAGTATCAGAATACAAACTTTTTCATTTATTTTTAGTGCCTCCTTAGTTTAATTTGTTCATTGCTACCCAAGGTCTCTGGTCTAGAGATGTATTATGAGATAGGTAATATATATATGAAAAAATTTTGCCGTTCTTAAAAAAGAATCATAAAATAAATAAAAAATCCGTTCATTGCTTCTTTTCTAATCATCAAGTGTGGCTCCTCTTAGGATTATCTTGAATATATTACTAGTTGTTGATTGTTAGTATCGTTTTTTTATTTGGGTAAGGTTCCATTATAACGAAAATACATATGGTTGTAGATGAAGATAATACATTCCAAAGGATAACTCGTTACAAACTTACGACTATGATTAACATATGTTTATTTCTTAGCTCAAATTTTAAGTTTAAACTCAATTGCGAATTTTATTTTTATATCACAATAAAATGTTGTTTTATACTTAAGTTTGACAATGTAAAAACGCATGACATTTTTTGCGTAATTTATTTTTCCTTTCTAATTTTGGCATAATTGATTGTCAATCATTTGCTTAATTTTATTACATTAGCAAAAATAAGCAACCTTCGATAAAAAGGGATAAAGAACGATAACCAAGAAAAGTAAAAAAGATCAAGAATTCATATTAACCCATATGCGATTTTCTTCATGTTATGTTTGGTTAGCAGGCAAACCTTTTAAGCGGAAAGAAATCACATATATGAAAACGTAACTAATCTAGTCACAAGAAACTCATGTACGCTATAGTATATTACTAACCAAGAACTTCTTTTTACAACCTATGTGGGATAGATTATTTGGATAAAAAAATTTGAGTTTGAATAGAATTTATATTGGATAGAAGACTTATTAAGAGTTGGTGATGGAAACTTGAAACTCCAAAATCCAAATTAAAGTTCAACTAGGATGAGTGAATTTAGAGCATGAAACTAACAGACAATGACAGATTGCAAATGTACTTTGTAATAAAAGAACTTGTGATTATTTCAAGCGTTTACTTGTCTGAAATCTATAGATCTTTTACTTATTTGAAATCTTTTATGTAGAAATTCTATTACGTTTTTGGGTCATAATTGTTAGAATATTTAAGTAATATGATACTTGCTTTGGCCTTAGGTTATCTAGAAAACGTATTATGCCGATCACTAGGCATTTTTTAAATGCTCGGTTTGTGAATTATGAATGTATTGATTCACTTTTGCAAGTAGCTAGGCAAAGCCTAGCACAACAATGCTTGTATGGTGAGAACTTATGTCAAATCTAAATATAAGCAGCTAGCACTCCTTTACCATGTACATAGTAAAAATCATTCAAGTAGAAATCGGTATACGCCCTTAATGAATTACGTGTTCAGCTATTTAGGTTAAGTATTTCTATATTATGATACTTGTTTTTGGCCCTAGGTTAAAATCTCAATTTGTTAAGAAAGTACTTATGTTAAAATTTTAAGCATATAACAAGAGTACAAGACATAAAACATAATTGAGCCTCCATATAAAACATGCATCATTTCAACCCAAGTTATTGGGCCTATGTCTAGTAGCCATCTTCATCTTCTAATTCTTTTTTTCCAAAAAGCTTCAAGCACAATGTCATTATAAGACAGTTTACTCTGAATTTAAATTTCGTACCTACTTTAACATCATTAACTTCTCTTCTTCAAGTCATCAAAGTGTAGCTCATCTTAAGGTTAACTCAAAAGATATGCGAAATCTGTTGGTAGTTGGGGGTCCAAAACTTTTAATGGCGCATAGCTTGGTTAGTTTCAAACGAGAAATAAAACTCGTAAAATCCTTGGTCTTTTAAGAATTCAAATAATAAATGTTATTATTCTAATTCGCATGTGGTTGTAGAAAATATTTGAGAATATAAAGCACCATTTAGTATGGGACCTATGTAAAATTAAAGGTTCAAGTGGTTCCACCATAACATGTTTTAGAGTAAAGAAACCCCAAAATGGACAAGACAAAAAGTCAAGAGTTAATATGAATTTTCAGCGGTGCACACCCTCACAAATTTTTTTAATTTGCAAGAAGAGTGCTTCACTGAAAACATTATACTATTCTAGACACACGTGCCTCACGTAGACTACATTATATTAGTAACAAACCATTTCTTTCTTCAGCCAATGTGGGATTACGTTTAGAAAACTTATTTGCCGATTAGTTTGCGTTTTTGAATGCTCAAATATACAAATTTAAGTTTGCAAGTAGCTAGGCTAAGTTTATGACAACCATGCTTATATATGTCAAAATTTAAAAATAAGCAGCTAGGCAATACTTGATGCATATAGTCTCAATGTTTATAAACTGTTTTGGTTGTTGAGTTAGAATGTTAGATAGCTTAATCAAAACAATAATGATATATAGCCTATCAACATATTTTTGCTTTTTGCATTGCTATATAACATTCATTCACCCAAATATAGGCAATGCATTAAGCAACACATAAAGTGATACTTTCTGTTTTCCGAGAAGGTATAAGAAAAACTCATGTATGAGCTTAGGGAAATACGTTTTGTAATCAATTTATGCTTGCTCTTGGTAATGGCGAAACACATTGTGGTAAAATCATAAGTAACATTTATTTGTAGCATGAGATTGCATCAATGGTTAGTTTACTCACTTGCATTTGCTATTGGTAACAATAAATAAAAAAAATCATTATTAATAAATAATATAGCAATTTCCATTTATAAATCCCAAACCATTCTCATACACGTGCAAAGAAAAGTGATAGTTAAGTTTTCCAATTTCAGAAATGTTTTTAAAAAAGGGGTTGTTTAATTCAATTACATTTGTTTTTTATAGTGTGATTCGCGCAAAACCGTCAAGTCTTCTCACTCAAGCCTGCCACTTGTGAATGGCCGACCGTAACAAACTTAAAACAGTTCCAGCACGAATGCAATGAAGATCAGGAGAGTATAGTGTTTCCCCAGGTCGTTAATTCCCAACGAGCTGTGCGAGAATAGTCAGACGTATAGCGATCGAGAGATTTGAATGGGAAAAGAGATTTGAATATGATTAAACTAAGGAAAAAGCCCATAAACTACAGGGGCTTAAATGCAAATTAAAGAGAATTAAAAAGATAAAAAATATTAAATAAACGCTATCACTATTTGCAAAATGATGTTTTTGTTTTTATTTTTTATAAAACTGAAATTAAAAACTACGTAACGTACAAATGAAAACGTGAAACTTACACAATATAAATCCTAAAAATATGAAAATGACATTTTTACAAACCTAATGATAAAAGAAAATTTATAGAAAAAGAAAATTATTTTTATAACTATTTAATTAATTATTATTAATTAAAAACTATTTTTAACTATTAAATAATAACCTAAAATACAAGAAAATATGAAACAAAGCTAGAAAAATAAAAATAAGACTTAGAAAAATCTAAAATATCAAAATAGAATTTTCAAAACTATTTTTGTATTTTTCTGAATATTTTTCTATTTTCTAGGAATTAAAAACTATTAAAAACTAATTAAATTATTTAAAAATACAAATTTAACTAAGAAAAATCTAGAAAAATATTTTTTTGGCTTTTTATATTTATCTTAACTTAAGAAAATTGAAAAATTATTTTTTTGAAACTTTTCTTAATTATTTGTATTTAATGTTAATTAAAAATGCTTAAAAACTAATTTAAATTAAGAAAAATAGCAAACAAGCTTGGAAAAATATGAAAATTTCAGGAAAACTCTAAAATTATATTAGGAAGCTAGGAAAAATGGAAAAACATGAGGTTGTGTGGAGGAATTTGAAACTGATGTGGAATGTGCTTATGAAATAAGCACTTGGATAAGCTAAAGGGACAAAACAAGTACCACACTGATACACAAGCTACTATAAGCTAAAATTGACCAAATGCAACAATTCTCAACTGTCCTAAACCTCTGGAATGCTGATTACCAAGATTTGATGAATTGAGATCATAAGCTAAAACAGATTTTGGTGGTCTACTTTAAGCCCAAGAATAAGCAATCAAATAAGCTAGCAACTAAAAACCAAAACTTAGAACTTACACTAGACCTAGGTGAGACCTTATAAACCAAATTACAGACCTAGATAAGCTCTGATGAGCTTAATACAAGCTCTGCAAAACCTGCAAAAGCCCTGTGCAGACTTAATGCCCTGCACAGGGCAGTTAGTCCCATTTTGACAAGCTCATATGAAGCTTCTAAAAATTTGATAAAAATCTGGAAAAATGCTAATAAGAAACAAGACCAGCAGAAGTTTTTAAACCTATAATTTTCATTGGCATTGACCCAGAAATGAATGCATGGAAAATCCTCCCATTTGGACTCAAAACTGATATTTTAAAATTTTGACTTTTTGACAAAAATGGAAGATTGACTTTTTTGAACTTTGAATCAAATTTGTGAACTGAAAATGATATCTTATGATGAAATAAACTTAAGGAAAGCTAGTTCTATGAATTTGAGACACAAAACAAGTTTTTGATTTGCAAATACTTCAACAGTTAAGCAATGAAAACAGTTGACAGGTAACTTTGACTTTGAGAGTTTGTAGATGCAATTCAATGATAGAGATAAGTATAATAGGACTTAATAAACATGAAACAACTGGCCTAAACCACTACTCTAACCCAAATCACAGATAGATCAGCAATTCCAAACACCCTTTTATATAACTGTCATGCAATTAAAATGAGTTAAACACTAAACCAACTAGTATTAATGATCAAATTAAGTTAAGCTACCCTACATACAACTTAATAAACAGGTTTTAACAGTTTATGACTACCAATACAAACACAATCAAAATATGCAAACTTATGTGAAAATGTAAATAAGGCAACTACTCACAGATGTCCACCTTGACTTGCAGGCTAAAACCAAACCAAATCCTACACTGGCCTAATCTATTTTAACCCAAATCCATCCTCTGCAACAGCTTTAATCATCACCATTCCCAGTTTTGAACCACAGTTGACTTTTGTTGACCAGATTCCAATATTGTTTAAAACTTAAAGACAAGCTTGCAGAAAGCTATAATAAGCTAGTACAAGCTTGTTTGAGCTTATGAATAAGCTGATTGAAGCTTGGACCTTAGAGTTTGAAAATGCAAAATGTAACAGTGAGATTGAAATTTTGAAACATGAACATAAGCTGAATTGATAGTTGAAATAAGTTGCAATACACTTGAATACCTTTGTTTGATACAAATAAGCTTGAAAATACAACTGAAAACTACTTAAGACATGATAATCTAAAAAACGACATACAAGAAATTTAAAAACTAAACTACTGCCTTATTCTTGTTTCTTCTTCCTTCTTTTATACCCAAATGGTTTACTCTCTCTCTTCTGAGCACATCCCATCAAAATTTTGTAGCCATTGGATGCGTAGAAATGATATTGGCCACTGGATGGTTTTGGCGGGAAAAATTGGTATTTGACCTCTGGGCTTTTAGACTGCAACTAGGGGGGGTGGACAGGTGTGATGATGAGGGGGTTGATGTGGAAGAGATAAGGGGGGCTGAGGTGATGGGAGAGTGGGTTGCAGGCATTGGTCCAGTGGGGAAGAAGGTGGGCGGGTAAAGGTGGGAGTTTGACTGGTTTTGACCAAAGGGTCAAAAAGGGAAGGTCAAGGGTTAAGGCAGGGTCACAATTGTTTTGGCAGGGGGTCAAAAATAGGTTTTGACAAGGCTTAGGTTAGGTTATGATAAGGACTTGTTTGTAATTTTTCCAAACTTGAGGGGCCATTCCTGCCATTTTCTCAAAGTTTACACAAGGATCAAAATTGACAAGCTTCCATAGTACAAGGACTATTTTTGACATTTTCAAATTTTCCAGGGACCAAACTTGACATTTTTGATACTTGAGGGACCTTTTCTGCCATTTAACAAAAGATTTATTCAAGGACCATTTTTGACAAATTAGAATATTTCAGGGACCTTGAATAACATTTTTCTTTATTTAGATTACCAGGGACTGTTTTTGATAACTTTTGAAACTTGGGGGACTAAAACTGCCAATTATGCAAACTTTATACGTTTTTCACCAGATTTTGATATTTTTGCATTTAAAACACATAAAACACTTATTTGTGATATTTTTATCATTTTGATGCATTTCTGAGTGTTTTCAGATGTTTTTGCAGTTTAAATGGTACAAAAATGATGAGTATTTAAACACTCATCAATCCCCCACACTAAGATATTGCTAGTCCCTAGCAATGTTTTAAGAAAAATTAATGGATTTCATCTCTTTACCAAAAGCCATTACTTCTGGAGTAGCCAAATGTTTCAGTTCAAGTAAGAACCTTGGTACACCGATAACCAAATGATTTTGAGCAAATCACCAGCTTTCAACGGATTTGATTTGTCTTTACTAGAAGCCGTTTGCTTCTGGACTAGCCAACTCTTAGATAAATTATCAATATTATCTTTGGTGAGCTGATTACCAATTATGGTTTTTCCACTGCCTTTACCACAAGCCATAAACTTGCGGGCTAGCCAACTCTTCACTTTTAAGGATATGGTGAGCTGAATACCATACAATTTTGGGCAAATTGCAAGCCGTCAACGGATTTGAGATATCTTTACCAAGAGCCGTTTGCTCCTGGATTAGCCAATCCTTATGTGGGTTAGACATGGTGGACTGATTACCATTTGTTGTGTTTAGTACATAGTACTTCCACTAATTTTTTTTTTTTAAATTTGGCCATTTTGGGGGAAAAAGGGACTAAAAGGGTACATTTATGATCAAAATTCGCCAGAATTTCCCCCCCACACTTAGAAATGAATATTGTCCTCAATATTCAAAGTACCGGCTGTTATGCCGAAACTTAGAACGTAAAAAGATAACATTTACTAGCTAAGTGTAGAAACACAACAATTATTCTCTTTTTTAATATTTACAATTTTCATTCATTTTTTAGATCTATATACAACATGTGGGGCATCTCCCCCACACTAGGGTGGTACACACGGGTGAAAACCCATGTTTAACTACTGTTTTTGATTACCGAGTCGCTAGCTTGACTCGACCCCGAATTAATTTGTTCATGGGGAAGTAAGTGGAAGAGACAATCTCCATCGGACTTTCATTCAAGATGTTTGGATAAACATTGAAGTACGTGAAAGTTCCACACCGATGAGATACAGACAGACCCGGCTCACAAATGGTGCATGGAAATGCCGGGGTCAAAGATAATGTCTTCATTCCCGAAGGAGTGAAGAACAGGAGAAGTGACAGAATATATGAAGAAAAGAAAGAAAATCATGATACAAATCATGATTAACTCTTCATCCTCAATAGGAGAATTCATAGTTTCATGAATCTCCTCAGTTAAGCTTACTTGATCAAGACATACTATGGGTGTGTCTAGATCAAAATGGAAGTTATCATACTCCGGCGGAGATATGATATGAGTGAGTTCACCGGCGAACTCCTCGTGAAGAGAATCAATCACAAGATGTAAATCTGTGAATTCTTGTTCCACTGTAGACTCATCACTATCCTCAATCTGAGTATCAAAGAGTGGATTCTCAGAAATTAAAGTGAATTCAGAGTTGAATTCAAATAGAGGATTGGTGACAGTAGTTTTGAATGTTTCAGGAACAAAGTGATTAACATTCTCTATTGGACTGTTGGGATAAGAAGTGAGTGAATGATCATTATCAAGGAGACTTTCAGTCTCTCCCAGATCGGCTTTGAAATCAGAAAGACTATCATTACTTTCTGATGAAAGTGGATTGGTGTGAGTGAGTTCATAGGTGAACTCCTCAAGATGATGATCAGCATCAGTCTGAGGGAGTGATGTCTCAACATACTCGATGTTTCCATAAGAAGTACAATCGTCGCTAACATCGGAGAAAGTTTCAAAATGATCTTTTGAACACTCAAGAGGGGAAATAGAATCACACACATGATCAGAAGTTCCTTGTGACTCTCTCGGGATTGGGACAAGGTTCTCAACACTAGACTTTATGAATTCGTCTGATTCCTTTTTAGGAACAGTGTCAAGATGCTCGTCCCCCATGGTCAGAGAGTGAGTGGGAGCTTTGGGTGTGATAGCAGTTGTTTGAGATGGAATCTCAACTGCTGGGATATCATCTGATGAACTTGATGAATCAAGTGTATCCTCATCATCACTGTCATCAGGAATAAAACGAAACTGAGAGCTAGATCTGGTTGCTTTTTCTTTTGCAATTGATTCCCTAACAGATTTTTCAAAGGCAATTTGAGATTTTATTTTAGCAGCCTGCTCTTCAGCTAGCAATTCTTCCATGGATTTCTCATGTGAATTTTGAATGACAGGACATTGTGGGAGTGGAGATTTGTCAAAACCGGAAGGTTGACATTGATAATCATCATGAGGACCCCCACAGTGTACACAAGAAAAACTGGGAACATTATGAAATGCAGTTTTATTGAACTCCTCACCTCTTTTCACTAACTCCAGAAGCTCTAGATAAGTGTCTTGTTGGGTTTGTTGAGGAGTTTGAGTTATTTGGCACTGTGGAGGTTGGTCGTGATATAGATAGTCGTAATTGTTACAAGGAAATGGATTCCCTGTTTGACAATCAGAGTTGGAATGGGGACCTCCACAGTTCTCACAACAGTAAAACTGTTGAGTCTGGACTAGTGAATCATATGGATATTGGTCATAATCAAAGTTCTGAGCATTACCGGAAAACTGTTCATAGACAAACGTGTTTCCGGATTGACACTCAAATCCTTGGTGAGGACCTCCACAAAATTCACAGCAGTTAGGTTGGTTATATGAAGATAAGTCGGGCTGTGGTGGGTAATTGGAAAAGTTTGAGGGGTCGTTAAATGAGTTCTGATTAGGATCATAATCAAATGAATTCCTCGAACCACAAAACAAACAACTCCCGTTACGAATATCATTACCACACTGTACACACGTACACCAACGACAGGGTGAACCATAAAGAGGCTCACCACAACTGACACAAGGAATAAACGATTCTATTTGAGAGTTATGAGAAGGAATCTGATTATTCAAAGAATCAACAAAACCAACATGGTGATCTGAATGACTATCAAGTCTCGAAGAACATTTTGAAAAATCCGGAGGTGGGACAAGTGGTGTGCTCTGAGAGCTAGCAATTTCCACCACTTCCGTTATGGTCTCCGGTTCTGGTTCTTGAGAAACGTGAAGATTAGGCAAGTCATTCTTGCTAGTCACCGGTCTAAATTCTGCATGTTTGCTTTTAACCGTAAACCGTGAAAGTTTAGGATCAATTCTAGACGGCTTAGGAGCAGTTGAGGGATTAGATCTTTGGATAACCGTAGGTTGGACGTATTTAGCACTTCCTTTATTAGAGGGAAGTACCTGGTCCTTTGTCACCCCGGTTTCTCGTTCCATTTCCCTACGCAGAATTAATGGATCTTCACGAACAACACGAATTCTAGACATTTGTGATAAAGTCTGAAGCTTTTCAGCTTCGTCCCAGAATTCGTCGTAGTCGAGAGATTCCATGAGAATAGAATTTTAGAATCAAATGGATAGAGGGTAAAGAGATAAAGAATCAAAAAGGGTAAGAGGGTAAAGATGAATATTTTTGGGTTTTTGGATAAACATTTTGAAAAAACAAAGAATGAAAATCTTTTTGGGTTTTTGATTTTTATAAGAAGATATAAATATATAGATGGTATAAACAAGGAGTGAATATTCAAATCACTAATCTGCTAAACGTAAGACTATTAGCACTGCTCCCCGGCAGCGGCGCCAAAATTTGATTCGCGCAAAACCGTCAAGTCTTCTCACTCAAGCCTGCCACTTGTGAATGGCCGACCGTAACAAACTTAAAACAGTTCCAGCACGAATGCAATGAAGATCAGGAGAGTATAGTGTTTCCCCAGGTCGTTAAGTCCCAACGAGCTGTGCGAGAATAGTCAGACGTATAGCGATCGAGAGATTTGAATGGGAAAAGAGATTTGAATATGATTATAACTAAGGAAAAAGCCCATAAACTACAGGGGCTTAAATGCAAATTAAAGAGAATTAAAAAGATAAAAAATATTAAATAAACGCTATCACTATTTGCAAAATGATGTTTTTGTTTTTATGTTTTTATAAAACTGAAATTAAAAACTACGTAACGTACAAATGAAAACGTGAAACTTACACAATATAAATCCTAAAAATATGAAAATGACATTTTTACGAACCTAATGATAAAAGAAAATTTATAGAAAAAGAAAATTATTTTTATAACTATTTAATTAATTATTATTAATTAAAAACTATTTTTAACTATTAAATAATAACCTAAAATACAAGAAAATATGAAACAAAGCTAGATAAATAAAAATAAGACTTAGAAAAATCTAAAATATCAAAATAGAATTTTCAAAACTATTTTTGTATTTTTCTGAATATTTTTCTATTTTCTAGGAATTAAAAACTATTAAAAACTAATTAAATTATTTAAAAATACAAATTTAACTAAGAAAAATCTAGAAAAATATTTTTTTGGCTTTTTATATTTATCTTAACTTAATAAAATTGAAAAATTATTTTTTTGAAACTTTTCTTAATTATTTGTATTTAATGCTAATTAAAAATGCTTAAAAACTAATTTAAATTAAGAAAAATAGCAAACAAGCTTGGAAAAATATGAAAATTTCAGGAAAACTATAAAATTATATTAGGAAGCTAGGAAAAATGGAAAAACATGAGGTTGTGTGGAGGAATTTGAAACTGATGTGGAATGTGCTTATGAAATAAGCACTTGGATAAGCTAAAGGGACAAAACAAGTACCACACTGATACACAAGCTACTATAAGCTAAAATTGACCAAATGCAACAATTCTCAACTGTCCTAAACCTCTGGAATGCTGATTACCAAGATTTGATGAATTGAGATCATAAGCTAAAACAGATTTTGGTGGTCTACTTTAAGCCCAAGAATAAGCAATCAAATAAGCTAGCAACTAAAAACCAAAACTTAGAACTTACACTAGACCTAGGTGAGACCTTATAAACCAAATTACAGACCTAGATAAGCTCTGATGAGCTTAATACAAGCTCTGCAAAACCTGCAAAAGCCCTGTGCAGACTTAATGCCCTGCACAGGGCAGTTAGTCCCATTTTGACAAGCTCATATGAAGCTTCTAAAAATTTGATAAAAATCTGGAAAAATGCTAATAAGAAACAAGACCAGCAGAAGTTTTTAAACCTATAATTTTCATTGGCATTGACCCAGAAATGAATGCATGAAAAATCCTCCCATTTGGACTCAAAACTGATATTTCAAAATTTTGACTTTTTGACAAAAATGGAAGATTGACTTTTTTGAACTTTGAATCAAATTTGTGAACTGAAAATGATATCTTATGATGAAATAAACTTAAGGAAAGCTAGTTCTATGAATTTGAGACACAAAACAAGTTTTTGATTTGCAAATACTTCAACAGTTAAGCAATGAAAACAGTTGACAGGTAACTTTGACTTTGAGAGTTTGTAGATGCAATTCAATGACAGAGATAAGTATAATAGGACTTAATAAACATGAAACAACTGGCCTAAACCACTACTCTAACCCAAATCACAGATAGATCAGCAATTCCAAACACCCTTTTATATAACTGTCATGCAATTAAAATGAGCTAAACACTAAACCAACTAGTATTAATGATCAAATTAAGTTAAGCTACCCTACATACAACTTAATAAACAGGTTTTAACAGTTTATGACTACCAATACAAACACAATCAAAATATGCAAACTTATGTGAAAATGTAAATAAGGCAACTACTCACAGATGTCCACCTTGACTTGCAGGCTAAAACCAAACCAAATCCTACACTGGCCTAATCTATTTTAACCCAAATCCATCCTCTGCAACAGCTTTAATCATCACCATTCCCAGTTTTGAACCACAGTTGACTTTTGTTGACCAGATTCCAATATTGTTTAAAACTTAAAGACAAGCTTGCAGAAAGCTATAATAAGCTAGTACAAGCTTGTTTGAGCTTATGAATAAGCTGATTGAAGCTTGGACCTTAGAGTTTGAAAATGCAAAATGTAACAGTGAGATTGAAATTTTGAAACATGAACATAAGCTGAATTGATAGTTGAAATAAGTTGCAATACACTTGAATACCTTTGTTTGATACAAATAAGCTTGAAAATACAACTGAAAACTACTTAAGACATGATAATCTAAAAAACGACATACAAGAAATTTAAAAACTAAACTACTGCCTTATTCTTGTTTCTTCTTCCTTCTTTTATACCCAAATGGTTTACTCTCTCTCTTCTGAGCACATCCCATCAAAATTTTGTAGCCATTGGATGCGTAGAAATGATATTGGCCACTGGATGGTTTTGGCGGGAAAAATTGGTATTTGACCTCTGGGCTTTTAGACTGCAACTAGGGGGGGGGGGGTGGACAGGTGTGATGATGAGGGGGTTGATGTGGAAGAGATAAGGGGGGCTGAGGTGATGGGAGAGTGGGTTGCAGGCATTGGTCCAGTGGGGAAGAAGGTGGGCGGGTAAAGGTGGGAGTTTGACTGGTTTTGACCAAAGGGTCAAAAAGGGAAGGTCAAGGGTTAAGGCAGGGTCACAATTGTTTTGGCAGGGGGTCAAAAATAGGTTTTGACAAGGCTTAGGTTAGGTTATGATAAGGACTTGTTTGTAATTTTTCCAAACTTGAGGGGCCATTCCTGCCATTTTCTCAAAGTTTACACAAGGATCAAAATTGACAAGCTTCCATAGTACAAGGACTATTTTTGACATTTTCAAATTTTCCAGGGACCAAACTTGACATTTTTGAAACTTGAGGGACCTTTTCTGCCATTTAACAAAAGATTTATTCAAGGACCATTTTTGATAAATTAGAATATTTCAGGGACCTTGAATAACATTTTTCTTTATTTAGATTTACCAGGGACTGTTTTTGACAACTTTTGAAACTTGGGGGACTAAAACTGCCAATTATGCAAACTTTATACGTTTTTCACCAGATTTTGATATTTTTGCATTTAAAACACATAAAACACTTATTTGTGATATTTTTATCATTTTGATGCATTTCTGAGTGTTTTCAGATGTTTTTGCAGTTTAAATGGTACAAAAATGATGAGTATTTAGACACTCATCATAGTGATCAAAGAAAATTTGTTCTAATATATTTTCCCTCTTAAGCTATTTGAAGTAAAAGATTAGAAAGATCTCCACAAGAACATGTTTTATACTAAATACTTCGTCAATAAAAGTAGACAAAAAAAAAAAAAAAAAAAAAAAAAAAAAAAGAGTTAAGAGCTAATATATGTTTTGAGATATATTCTTGCCTTCCAGATTTTTTTTAAACTTGGAAGAAGTGGTATAGATATGAGAACACAGTATTATTCTAGACATGCATAACCCACATACACTAGAGTATACTAGCCGGGTACCCGCGCACAGCGGCGGCGATAAATATAGTTATATGTGTTTGCTTACCCGTTTAGTGAATTCGTTTCACAACACTTCGAATGTATATGTGTTAGTTGTAAGTGTTTGTTTGGGGTTACCCGTAACTTTCCCGTAGCTTTCCCGCGACATCATTATTATGCGTCAAACACTACCCCAAAAGTATATGATTTTGACGAATCAAGATTATATTGATTGAAATAAATGAAATAAAGGTTAAAGTTGTAAAAATTTGAATTAAAATAAAATAAACCCATTAAAATATAAAAACTAAAAACTCATAAAAATATATCAAAATGGATGTTGAATTAAAGAGCATAAAATTTTAGAAAATATGGTGAAATTAGATTATAAAAAAAATAAGTAGTTAAAAGATATTTTAATTTAAAAATAAAGATGAATTTTTAGTTGAGAAATGACACATGTCATTTTATAATTGGAGCTCTTTATCTTAATTTTTAGTGGTTAGGAGTTAGGTTTGAAGTTTGTTAGAAGTTAGACTTGGAGTTTGTTAAGAAGTGACACATGTCATCTCATGATTGGAGTTCCTTATCTTAATTTTTGGTTATAAAAACTATTTCCATAATAAGCAAGTAAAAAATTCTGAATTTTTAAGTTTTCTAATTTTAGAAGGCCTAAATGCATTATAAAGTAGTATAGATTAGTGAACCAACAACATATTTCTTCAACTTATGTGAGATAAGAATGTTAGACTAGAAAGATAGAAGATATTTCCTCAAACATTTGGTAAACTATCACTGAGTATACAAAAAGACTTTTAAGTGTATATAAAGAAAAGATAGATAACTTGGAACACTTATGTTAACATCTTTATTTAAAGCAGCTATCCAATGCTTTATATATAAGTTGGAAATATATGTAAGCAGATATAATTGGGCCTGAATGTAAGCATGCCTTCAGCTCAAATTACTGGGCCTTTGTCTAGTAGCAACTTTTATTTTTTTGCCAAAGCGTGAGCCTTGGGCTTCTAAAATCAGCCAAACTGCATACTTTAATTCTTTTCATGACTTGATCAGTTGGCTCCAAATGAAAAATAAGATTTGCAAAACCTTTTAAGAATTTAAAAAATTGTTTAGTATGGAGTATGGACCTATAGATATAGAAATCCTTGAATATTCAAAGTTGATAAGTATCTAAACATGATGATTGAGATAGTAGTTGTTGATCGTGACTATCGTTGTTGTGTATGTGTAAGATCACATTAGAACGAAAATATGTACATCACTAGATGAAAAAGTTATTTCAAGGGATATCCTCGTTATGAATGTTCACTATGCTAAAAATATGTTCATTTCATTTATGGTTATGATAAGTGTGTATATGTAAAGTTTGTTAAGTAACTCCAAATACCGTCTTTCACAGGTTATGGGTCTTAATATCGTCTTTCACGATGTATGAGAGAGGTTGATATGTAGACATCTTTATCACTACCTAAGGTAGAGAGGCTGGTTCCGGCTTTACCAAAAGTAGAAAACATTGTGGTTATAATACAAGTAACCGTTTTAGTTTGAACCGAGCTCTAATGTTTCCATAGAGGCAAAATAGAAAGTGATTTTTCATTTATTAGAAGTCTCTCAAATAGTAATCATGTATGAGATTGCTTTAACGGTTAGTTCACTTCACTTCCATTTGCTAATTTTCCCATATACGTGCACATAAAGTGATGTTTTCCAATTTAAAAGAAGGTATTCATGGTAGTAGAAAATTAATGTCTACACGCCTAACAAATGAAAGAAACGTCAGTATAAACCATGCTTGAATCTTTGGAAAGCCCACATGCTGATTCTATTTAAATGCGATTTGAGGACCATTCTATACTCGCGCCCGCTTCGTTACAACATCTTCAACTTAAAACTTCCACATTTGGGAGTCTTCATCGTCGCTCTCATGTATATATAGTTTATGCATGAATCATTGTAAGTGAAAAGGTTATTATTTAAATTGTTTATAAGCGAGTCTCATGTCTCTTATACTTTAGCTGTACGTGCTCATGATACATTTAAGATATAAGTCAAATTCATATGATGAACATAAATAAATAATGTACTTTGGCTTGATTGATATCGTCCAATGTTTGAGCGTATGGTTCATAGCATTGCACCAAAATCTGTCTCTCAAGAGGTCAAGACTCATGAATGCGTTTCCACTTAATAAGGATCTCCTTGTTCACATTAGTTAGTGTAATGAAAACCTTGATATTCATATTTAAGAGGTATAGATTGGTATATGTTTGTTATTAGTTTTATTAGGAGACACTTTAGAAAAGTCAAAGATCATTTGAAGATATGGTAAGCAATTGTAAACTGTATATAAAACTAAAGATTGAATGAGTGGGATCCGACAAAGGAACACCGACTTCTATATCATTCTTTGTTCTCACAACTCTACTTTCTAATTAGACGTTCTTAGTACAGACAGTGGTTTAAATTGCATGAACGACAACTACACTATAATATTACTCAAAATATGTAGATCAGTAGGGACACCCTGACCCAGGCATCACACCACCGAGGTGCTTCCATGACCCTTTCCCAAGGACCAAGCCCAGGGCAATGATCTTCTGTCCCAACAACCGAATTAGACATGCATGAATATTCAAAGTCAACAAGCATTTAAACATGATGATTGAAATAGTGGTTTTTGATCGTCATTATCGTTCTTATGTATGTGTAAGATCACATTAGAATGAAAATATATATGGCACTATCTTGTTGAAAATAAGATACTCCAACATGTATGAACATTCAACTCTGATTAAATATGTTCATTTCATATATGGTTATGATAAGTGTAAAATTTATCTCATGAGATTTATGTTGGTTGTTCACTGTTGAGTTAGATGGTATAGGATTTTATTTTGGGAATTTTAATCAAAAGAATTAACATACATTTTTACATTTCTATTGCTTCTTTATAATTAGTTTTCACAGTCCGTTCTAACCTGTGTGAAATTAAAAATTATTAGTTAAAAAAAGTAGGAGTTCATTTAAGTTTTAGGATATTCCTCGCCCTGGCAGATTTTTTAAACCTGACAATGCTGAAATATCCGAAGACATAATACCATTCCAAACACATTTAACATACATACACTTATGGTATATAAGTAACCAACAACTTTTATCTAAGCCAATGTGGGATAGAGTGTTAGGATAAAAGGTTACAAAATATCTTCATAAAAAATGGTAAGAATAATATGCGAGATAGAATAGCTGAAAACGTACTACTATTCTTAACACATTTTACGCACATACACTATGAGTGGGATATAATAGCTGAAAACGTAATACTATCTTAAATAGTTAGTTTTTCACTTAACTTCCATTTGCTACTTTTCCATATACGTGCACACATGGTTCTAAAAAGCATGCCATGGCGGCGCCGCTAAGGAGTGAAGTGTGACCTCCATGTTATGAAATAGACAAAGGGCTTCGACTCTAAGCGTGGCGTGAGGTGAGGCGGGAAAAGCCACGATAAGGCGTGCTAAGGTGTGAGGCGTGACGATTTTATTTTATTAAACTCCGATAAAATAGTTTAATAAAAAATGAAGAATATTACATGTAAGGTTAAGAAACTATCCTTACATGTAATATTCTTCACTTTTTTATTTTTGTAATATGATATAAATATATAAATATTTTCATATTTCATGCCGCCTTATGACACGATTCAAAAACGCAAAAGCTTTTCCTTCACCGCCAAACCTCATGCCGTCACGCCACGCCTAGCTCTATGCGTGCTCATAAAGTGAGGTTTTCAAGTTTAAAATATGATTTAGTTTATTTCATTCGCTATTTATAATGATCATAACAAACTTGGACAATATAATTGTTTAATAAAGTAATCTACCTGAAAACGTTATACTTTTCCAAACACATGAAAGGTACTTATACTACGATATATAAGGAACCAACGAGTTCTTTCTACAACCTATGTGGGATATAACGATAGGGTAGAAAGTTAGAAAAAGTGTCCACAGAAAAATAATGGTAAAACTAGTAGAAAATATTTTAATGTACATGGAAAAAAAATTAATGCAAGAGTGAGTGAAAGTAATATATGTCACTTGGAATTTCATATTAAAGTTTAGAAGCAACTTTATGTGTTTGGAGCAAGAATTAAGAAGAGAACATCTTGAATAACATGAAATTATATGTTGTGATTGGAGCAAGAATTAAGAAGAGAACATCTTGAATAACATGAAATTATATGTGGTGTTTGCTCTTAAAACAAATTGAAAATGTTTAAGCATTTTATTAAAAGATCAAAATGTGATTTTTTTCTAAGAAAAAAATATTAGCGTTTATTTATTGGAAACCGTTTATGTAAAACTCTACACATCGCTCAATGAACTTCGTTTTCGGACATATAAAGATCAATATGTGATTTTTTTCTAAGAAGAAGTCTTGGTATTCTTGGGAGCAACCTGTCTATATTCAAATTTGTTCATTTGAATAGCATTAAACTTCGAAGTATCCCTACCTTTACGCTTTACAACCGTGAAACTATCAGTAGAGAGCTTCTTAGATATACCCACATTAACATCCTTCTTCTTAGCTGTTCCACTGACCACACATTTCGGGGCAGCTTTTGGACGATCATCAATAGAATGAACATATAACAAGCAAGCATTGCACCGAGGAGGTTCCCAGTCATATTCAATATGAATATTTTCAAAAGTAAAACCACTCCCATCAAGTTTTGGGACAAGCAACACAACTGTCTCTCGAAACACATCAAAAGCATTGATTTCAATTAATGCTCTCGCATAACTACTACGGCCCCATGACTCCTGAGGACATCAAATAATCCTGATGTTTAAGTGTCAATTTTCCTTTAATATGCTAATTATTTGTATCGTTTATCTAGATATATGCTTTGATTTCTTTATATTTCGTTTCCAGGTTGTAAATGAGCATATGAACAAAAAAGACGCGGAATTAGAAAAGAACTTACAAAAATACACATGTAGTTTGTTGACTGTGAAGGTGTTGCGGCGTAGTTTCACTCTCCATTTACGCTGTAACTGTGAATTCAAAAATGAAGACCAAGTCAACGGTAATCAAGGATTACGGCGTAACCAGGAGGTTACGCCGTAATATTCTAAAGACTTAGAAGATTTTCATGACTAAGAAGGTTATGTCATAACCAATGAATGAGGTTACGGCATAATAAGTGAACAGAAGGGGACTCAAGATATTGACGAGATTACGACGTAACCAAGCATGAAGATTACGACGTAAACAAAACCCTAGAAGGTTACAGCGTAATTATCCATCTAAGTTACGCCGTAAATATTTATTTATGGATAAGATCGTTGAAGATTACACTAGTTACGGCGTAACCACAACTCAAGGTTACGTCGTAGCTGTGTCAGGCCTATAAATATCAACCATATTTTCTGCATTTTACATATCTTTCTCACCACAACTCTCCAAAGGACGAAGTAGGGTTCCACTAGGATGATCTCCAACAACATACAGAGCATTTTTTGGTTAATATATTTACCAGGGTAAAAAACCCTTTTACCCAAAAGTTAATTTAGACTTAAGTTTAACAATGTAAAAAACTTATGACATTATTTGTGTAATTTGTTTTTCCTTCCTAATTTTGGTTTGATTATTTGTCAATCAGGTTATTTACTTTTAAAACATTAACAAAACTGGGTGATCTTCAATAGAAAAATAAATAAAGAATGATAACCAAAAAGAGTAAAAAAAAAAAAAAAAAAAAAAAAAGACCAAGATTTCATATGAATTATCCGGGCCATCACTTCTTTAATGCTATGTATGGTTAGCTTTCAAACCTTTCAAGCATTACGAAAATGATTTCCCTGAAAACGTAGTACTAATCTGGTCACAAGGAATTCATGTACACTATTGTATATTAGTAACCAACCATTTCTTGCTTCAACCTATGTGGGATAGAATGTTTGTATGAAAGAATTTTGCGTTTGAACATAATCTTTTATTGGAAGAACGCGTCATTGGTGGTTGATGTAACAACGAAGGACGTGTTATTGGCGGTAAGCACACATTGACGGGTGCCTATTACACATAGTCTATGTTGGGATTTAATACTCATAACAATTATATAAAATCAAATAACATCATCAAAGCATGCAGCGGAAGTAAATAGGAATAATATATGTAAGTAATTAACCGAATAAGAAAACGCGTACCTTTTAGCAATTCAAGAATCAAACGGTAATTGAACAAGAACAAAACCCAAAACCCTAACTTTAGGGTTTATGTAATTCGACCCACACAAAAGTCGACCACCAAGATTACAAACTCAAGCGTGCTTGTCCTTCGTTCTTGTACACACGTACTATTAGCTATTTGATGTGAAAAGCTAGTTTCTTGAATCACAAATAAAACCAAACACTTGTTTCTTTGAGTTAAGCAAAATCGAACACCCATGTGGTGAGGGTATACGACCGGCCACACAAAGAGGGAGAGAGAGAAGAGAAATTAGGTATATTGGTGATCCAAGATTAGGAGAATAATGAATACAAGGGTTTGTATATATACATTCTCAAAACTTGGTGACCAAGAAATCCCACCTCCTTGGGTTGGGTAGCCCACGACCGGCCAAGCCATCCCAAAGGGATTCCGGATCCTTCTTGTCCACTAATTTCATTCTTAGTCCTTGTAGTTTACATTTAACGACCGTTAACTAAACCTCATTAAATATTTAACTATCGTTATGCTTTATTTCATGACTAATAATTAATAATAACATTTTATATATTAATTATTAGCATCAACTCTCATACGTAATGTGTGCAATCCCGAAGTCTCGAGTTCGAATCCGGACATACATATATTTAAATATCCATAAAACCTTTCAGCTCCCACTTGGATATTACTAAATATAGTAATGACATCAGTTAGTCTAGCTTTCACACGCCAATGCCCCCAGATCAAATCGAGTATGGTCTCCTGGAAAAAACCATTTAGTGATTCATCATTTTTACTTATCCTTTTGTTACTAATACTACATTAACTATGAATATGGATCAAGTCATTTCTTAAGTTAATATTCTGTTTCTCGTTGTATTCGATTGAACAAGATTACCAAATCATCTGAACGTATTCCAGATAGATCTTGGGTATGGCCATACAAACATCTTGTCAACCCTACGAGGGGCCCAAATATAGTATTATGCTTTGAAACAAATTCAAATGAACAAATTCTCTTGACTACAAACATAACTCATGAACTTTGCAACACTTCCGAAAATAGCCCTTATAACTACCAGTTACGGATAGCGTTAGACTATCTTACACAAATGCACTATATTCATATCAGTTATCTGGTATCTCAAGTCAGAGGATAAACACTCCATGATATACTTAATGACAAAGATCCATAAAGTATCATCATGTAAAGTTGGGATAAGTCCTATATTCAATTCATTGAATATCATGTGAATCTGGTATGTCCCACGCATCAATATACTTTAAAAGTATATTCTACCAAAACTCAGATTTGTCTTAATTCAATGACATTCCCACACCATTGATCGACAACGGACCATTTAGAATAACGTAAGTTATTCACGGATTAAACATGCAAATCTAGGATATAATATTAAGAAAATGAAAAATAAACATAAACAACTATTTTATTTCATTAAAGTAATATTTGTTCATCACATCCTTTATCCAAATACTAAATAGATCAATGCATGATAATACTGGTTAATGAATTATGTCTCAAGTAATGACAATCATACTTGTTGACAAGGCGTAATTTCAACTAACTTTGATCAATCGGAATTTTGAGAATACTTATCTTAAGAATTCAACTAGTGAAGTTCTTGTATGTGTGCATTCAAAATATCTTGATATTGCCATATAATATTTCATAAAGTGTGTGACATCCTCAAGCACCAATTTATGACAATCAAACTTTCAAACATTTTTAAAGTTTAAAGTATTCTTATTCTTTATTGTATAATGCAACTATGCTCTTAGTTGAGCACAACTAGTTTACATGGCCATTTACAAGGATGAAATCCTCCCATGACTAGTATTGAGTGTCATCTCAATTAAACCAGCATCATTGTATACAAACAACAATATGCTCTTTAAAATCTCCGTAAACTTCAAAATCTATAGTGTAATGTTTGATGCCTTCCAAACTTTCAAGTTTGTTGGCTATGACAATTACGCAACAATTGTTGTATTGCTCATCCATAGAATTTTGAGAGCAAATCCAGGCTGAGGAATGTAATTCTAAATTCAAACATATCCCATTTGAATATTCATTACACTAGTTATCTAATAACTCCATTAGATATCAATGTTGTCAAATCATCTTGCATTCAAGCATGATACAACAATAACATGATGTACATGAAAAATCCTTGTGTCAAACTAAGATTTCATTCATGTTCTACATATCTATTTTCCAAATGATATATCATGTTCTATTAGACTCATTTATTTAATACCACACATGTTTATTAATAATAAACATATATTCCAAGGTTGTATGTCTTATTTTCTAAATCTTTCATGTGAACTTCCATTCTAAACTAAAACTTAACATTTAGCTTAGATGGAATGTTACTACCCACAACATATAAGATTTAAAGAAAATGAACACAATACTCCCACTAGCTTTCAGGAATACTTAGAAATTATCTTATTTTAATTTTTAAACCAAAACTTGATTTAATAGTTAAACATAAGAATCATCTCCTAGATGCATGCATATATCCATTCATGGAATCTTGCAATTTGTACAATTCCAAAGATTATGTGAATTCATAAAACTCATTTGTATTACTTATCGTCCTCGCAAAAGCAATCACACAAGAAAGAGTTTTAATATCCAATTGTCATTTTTCATATCAATGAAAATAAGTATGACAATTATAATCATTATATATTTAATGTGCAAAGGAAAGAATATTCAATCACAGTTAATTGCTTAAGTGTGATTAATAATCTTGTCACAAGTCATGCATTAAACACATGTACAATATTGTCCATATGATTTCTAGGCAAAGATTTAAACCACTAGGGTTTTCCTTCCTTTTAAGAAACTCATCTTTATTAAGATAAACCAAGTTTCAGAGTTGATTATCTTTATGGACAGCATCTTATCATTCATAGTATGAATAATTTACCACAATTCAATATTAGGTAAATGCATCATCATGATTAACAGGTTTACCATGATCCTGCAACTCATATATCTCAGCACATCAATCAATTATCTGAGAATCCTTGATGATCTATGAATGAGAATTCCATCATCTTGAGGTCTATCAGATTTGTCCTCATCATGATATTTACTAGTGTATTTTAGAAGATTATGTGTTTTGTAATTGTAATTTAATCTCTTCAAGATCTAAACAAAACTCCCACTTGCTTTTGTAATTTAAAGACTATCTATAAATACTTTAGCAATTAGAACAACGCTAAATTGTTTTCTTGTGGGATATTACAAATCACATTAACAGTTCGTAAATTTTGTTTGTTAATAACCTACTCTATAAGTAGTTTTAACAAATCAGAACTTCAATATAAGACTCAATGTGATTCATCACATTTCATACTAAAATGGTGTCTTATTAATCTTCTAGATTTTGAGTTAAGTATATCCAATCAATACTCAATTTTCTAACCTTGATAACTTTTGGAAGAAAAGAAGATATTGTTATCTTGAATCAAACAATATAACAAATGTTTGATTCTTCTAACTGAACATTCCATATACATACAATATTTAATTAGAATTAATATTGTAAGACAATCTAACAATATTTAAGATAAACATATTCCTTTTGGCCTACCTATTTACCAACTAAGTCAACTTAATGGTATAATAGAATATCCAAGCCAATTGCATGTTTTATAACATAAGTATTCTTTGACCAAGTCAAAAGACATAACAGTTATAGTATCTTACTTTATATTATAAGTCTTTAAAATACTTCATGTTTGTGAGTTTATACAAAAACACATAACCATGTATAATTTAAAGTTATTATGAACACCACGCCATGGTTTCAATTAATTAATTTTCAAGTTAATAAACTATTTATGTCATTCCAAGAATACACAAATATTTAAAGTAGCATTAGATTACTTTATTTTAATTATGTCATCCTTTGGAGTGTTCAACTTAAGAAAATGCAAATCATCCATGCCTGATCCCACGACAAGTGGTGATTTACCTTGAGATTACAATCTAGCCAAGATCTCACTTAACCTAAAATGTAACTTCAAGTGTTTCTATAATTTGAATGACATAAGACATAAAAGTAGTCTATGCTATAATCTTGACACATGTTCTTTAAGCAAGACAATCTTATTAGAACGTTAATCTCTTACCTTACTTTCAAGAGAATCCATTAATCATATTTGTATGTGTTGTTCCTTTGCACACAATAAATACTTCTCCAACTTGTGCATAGAACAACATCATATAGTAGATAAACACCATGACATTCGTTTGTTTATGTGAGCAATATGATAGTTTCATAGATATATAAGCATTACAAGTAGATGTAGGTGCACTTAATTTATCAAGGAACCGTTCATGACTATCCTTGAGAATATGAATGTCTACATTTTTGAATGTAATGTATTATTTCAAGAAAATCTAGAAATAATCTGAGTTCTTACCAAGATAATAACTTGTAACTCCCACTGAATTAGACAACGTTAGAATAATGTCTTATTCAGTAATACACCATACTCCCACTGGATTTGACAACATCGTAAGTGTTTCATTAACATCGTAAGTGTTTCATTAACCAGTGAAAATAGCGTGCTATTACGTTGTAACTCCTTTCAAAGACTATTCGTAACAATTACTTAGGTACTAAAAGAGTGTATTCTACTCTGTAGATGATGGATCATCCATCATGCTATTAACTTAAAAATTGAGCATGCAATTTCTTCCATAATAGGTCTACTATCCCCACAATGGTGTGTAGCTGATCGGTGCCAAACCGTCAAGTTATATCACACAAGCCAGCCACTTGTGAATGGCTAACCGTAATAAACTTAAAACTGCTCAGAAACCAAATGCAATTTAGATCAGAGGAATATAGGGGATTCCTGGGTCGTTAAGTCCCACGGAGGATGAATTGGTGTTAAACAACTTCAGATGTCGAATAATCACTAAGGATAGTGATCAAAAAGGATTTGGATGGATAATTATACCTAAAGAAAAGATCTACAAATTACAGCGATTTAAATGCAAATTAAAGGAAATAAAAGGTAAAATATATTAAATAAACGCTATCACTATTTTAAAATTGATGAACGTTTAAAACCTAAAACGTACGTTTAAATAAAATTACGTAAACGTACAAAATAAAACATGAGTTTTAAGAAATAAAATACCTACAAATATGAAAATGATATTTTTACAATCCTAATAATAAAAGAAAATTATTAGAAAAAGTAAATTATTTTTAAAACTATTTATTTAATTATTATTAATTAAAAACTATTTATTAAGTATTTAAAATGCACTAAAATACAAGAAAATACAAAATTAACCTAGAAAAATGAAATTATAACTTAGAAAAATCTAAAATATTATTAAACTAATTTTAAAACTGAAAATATATTTATTACACTTTTTATCTATTTATTATGAATTTAATACTATTTAAAACTAATTAAAATGCTAGAAAATACTAGTTAAACTATGAAAATTATGGAAAAATATTTTTTTGGCTTTTTATATTTATCTTAATCTAGGAAAATTGAAAACATATTTTTTTAAACTTTTTCTGATTTATTTGGATTAAATGCTAATTAAAAATGCTAAAAACTGAAATTAAATGCAGAAAAATAGCAAATGAACAGTGAAAAATATGAAAACTTCCAGAATATTATAAAATATTATTCTAAATATAGAAAAAATAATAAAAGTGGTGCAGGTATTCAATAATTAGGTTCTGTAGTGAAAAGTGCTTATAAATAAGCACTAAAAATAAGCTGTAAGTACCAAATGAGCACCAAATTATCACAGAAGCTAGAGTATGCTAAAATTACTTAAAACCAACATATTCCAACTATCCTAAACCTCTGAACAACAATCTACAATGATATGGGTCTATTTAAGCACTAGTGCCAAACAACCCTTATGTACTAACTTTAAGCCCTTGTTAAGCCAGCTTATAAAATCACAAAAATAAACTAAAATCACCATGAAAACCACTACCAACCAAAGTGTCTAAATCCAGAATTTCAGCTAATAAGGACTAAAATTGAGGAAACTAAAAATGCAAAAGTGGAAGCTATGAAAACGGGTCAAAATGGGCTATTAAGCTTGCATAAGCTAATAAAAAGCTACCACTACTGAACCAAAGGTTGAATAAGCTATAAACAAGTTATGGGAACTTAGAATAAGCAACAACAACAAGAAAAACACACTAAATAAGCAAAAATAAGGAATAAGCAAAATGGGAGTTTTGTGAAAAAGGGCTTAAAAGAAGCTAGTAAATAAGCAGTTTATAAGCTGATTAAAAGTGAACTAATATTTTTCTAATTTAGTTAAGCAGCTAAACTTTATTATCCCAAAAGCTTATATCCTAAATCCTAATGGTAAGATCACAATGAAATTACAAAGTTTATTCAAAAACGGGTTTTTATGAAATTTTGACTTTTCAGTTTACACAAAAACTTTGACTTTTATGAACTTTGATCACCTCTAATTAACTGAATATGTTATAATAAGCTAGGATAAGGTGAAATTAAGCTAGAGTAACAAGTTTTAAGCAATTATGATGATATTGACAATCTAAAATCCTAACAGTTAATAGTGAAGTTGAGTTTGAAAAGGATTTTGACTTTTTACAAAACAAGAACTGAATTTATTGCTTTGACTGAGCTATTAGTAACTTAAGTGATACAAAACAACAACAAGAAACAACACAAAAGGACTCTAGCACAGATAACTGAGCAAATCCAATCAGTCCTTTAAGAGGCAGTTTTAAAGCTTATCAAAGAATTTCAAAGATTAAGATCATGTAACTACTTAAAAACCTTATACTAACTGTATTTAAATATGATTAAGCTAAAATTAACAGAATTTAAGCACTTATACTATAAAATGCAAATCTTAAAGAAAAAGCTTACAATTTGGAATTTAAGTGAGACTGAGAACCAAAGTCTGAGATAACTACCTATAGCATCCCAAGAAGCAACTAACCCAGGGCAATCCATGAGCAACCCTGCTCCAAGCCTTCATCATCATGAACACTTATTTTTATTTTATTTCTATTTTCTTTGATTTTTTATGTTTTTTAAGTAAACTAAGTTACAAGTCCTCTAAGTGATAACAAAGCTTCAAAAAACTTAAAAGGTAACTGAAATGAGATTAAATGAACAAGAACAACAATATTCAACAAGATTAAAGCAAAGTGTCAATTTTGCTTTAAAATGCTAAAGATTGAATTCAAACTTGAGAACTGAAACTGAGAACTATTGAAATAACTTTCATTAAACATGAAACATGATACAACTTTGAAAATAACACTGAATTTAAAAGTTAACAACAGAATTTAAAGTTTACACTAAGAATTTGGTCTAAAAACTTGACAATCTATCACTCTGTCTTCTTTCTTCTTTATAGATGACCCAATTGCTTCTTTCCAGCTTCCTTTGCCTTTCCCACATACATTTTTGACCATTGATTCAGTCAAACTCATCCCAACCATTTAAATGAAATTTGGCACCAAAACCTTACATGTGGATTTGTGGTGGTTTGAGTCTAATTAAAGATTTTTGGGAGTATCAGGAAGACAAATGAGACATTTTTTTATATTTTTAGCAAACTTAGGGAAGTTTTGAGCAATACCATGTGCTGGTTTTGACTCAGTGGTAGATTTGGGGGAACAGGGGTGTGAAGGGCATTTATGGTGGTGTGTTCTAATGGAAGAAGTGGTGGAAAGTGGTCAGGAAAGTAGGGGGTGAGCTGGAGATGGTGAGGTGGTGTTTTACAGGTGTAAAGGTGGAGGAGAAGGAAGAAGGAGACAGGTACGTTTGGTCTGTTTTATTTATTTAACAAAGGGGGTGGGCTTGGGTTTGCATTTTGGGCCAGCTGGTTTGTTTTGGACTTGGGTTAAATAACAATGGGTCCGGTTGGTTTATTTAATACACAAGGACCACTTATGTAAATTCTGCAAATGAAAGGACTGAACCTGTAACTTATCTAAAGTCATCACAAGGGTTAAACTTGTAACATGTGAATAGTACAAGGGCCAATATTGCATAAAATTTCATTTTTTATAATTCCCAGGACCAAAACTGTCACATTTATAACTCCAGGGACCAAACTTGTAATTTTCTCAAAACTTATCATAAAGGACCAATTTTGTAATTTATTAATAGTAAAAGGTTTATTTTTGATAATTTTCACTTTTTAAATTAACCAAGGACTATATTTGACACTTTTGTAAAGTTAAGGGACTAAAGTTGTCATTTTGCAATTTTAAATTTCAAGGGTTTATTTTGACAACTTTTGAATCCCATGGACTTTAAATGACATTTTACAAGTTTTTTAATTACCAAGGACTAGTTTTGTCAATATTTGAAACTTGGGGGACTAAAACTGCCAATTATGCAAACTTAATACGTTTTTCATCTGATTTTGGTATTTTTGCATTTAAAACACATAAAACACTTGTTTGTGATATTTTCATCATTTTGATGCATTTCCGAGCATTTTCAGATGTTTTTGCAGTCGAGATAGTACAAAAATGATGAGTATTTAGACACTCATCAGTAGCACCTTTAATTGGTCAAAGCAAAACAGCTAGATAAAATCTACTAGTTTGTCTTTTACCAATTTTGCAGTAATTAGTCTAGCTTCTAATTTAATAACTCATAAAATGTCAAACATGTTTTCTAGTTGACCAAAATGTCATATAAGAATTCAATCACCAACGGAGGGTAATGAAATATCTTAAGGAAAGCATGGTGTGCAATTTTCTTAACTATTAAAGTTGCTATGAGTTATATATTAGAATTTAGATAATTCTAATGTTCCTAACATACCTTTCTCAATCATGAAAAGGAATAGGATTGAGTCTCACTCTTCTTCCATGGAAAAGAGTTTATGTTTGTCTTTTAGTAAATTTTTCTTGATCAAACATTTGTTTGAAAACAGAACTAGATGAATTTACCAAAGCCCAAACCACGTTTACGGTTTAATGTTGCATTAATACAATCAAAAGAATTAACAAAATTCAATTTTTAGTATTTTCGATAATTAAATCTTTCAAGAAAATAAAATACCCTTTGGTCAATATTCATATTAACCATAGTATTTTCCTTGAATTTTGGATCCTCATTATCATAGTTTCACCACATCAGTTGATCTGCTAGTGATGAAAGTATAGAATAGGTAATCGTTGAAAAAACGATAATTGACAAACAAGTTTCCAATTCCAAAAATTATGGGATTTACAATTTTGCCAAAACAATTAATGCAAAATGTAAGCATGTTTTATCCCATCTTATGCCTTAAGTCATAGGTCTCACTAACTAACTTAATTAAGTTGTCCAATTTAGAAACTGCAAATCATTAAGCTGAGGTCTCACAAAACAAAATAATTCACCTTGTTATTGTAATCTAGATCAAGGTCTCACATAACTAAATTACAACTTCAAGTGTTTCATATCATTAGATGGCATAAACTTAAATTTAAAGGGTACAATTTTTGATGTGTAATCAAAACTTATGTATAAAGAAGCATGCATACAACTTTATAACACAAAATTTTCGAAAGAAACTTACTTGTATTTTAATTGCTAAGATTAAATTCTACAAAGTTTTAATCGATGCGTTGAGAAACTTACAACTTTGCACTAAGATGCTTCGTACATTGAATGGTTATACTAGGTAGCTCCAATCGAACTCACAGGGGGCAGAGGACCAGGTAAGCGCAAAAGCATAACCTTAGACATCCTTTTAGTTGGACTGTGCGCACTTCTTTTAACCCCTTTTTAGTTTGTTCTAGTGGGTGAGCCGTTCTAACCATTTAGTACAGTCGCATCAATCGATTAAAAGTTCAAGAATAATTCTTAGATAACAAATCAGTTTCGCCATTATTTAGTCCATTTAATTTTCTATTCATAAAAAAAAAACCCTTTTTGCTTACAAACTTGTCAAAACAATATATAAACAAAAAAACATTTTAATAAAAATTAAACACACTCAAATAATATAAACATATAAATAAACAATTTAACATATGTAAAAACAATTAGCCACATGCATAATTATTTCGATAAACTCTAATAAACAATTATAGGCGTAAATAAATGCATACATTAACTAGGGCTTTCAACTACAAGGTAGATGAGCCACATACATCGACTAGTCGATTGCGTAAGCCAAAGTTAATAATATATACCAATTAGCACGTAACGAATTTTTATTAGTTATAATTGAGGTCTTCCCCAATTCAATAATTATCAAATAAATAAAACATGTGTGTATCAACTAAACAATTTATAGCATAACAATACTCCATGGCAAAACATGCATGTTCATGTTCCACCATGGATTCCGCATAACAATTATCACCCAAGATACGCATATTACATGACACATAACAATTATTCATAATTAACCACATAAAATTAGCATGCAATCCTAGGGTTTCTGCAAGTTTTACAAAATTAAAACCTAATTAAATAATAAAAGGGTAATCGACCCTATTAAATAAAAATTAGGGTTTCGAATTCAAAACCCTAGAAACCATAAAAAGCATGCATATAATCATAAAGATTCAATTTTTATGTGTTTCGGTAATTAATTTAAAAGTTCCTGAATATTACACTAAAATGACAGGCAAGCGGGCAACAAGCTGCGCCGCTAGCCCTTTTTGAATAGCAAAACTTAGTCTTTTAAAAACTACATTCAGAGACCTTGGGGTCGTAACATTGCCATGCATAACCCGTTGGACTCTTTTGAGCAGCTCCACAGCCTCATGTGCAAGGAAGCCAAATGTATCAAATGCAAAAGGTATAAACGCGTGTTGGTTATCAAGGCACGCTTTCTCGTGTTTGGTTACTTTGTACGAAGCGGCTTTCAAGGCAGCCTGACCTGCTGTAAAAGCATGATTCCCCAATCCAACAAGTGGAGAAACCCCCGTTAGATCTACACAAGCATGTTTCCCTCCTATCCATCCAAAGACCAAAATGTCAGCTGGTCTAAGTGTCGATCTTCCTTCCATCGGGTCAGTCAAGAAATTCACAGGTGCTTCTTTCTTAACTGAAATCCCAGCCCGCCTGAATATGTCAAAAAGAACATCCCTAACCAAATCGTGTCGGTATTTGAACCCCGGAAGCTCTTTACATCATATTAACGGCTCGTGATGCCACTGTTGGGATTTCATACTCATAACAATTATATAAAATCAAATAACATCATCAAAGCATGCAGCGGAAGTAAATAGGAATAATATATGTAAGTAATTAACCGAATAAGAAAACGCGTACCTTTTAGCAATTCAAGAATCAAACGGTAATTGAACAAGAACAAAACCCAAAACCCTAACTTTAGGGTTTATGTAATTCGACCCACACAAAAGTCGACAACCAAGATTACAAGCTCAAGCGTGCTTGTCCTTCGTTCTTGTACACACGTACTATTAGCGATTTGATGTGAAAAGCTAGTTTCTTGAATCACAAATAAAACCAAACACTTGTTTCTTTGAGTTAAGCAAAATCGAACACCCTTATGGTGAGGGTATACGACCGGCCACACAAAGAGGGAGAGAGAGAAGAGAAATTAGGTATATTGGTGATCCAAGATTAGAAGAATAATGAATACAAGGGTTTGTATATATACATTCTCAAAACTTGGTGACGAAGAAATCCCACCTCCTTGGGTTGGGTAGCCCACGACCGGCCAAGCCATCCCAAAGGGATTCCGGATCCTTCTTGTCCACTAATTTCATTCTTAGTCCTCGTAGTTTATATTTAACGACCGTTAACTAAACCTCGTTAAATATTTAACTATCGTTATGTTTTATTTCGTGACTAATAATTAATAATAACATTTTATATATTAATTATTAACATCAACTCTCATACGTAATGTGTGCAATCCCGAAGTCTCGAGTTCGAATCCGGACATACATATATTTAAATATCCATAAAACCTTTCAGTCTAAACTTATTGAATATAAAATTTCAACTCTATATATAGAGCCGATAAGTGATCACATTAAGGTAGATCATAAACACTTTTAATTTACATCTTAATTAGTACAATTCTACAAAACATTACCGCCTTAAAAACAAATGAGATATATGAAAATCGATTCAAAATGAAAGTTCTCGTTCTTGTTCTTTATCAATTGGCTTTTAAATATACTTTCCTTTTAAGCCAAATGGAATTAAAGACTAAACCAGTTTCCACTAGAACATGTTTTACAGTAAAAAGTAGAAAGAAAAACAAAAAAGCTAATAATTTGTTGGAAATGTATATATATTTACAAACACGTGAATGTCCGGATTCGAACTCGTGACCACGGGATTGCACACATTAGCGAATGAGAATTAAAGTTAATAATTAATGTTTATGTTTACGATTAATTATTGCACATTAAGTCCGGTTAACGATCGTTAAGTATTTAACGAAAAAATGACTAACGACCGTTAAATGAAAAGAGAAAGGACTAGAAATGGAAAACTTGGAAAAGTTATGGGTTTTCTTTTGGGCTTTGCATAGTGGCCGGCCATAGGGGCTTTCCGAAGCCCTAATCCCTAACTTGTTCTCAAATTATTCCATCTACTATATAAAGAGGGTTAGGTTCTAGGGTTTCATACACTTGTGCATTGAATTAACCCTAGATCCCTCCTCTCCTCTCTCTTGTCCCATTTTCGGCCGAACACCCCATTTGTAAGGGAGTTTGGTTTCGTTTTTCTTAAACGAGGACTTGTGTTCGATCTAGCAATCGCTTGATTCGTTGGTTAATTCGTGTGTACAAGAACGTGGTTGTAAGACATTATTCTTACACAAATTAGTACTTCTTTGTTTTGCTCAAAGGGATCTGACATTCGCAAGAGGTACGTTACGCATAATTTCAGTTAATTAATTTATTTGTTATAATATTTAGTCTTTCGCTGTGTACTCTTGATGTCTTTATGTTTTATTGTATTTTATATATCATAAACTCAACAGTGGCATCACGAGCCTTGTATAACAAGTAATTAATTACTGAAACACATAATTAAAATAAACATGAATGTGTTATTATTTGTATGCTTAGATCTAGGGTTTGCAAAACCTAAACCCTAATTTTGAGGGGGGGGGGTTTATTTTGGTGCCCTAATTAGGGTTTTGTAGACTATTGTTTTAATTGGATTAGAAACCCTAAGATGCATGCAACTTTATGTGTATATGCGTAACTTTGATTTAATTGCATTAATTGTTAAGTGTAATTTTATGTCCATGATAATTATCTGCATGTTTTATCATGGATCTGCTTTTATTGTATGTCTTTCTTGTTTAAGTGATATACACTAAATTATGATAGATCTAAAATTGGGGAAGACCTCAATAATTATTAATTTAATCAATTATGTGCTATGTGATATATATTTAATTTTGACTTACGCAATCGATGAATCGATGCATGTGGCTCACCTTGTACATAGATGAAAACGGGTGAAAGTCATAATTAAATATATGCATATTGACAGATCTAGAATTGATTATTAATAGGATTTATCAAAAGGTTTGCATGTGGCTATTTGATATGCATGACTTATTTTTTGTTATGCATTCATTGTTTATTTGTTTATTTTTTCAAATACTTGCTTGTTTGTTATGTGTAACAAGGGTATTTTTACAAGAAAAATAAACTAACCTAAACAATGGTGAAACATGTATTTTTAAGCATAGTAATCATAATCGTTTAATTGATTGATGACTTTGGTACAAATGGTCTTGAACGGCTCACCCATGAGAATGAACTATAAAGGGGTTAATAAAGAAGTGCGCACAGTCACACTGAAAGGATGTCTAAGGTTGTGCTTTAGCGCGTACCTGGTCCTCTGCCCTCTGTAAGTTCGAATGGAGCTACGTAGTAAGCCATTAAATGTGCAAGCTCATCTTAAGGGTGAATTAGTTTTAATTCCATGCACCACTTCGGTGGTAATTATCCGAAACACTAAGTGTTTACACTTATGCAAAAGTACAGTATAATGGATGATAATTAATACTAAATTCCTTGATTGGTGAATCCAATACCTCAATTAAAGTTTGATGATGAAAAGCTTATACATTAAAACAAGATATAAATGTTTTAATAAAACCTATGTTACGAAGATGAATGCATGACATCTTTGTACATATTTGATTTGACATCAAAATTATTACCCTTTAATTTAAGTTATATGCCATCCAACGAAACGGAAACACCTAAGATTACTTTTTATTTGCGTGAGATCGTGACTTAGATCCTAATCAAAGGGTAAAATGTCCACGTGTCGTGAGAGCGGGCATGGACGATTTTGCAGTTTCTTAAGTTGGACAGCTTAATTGAGGTTTGCAGAGAGAACTGGCAACTCAAGGCATAAGATGGGATAAAACATGTTTACATGGCGATTGATATTGGCTATATGTAAATCCCATAAATCTAGGAATTGCAATTGAAATTGGCAATTGAGCAAAAGCTCTACCATTTTGTATAAGGTTCATTACTAGCAGATCAATTGACGTAATGAAATTATGACAATTTGGATCCTAGTTTTCAAGTGAAAATTAAATGGTTATATGTTTATGAACCATGGGTATTTAATTTTCTTGAAAAGGTTAATTATCGAAAATACTAAAATTGAATTTTGTAATTTTTTTGAATGTATAAATGCCACATTTAACCGTAAACGTGGTTTAGTCTTTGAATAGTAAATTGATCCATTCTGCTTTCAAACAAATGTTTGATCGAGAATAATTTACCGGAAAGACAAACAAAGTCTCTTTTCTATGGGAAAAGAATGAGACTCAATCCTATTCCTTTTCATGAATGAGAAATGTACAATAGGAACATTTGAATTGTCTAAATTCTAATGTAACTCATAGCAATTAATTGCATATCTTATTTCCTTAAAGATTTTATTACCCTCATTTGGTGAATAAATCCTTTTGTAACAATATGAATGTTGGTTAACTGAAAAACATGTATATGAGTTACTAAATTAGAAGCTAGACTAATTACCGCAAAAATTGGTAAAAGGCAAACTAGCATATTTTATCTAGTTGTTTTGCTTTAGCCTTTAAAGGTGCTACATACCAGTATGGGCATGGTAGGCTTGTTAAGGAAGAAATTGCATACCCAAAATTTCAAGTTAATAACATTGATGGATAACCCATCATTCACAGAGTAGAATACACCTTTTAGTACCTAAGTAATGATTACGTATGCTTCTTCAAAGGTGTAGGAAAGTAAAAAGCGAGCAAGTTGTTTTCACTGGTTATGCAACACTTACAATGTTGTCAGATTCAGTGAGAGCATTTGTGTTGCATTACTGAATAAGAAGTTGTTTTAATGATTTCTAATTCAGTGGGAGCTACAAGCTTTATTTCCTGTGTAGTAACCCAGATTATCTTCAAAGATAATTATTTTCCAATTGTAGACACTTATGTTTTTAAGGATAGTCGTGTACGTTTCCTTACTAAACAATATAGTTCTACATCTACTTGTTATATCTATGACACAAATCATATTAATCAAATAAACGAACGTGTATCGTGTTGTTTATCTGCTACATGATGTTGTTCCATGCACAAGTGGGAGAAATCTTTATTGTGTGCAAGGTACAACACATATTAATATGATTTAAATGAATTCTCTTGACTGTATAGTAAGAGAATAACGCTCTAATAGGAATTATACATTTAAATATGTATGATTACGTTATTAAGAACATGTGTCAAGATAATAACAAAGACTACTTTAAATATTTATGTCATTCAATATTTAAGAAACACTTGTAGTTACAATTTATGTTACGTGAGAACGTGAACTAGATTGTAGCCCAAGATAAAATACCCACGTGTCGTGAGAACGAGCATGGATGATTTTGCAGTTTCTTATGTTGAACTTTTGATGGAATGACATAATTAAATGAAGTAATCTAATACTACTTTGAATTTAAGTATTCGTTGAATGACTTAAATATATGTAGTAAATATTAACTTGAAATATTAATTGAAACCTGAGGTGGTGTTCATAATTACTTTAATTATAAATGTTTATGATTTTGTAAAGTCACAAACATGAAGTCTTTTAAAGACTTACAATATAAAGTAAGACGTTAACTTGCTTTGTTTTAAGACATATGCATGAAGTCAATGAGTTGATCAAATGACTTATAACGTATAGTGGGATTATAACTGATATGTCTTTTGATTTGGTAAAAAATACTTGTGTTATAATGCATGCAATTGACTTGGTAATTCTATTGTACCATTAAGTTTTACTTTGATGGTAAATATGATAAACCAAAGAATAGATGGTTATCTTAAATATTGTTAGATAAATCTTACAATATTAAATTCTAAGGAAATACCATAGTTTTATGGTATGTTCAGTTAGAAGAATTAAAATCTATTGGCATTGTTTGATTCAAAGATAACTATAGTTTTTTCCAAAAGTTATCAAGGTTAGTAGATTGAGTATAGATTGAATATACTCAATAAGACTCCAACCTAGAAGATTGATAAGACACCATTTGTTTATGGAATGTGATGAATCACATTAAGTCTTATAAATGAAGTTCTGAATTTGTTAAACTACTTATAGAGTGAGTTGTAACAAACTAATGTCAGGAATTGTCAACGTTTTTGTAATATCCCAAAAGAGAACAATGTATTGTTGCTCTACTTACTAAACTATTTAAAGGTAATCTTTAAATTGTTAAAGGCAAGTGGGAGTTTTGTTTAGATCTTGAAAGATTGAATTACAAAATACATAATCTTCTAAAATGCACTAGCAAATATCATGATGAGGCTAAACACGTATATGATATACCTCAATATGATGGAATTGTCATTCATAGATCCGTAAGGATATCTCAGATATTTAATATGCTGAGAATTATGAGTTACAGGACCATGGTAAGCCTGTTAATCATGATGATGAATTTACCAAATGTTGAATTATGGTAAATCAATCATGCTATGAATGTAGAGATGTTGTCCATAAAGATAATCAAATTTAGATACTTGGTTTATCTTAATGAAGATGATTTTCTTCAAAGAATGGAAACCCTAGTGGTTTAAATCTTTGTGTAGGAATCATATGGACAATATTGTACACATATTTAATGCATGTCGAGTGACAATAATATTAATCATACTTAATCAATTAACTATGATTGAATATTTTTTTCTAGATACATTAAATAGAAGTATGAAGATTATAATTGTCATACTTAGTTTCATTGATATGAAATTTTGACAATGAATATCAAAACTCTTTGTTGTGGAATTGCTTTTGCGAGGACGATGAGTAATACAAAGTAGTTTTATAAATTCAAATAATCTTTGAATATGTACAGACTGCAAGAATCCATGAATGGATATATGCATGCATCTAAGAGATGATTCTTATGTTTAATATTAAATCCATGTTTGATTTAATAATTAAAATAAGATTGCTCATAAGTATTCCTGAAAGCTAGTGGGAGTATTATTTATTTTTCTTAAATCTTATATGTTGTATGGGCAACTACATTCCACTTAAATTAAGTTTTAGTTGGGAATGAAACTTCATTTGTAAGATTTGGAAATAATATATACAACCTTGAAATATATGTTTATTATTATAAACATATGCGGTAAATAAACGAGTCAAATAGAACATGATGAATACATATCTTTGACAAGATAGATGAGATCTTAAAGTTTAACTTGAAGATTCATCATGAACATCATGTTGTGTATAAAGTTGTTGTGTCATGCTTGATTACAAGATGATTTGACAACATTAAAAGTTGTTAGTGTAATAAATATTTTAAAGGAATATGTTTGGATTTAGAATCACATTCCACAATCTGGAGATGCTCCTAGATTCTATGGATGATTATATGACAATTGTTTCATAATTGTCATTGCCAACAAACTTGAGTTTTGGTAGGCACCAACATTACACTATAACTGTTCAAAAGTTTACGGATATTTAAAGAGCATATTGTTGTACACAATGATGCTAGTATAATTGAGATGACACTCAATTCTAGTCACGGTATCCTTGATGATGACCATGTTGACTAGTTATACTCAACTAAGAGCATAGTTGCATTATACATTAAAGAATAAAGAATACTTTAAACTTTAAAAGTTTTGAAAGATGATTGTCATATAAAGGTAGTGCAGGTTGTCACGCACCTTATGGAATGATATGACAATTTCAAGATATGTGTAATCATATACAAAAAATTCACTTATTGAATTTTTTGAAATAAGTATTCTCAAAATTCCTATAGATCAAAGTTAGTTGAAATTATGCCTTGTCGACAAGTATGAGATGCATGACTTGTGGCAAAATTCATTAAATAAGAATTATCATTCATTGATCTATTTAGTATTTGGATAAAAGGATATTGTAAACATTATTATTGAAATGAAATAAAGTATTTTGTTATGTTTATTATTCATTTATTATGATGTTATCTTATATTTGCATGTTTAAATCCTTGAATAACTTAAGTTATTCTAAATTGTCCGTTGTCAATCAATAACATGAGAATGATATTGAATTAAGAAAAATCTGAGTATTAGTTAGAATATACTTGAAAGTATATTGATGCGTAGCATGACTAATTTCAGATGATATTCAATGTATTGAGTGTAGGACTTATCCCACCCGCAAGATAATACTTTATGGATCTTTGTCATTAAGTATATCATGAATATTTATCCTCTGACTTGAGATACAAGAGATATGTCATGGATGTAGTGCATTTTTGTGAAGCAATCTAACGCTACACGTAACTGGTAGTTATATGGGTTGTTTTCAGAAGTGTTGCGAAATTTATGAATCCTGCTTGTAGTCAAAATGGGATTTGTTTCCTTCAAATTTATTTTGAAGTATAATACTGCTGGGCCCCTCGTAGGATTGTTAAGATGTTTGTATGGCCATACCCAAGGTATTCTGGAATATGTTCAGAAGAGTTGGTAATCTTAATCAATCACATAAAGCGAGAAAAAGAATAGTTAATTAAGAAATGAGTGAGATCCATATTCTTATTAACATGATATTAGAAACAAAAGGATGAATATGATGATAAATCATCAAATTTGGTTTTTTCTCCAGAAAACCATACACGAGTTGTACCGAGGGCATTGGCGTGTTGCTAGACGCTAACCAATGTCATTTCACGTTTTGTAAACATATCCAAGTGGGAGCTGTTAGAAATGTATATATTTACAAACATGTGAATGTCCGGATTCGAACCCGTGACCACGGGATTGCACACATTAGCGAATGAGAATTAAATTTAATAATTAATGTTTATGTTTACGATTAATTATTGCACATTAAGTCCGGTTAACGATCGTTAAGTATTTAACGGAAAAATGACTAACGACCGTTAAATGAAAAGAGAAATGACTAGAAATGGAAAACTTGAAAAAGTTATGGGTTTTCTTTTGGGCTTTGCATAGTGGCCGGCCATAGGGGCTTTCCCAAGCCCTAATCCCTAACTTGTTCTCAAAGTATTCCATCTACTATATAAAGAGGGTTAGGTTCTAGGGTTTCATACAATTGTGCATTGAATTAACCCTAGATCTCTCCTCTCCTCTCTCTTGTCCCATTTTCGGCCGAACACCCCATTTGTAAGGGAGTTTGGTTTCGTTTTTCTTAAACGAGGACTTGTGTTAGATCTAGCAATCGCTTGATTCGTTGGTTAATTCGTGTGTACATGAACGTGGTTGTAAGACATTATTCTTACACAAATTAGTACTTCTTTGTTTTGCTCAAAGGGATCTGACATTCGCAAGATGTACGTTACGCATACTTTCAGTTAATTAATTTATTTGTTATGATGTTTAGTCTTCCGCTGTGTACTCTTGATTTCTTTATGTTTTATTGTATTTTATATATCATAAACTCAACATAATTAAGAATTTGTATTAATTTTCATATCATCTCACTAACTAGCTCATGACCCGGCTAGACCCCGAATATTCTAGCCAAGAACCCGGTTAGACCCCGCCAAGACCCGGCTATATGTGTAATATATGTTTTAGTTAGAGAGCGTAGTTGTGAATTATGGAGTAAATTTGTCACTAGAGTTATTATGATGTCGCATTTGTCAGGTAAAGGGTGTAACGTACTTATGGATATTTTTTAAAAGTTCTGAATATGTTTCGATTAGGATTGAGTTCCACTACGTTTAAGTTACAAGTAGGACGGACTTTTCAAATGAATGGTATTGGATTTTGCAGTATCAATATTCTTCTACTTGTACTAAAGACGACGAAACAAGTTATGGTTCGTTACTGCATTTGTTTATAAATATAGTTTCTGGTTAGTCCCTTTGTCGTCCTTGAGATGGAAACTGTATATCTTTTATGAATGGGAAATGATCACCAATAAGAACTTTGAAAACTGTATGAGTTGTTTATTTCACGTTTTTAAGATATATTGATAATGACATTAAAGCCTATTTGTCACTATAAATATGATCGTGTATGTTGGATGCGTGAGCTAGGTGTAAGAAAGCTTTTAATCGAGTTCAAATAACCTGACCATCATCTCTGTGTGTTGTTAGATTTTGGATATTGGGAGATCGACAGCTTTTAGGATGGTAACTTGTAATATAATCCGGATTATCAACTTTTATCGATCTGTACGGTATCATTGTAGCTGTTGATGACATTAGGTTTTTCTTGAAAATGTTTGAGGTCTGCAGTTATAATATTGAGTATTAATTGATCCATACTAAAAAAAAAAATTGTTTTCACAAATAACAATATGCAGAATATATTCGGTTTAAATAAAACATGTGGTTAAATAATACTGGTAAGTTGCTAACAACAAAGCATAAGTTTCAGGGGTTCCTCCGCTCCAAACCCGAATTTTTTTTAGCTTATATCTATATCTATACTACATATAAGAGTAAAATGGGTGATATGAAAAAATGAAAAAGTCAATATGTGAAATGTGAAAAAAGTTATATTAAGTAAGAAAAAACTTAAAACATCACAATAAATGAAACATTATATTAACGGAATGTTTTGAATATCTATTATGGCAACACTTCAAAATGAAACTATTAATACACATTGAAAACCTGGTTGACCCGGGACGCTTCAAACTCGATGGGTTGACCCGGTTTAATTTGACCCATTTTTTTCGACCCAACCGTCAGATTGACCCGGTTTATATTGACGCGTTTTTCCACCGGAACGGTTCAACCGGTTGAATAACCCGGGTCGAACCGGGTTTCAAAACATTATGTTTAATCCTCAAACTTTTATTATTTTTCGTTTATAACTCATGAAAATTATGTTTAAGAATAAAGTTGCTTAATTCATTTCATTTGCTACCTATAATGGTCAAAACAAATTGAGTAATATGATTAGGGCTGTAAACGAACTGAACGTTCAGTGAACATTTCATGAATCGTTCTTTTATATTTGTTTATTTATTAAATGAACGAACATGAAGAATATTTTATGTTCGTTTAGTTAAATGAACAACATGAACAAAGGTCGCATCCGTTCATTTATGTTCGTGAACGTCCGTTTATGCGTTCGGTTATGTTCATTATTTATTTATATAAGTAAATCATATCTTGGAATCGTATTATTTTAAAGTTGGTTTTTTTTAAATAAAAAAAAAACATATAAAACAATATACTGTGCATAATTTAATAAAGTTTATGTTTGTTTGTCTATGTTTATTTATGTTCGATCGATTATGTTCGTTTAGTGTCTTAATGAAAGAACATAAATGAACATGAACAATTCATTTTCTTAATAAACAAACATGAACAAGAAAATTTTCTTTTTAAACATTCGTGTCCGTTTACTTTTCCGGTTAAAATTAAAAAAACGAACATGAACAAAGCTCCGTTCGTATTCATTCAGTTCGTTTACAGCCCTAAATATGATTGTTACACGTACTCTTTTTGAGCTTTTAGTCATTCTTAAATGACTTCAAAAACAATTTTACCCTTAAGCTATGTTAAAATAAAGATTAAAACTCTTTTCACCAAAACATGTTTTATATTTAAGAATAAAAAAGTAGAAAAAAAAGTTTGAAGTTTATATAAGTTTTCAAGTTATTGTACATTCTGGAATCGCAATTTACGACAATTCAAGAAAGCAATAAACATGAAAACATTATACTATTCCACATACATATAAGCCACATAAACTAGTGTATATAACTCACCAACAAGTTCTTTCTTAAATCAATGTGGGATAAAATGTTAAAAAAAAAAAGTTAGAAAACATTCTCCATGTTATATAAAAGATTTTTATTCACATCTTAGCTTCAGAGAAAATATATTGATGAGGTGATTAAAAAATCGTAATGATGATTGCATGCAAGATGAAACAGGTGATAGAGAAGTGATGGGACTCATAAGCATGAAATTATCAGCAAGTTGGTTGAAATTGAGCTATAAATGGATTCAATAGTAGCAACCGAAGATGATATAGTAGAACGAATTCACCCATTACAAGAACTCAATGAACTCAATGACTTTGATCTTTTGGAATTCTATTACGAGAACTCTATATGGATATATTACTAACCAACAATTTTCATCTTCTAGCTATGTGGGATAGAATTTTAGGATATAGTGTTTGGAAAGGTCTCATAAAATGGTAAACTTTATTTAAAAGACTTATATTCACGAGGAAAGAAAGAAAATGTTAAGAGTTATTAAAAGTTGGTGAAAGAAAAAGGGATAATTATTTCTAAATGTATCAAAGTTACCACTTTTTGCTAAGTTGTGTATCAATCTATTAATCCTCCTAAACAATGCAAATAATTTACTAATCCTACTATTATATACATATTTTATCATTTGTTTAGAGTTATTCACATAAATCGTCCTTGTAGTTAAGACCAAATTGCAACGGAAGTCCTTACAGTTATTTGCATAAATCGTCCTTGTGGTTAGCATGGTGAACGGATTGGTCAATGCCACATGTCACCACCTGAGTGGTGCCACGTCATATCGGGTCGGTCAATGGTTCGGGTCAGGTCGGTCAATGGGTCGGATCGGGTCGGGTTGCCACGTGAACCGATGAGGTGGTGCCACGTGGCGTTAGAAAATAAATCCAAAATTTTCCTCCAATGGGGATCGAACCCTGGAGGGTTAAGTGGCCAAGGTGATACCCATCTGAGATGGGCATACCTTGATGTATCATTGTCTATTTGGTTCTATTTAACCCTTAACAAGCCCAGTTGGTCTTTTATAAATAAAAAGGGTCAAATAGAAATTTGACCTGTCATTTTAAAGGGGTTCTGGGCCGGGTCAAAAATTGAGAAAAATACCGTCGGACTCGTTTTTTCATGCTCTTTCCAATGGTATGCTCGGGAAATTTTTCGACTTCCTTTAAACCTTGGAAAAGGACGTTTTCGTTTTTTTAGAGGTTCTAACGAAGTCGAAAAAATTCCCCGAGCATACCATTGGAAAGAGCACGAAAAAACGAGTCCGACGGTATATTTATTTATTTTTTACAGTCCATATAACCCTTTAAATTGATAGGCCAAAAACTAAATGGAACCTTTTAGTGTTATTGAATTGGGCCCTTAAATTTTAGAAAAAGTTATGTAATTAATTTAGGGGAATGATAACGCTCAGATTGTGCATGTTTTTAGTAGCGTTATGTGTGCTTTTATATCTGTTATTTTGTTATATTTGCGTGATTATAGTGTTTAAACGCATCAAAAGATGTTTGTCTAGTGTTTATAACCAAGTGCAGGGAAACGGAAGGAAAGTAAAGAAATGTCAGCAAATAGAAGATTCCCATTTCAGTGAAGCTTAAATCAAGTATCTCAAGGACCTTTGAAGACCATAGTGATTGAAGAACCAAGTTCTACAAGATAAAGAGAAGAAAAGATCAAGTTTCCGTATCTCAGGAGATCCAACCTGATCGGTTGTTCATGCAACCAGATCGGCTGGAATAACGTCCAGAAACAACACTATGACGACCACCAACCGATCGGTCGCAACCCGCAACCGGATCGGTTGGCTACTTTTATAGAAGACCAACCGGATCGGTTGGTCATATGACCGATCCGGTTGGAGAAGCTGCATCTGCCAATCTTCATCACTAACCTTCCCCTTTGCATCCATGATAAGGATTTAAAATGTACCTTTTTGAGGGGTCGTTTAAGCCCTTATTTGATCACTTTTGTATCCGTTATTGCTTAATATCGTTCCTTTTCACTTTTTAGGTCTCTTGAAGGCAAACTGCTGTAATGGCACTTATTTGGACGAAAAGGCGCGGATATATGAAGAAAATGGCCAAAGTCAAGAATCGAGACACTCAAGCTGATAAATTACTGCGACGCCGTCGGAGGAAGTTGTGACGGCTCAGAAGAGAAATTGTTAGTTTTTGGAGGACGGCGTCGGGATTTAAAAGAGTAGGCCGTCGCAACTCAGACGGCCTAGATTCAATCCAGACGACGTCAGAAGCTAAAGAGGACGGCGTCACAAGCATAAGGTGACGCCGTCGCAAGATTAACTTGGCCAAGACGAAACCCTAATGACGGTGACACGACGGCGTCACAAATCATAAGGTGACGCCGTTGAACATATAATCTTATATATAGAATCCAAATTTTTCAGTTTTAGAGGGTAGTCTTTTGGGTAAACTTTTGGAGTAAAACCTAAACCGAACCAAGTTCGTATTTTAGGGTTTTAAACCCTATCTTACACCAAGATAAGTTGTTTACTTCATTAATTTAATTATGTCTTCAATTATTTGTGTGTATGCTTGTATGTTTTCCATGTCCGGCTAATTTACTTGTGTGTTTGCTTAGGGAATAAGAAACTTAATTATTGAATATTGATTGGTTGTTTCTTATCTTAGTTGATTAATGATCTAGTAATGCGATATGTCATTCATTGTGTACTTAATGTTTGATTAATCTTTGTGAACCTTAGGTTATAGCACTATGAGTTGCTGTAAGCTAAACTATCCAAAGAGGCCTTAGAGTTAGAGTTTATCATCCCTAGTGGGTTTTGTAGACGAGACCCTTTGGTAACTTCAAAGAGTAGGGAGAAACGCATACCCTACAACTTTAGACACACAACGCAACTAGGAATAAGGACGTGACAATAAAACCACCAATAGGAGATAATTAAGGAGTAGTAAAACCTAAGTAAACACATCTTTAAACTATCATACGAGCACACAATAATTAGACATAGACTACCACCACCTTAGTTTAGATAATTAGATAATAGTAGAGTAATCGGTAGAAATACCAACCCCCCAAATCCAAACCCCGAGATTCGTACTTTTCCTTTTCTAAAAAAACATAAAAAGATAAAAAATAATCTTCCTCAACCCCAACCTTAGCGTAGTAACTTCTCACTAGCATTCCTATTCCCCTAGAGAACAATATCAATTCCCGTGGCTTACCCTAATACTACACTACAACGATTAGGTTCACTGCCTAGGGTGTTGAAAAACTTGCTCGACGAAAAGGAAGTTCCTTTGACCCCGAACGCGCTGTGTAAGCGTATCAAGTTTTTGGCGCCGCTGCCGGGGAATAGAATAGCTAGTTAGTAGTCCACCTCGTTTAGGTTTCTTTGCTTGATTCCTATCAAGTAAACTTTTTTCTCATTTTTAGCTTCCTTTTAGTCTATCCCCCTTCTTCGTGACCTTTGTTCGTAACCTCATCACGTTTCATCATGGAAGGTGAAAACCCCCCTCAAATCATTGTCCCGCCAAGAGACCGTACTCTTGGTGAATACTCGAGACCTAGCCACCTAGGCTATAGGAACACCATTGAGCTTCCCGACCAAGCACAAATTACGGCCTTGCGATCCGACACCATCCGGTTGGTGCAAAATGGATGTGCATTCCATGGACTTCGCTCTGAAGATCCTAATCAGCATCTTAAGGACTTCCTTAAAATTGCCGATTCTATTGACCTTGATGCTACTACTCGGGAGACCATGCGTCTGCGTCTCTTCCAATTTTCTCTACGGGACCAAGCTAGTAATTGGCTCGAGCGACTTCCCGCCGGCTCCATCTCAAGTTGGGATGATCTCACCACTCGTTTCCTTGCTCAATTTTTCCCACCGGGGAGAACCACAAAACTCAGACGAGACATCTTAACGTTTCAGCAACTTCAAGGTGAGTCTCTCCACAACGCATGGACTCGATTCAAAGATTCACTCCGTAAACTCCCTCACCATGGCATTGACCTTTGGCTTCAAACCCAAATCTTCTATGATCATATCGATTTCATCACCCGACGATCCATAGATCAAGTCGCTGGTGGAAGTCTCAGCGACTTTAATGCAGAGGAATCTTGGGATATTATTGAAAAGCTCGTTGATCCAAGCTACGAAGATTGGAATGAATCTCCTGTAACCACTGTTAAAATGGTTAATGCCCTATCAACTCGTCTTGAATCCCCCGACATCACCGAGGAGCAATGGAGTGCTATTGAGAGAGGGATTGATTACCTTATGGAAAGGCGTAAAGCTCCCATGCACATCCCTCATGAAGAGGTCAAATCCGCCAATTCCACCCACCACCTAACACATTTTTCAGGATCCCCAAGTCGTGAGCAAAACATCGATTCCGAAAGGCGCTTCCACTCTACTTACCCAATACCACTCTCACCAAGCTTTAAGGAACAAATGAGGGAATATATGGCAGCTCATACGGAAAGATTAGCCAAATTCGAAGAGGAAGTTTATAGGCAGAGAGAGGAAATGCAAGCAAAAATGACGGAAATGATGAACCTGGTAGTAGAATATACCAAGACGAAAGTCCCCGAAATGGTATTAGTAAGAAGCAACGATTGTCCTCCCACCTCGTATGTTAATGCCATTTCCATCATGCCTGAGGATGGAAAGGTTGAGGTGAAAAAGACTGAGGAAAGGAAGGAGGAGGAGGGCAAACTTAATGATGAGCCTGAGACCATTGAGTACAACCTTAAGCATGAAATCAATAGAAAAACAGTTGCGAACCAAGTAAACAACTTTAGGTATAATGAGGTTCTTAGGGAAGCCCTTCAAGGAAAGATGACTGAGGAAGAGTATGACGCCCTGCCTGTAGGACCTCTGTATGAGTTGGTTCTAAAAAAACCATTAACAAAAAAACAAGACACCACTGGGAACTTCGTGATACCATGTAGCATAGGTGATATTGATATGAATGCCTTAGCTGATCAGGGGACTGATGTGAACATAATGCCATTATCAATCTATAATAAGTTAACTAGGGAGAAACCAACCAAGACCGATCTTAGACTTTCTTTAGCTAATCACACATATGTTTACCCCGTAGGAATCGCGGTGGATGTTCTAATAGAGGTAGCTAATATCGTTTATCCGGTGGATTTCGTGATCATAGATGTTGAGGAAGATAAAAACGTGCCTATCATTCTTGGGACACCATTTCTGGCCACCGCCAAGGCAACCATCAAATGCGGAGAGGGCATCATGGTGCTTAAAAACGGAAAAGGGTACGCTAGGATACCCATCATTCCAAGATTTCCTCTTAAGATCACGGAAATGATTACGGGTGGAAATCCACAAGCCCCTGGAAAAATTGTTAAGAAGAAATTGAATGATTGGGAAAAGGGGCTTAGGGACTTTATGGTTCAGGGATTATATGCAACGTTGTGGAAACCCGATAAGAAGTTAGAAAATAATCCCACTTTGATACCAAAGGCACAAAGGAGCCCTAAGGAATTCCTAAAAGGAGAAAAAGTACTTTTGTACAAATCTCGGATAAGGGCATTACAAGGTAGAAACAAACCAAGATGGTTTGGGCCTTTCACAGTGAAGGAGACTAATCTAAAGGATAAAACCGTCACCATAATAGACGATGTTGGCAAGGAATCCACAGTAAGCATACAACGTGTACACTCTTTTGACGATGGAAAGAAGGAAGGAGGTGGCGATAATGAAGTAACGTAGGGACACGACTACGAGTCTAGCTACAAGACTTTTAAATAAAGAAAAGCGCTTCGTGGGAGGCAACCCATGCTTAATTGTTTTCTTGTTAGTGTCATATATCTTTTATCGATTGTTTATTCTCATGTTTAAATTTGTAAAAATGCTTTATTTTGTTTTTAACCTCGTCTTAATTGCATATAAAGGTATTTTACATAAAGGATAAGTGTAGGGAGGATTACAAACATTTTCATAAGAAACGTGAACATGAGAATAACAATTGATTAAAAGATATATTTGCATGTTTGTTCGAGTCAAATGCTTGTATCGAGTCATAATGGATGTTTTGCAGAAATTTTTCCAGATTCTAAAGATATAAATTTTCCAGAATTTTTTTTCAGAAAATCGCAGACCAGTTTTTGTCAGGATAACCTGACGGCGTCAAGATTGCAACCTGACGGCGTCAGGAAGGAATAAAAACATCAGATCACTTTTTCTCGTTTTCTGAGCTACTTAAAATTTTTGGAAATTTCCAGGTCTTAATTTTCTTAGAAATTCTGTAAACATCCATTCCACAAGCATTATATCCTAGTTTAAATTGAGTCTTATATATTATTACCACCGATTTTACGCGAAGGTTTCGTTTGTTTTCTTCAAGTGTGCAGGTTTTGTTTATCAAGAAGAAGATACATAAAGTTGGAGGAGTTTTTCACGCATACATTCTTCTTGGAAGGGATTTAACCAATACTTCACACACGGATCTTACCGAGCTAATCAGGGGAGTACTAGTTTCTTTCGTTTTTAATTACCTTCTTTTATCATAACTTTGATACATTAGGGGAACATTGGGGACAATGTTCAGTTTAAGTGTAGGGAGGGAAAATAAAACGGGAACTTTGAAACTATGCTTATCCTTGATTATTTGCTTTGTCTAATTGCACTTTTGTAATAAACCATGAGAAAATGTCGGTTAGGGTAATTTTGGCACCAAATTTTTTATTTTTCATGACATATAGGAGTGGGCCATTAGTCTTAACAAAAGCGTCTCACGGATAGGAAGTTATATGACTAGCACAAAACCCTTTACCACTTAAATTCCACCAAAAATGTGAGGATCGCCCTTAGATTAGTAGGAATTGAAGCATTCATCTTCAATGCTTAGAGTGTGAACCGGTAGTATATTAGATTCTAGAACATGTTTTGTGATGCATTCCGAGATCGCTAGTAAGACTACACTTGTGTAGTTAGGAATAACTAAATATAATTACTTCTTCCACATTGGCTGAGTAATTCCCCCACACCTTTGTGTTGTACTCATCTTTAGTACACGATACCCCTAGTTAAACCCTCAGAGCCTATCCTTTTCGCGGTTCTCATGATGTTTCGGTTTTCCGGAATATCAATGAAGAACATTGTCTACACCCCACCTCCAAATATACACCCAAATCGTCTTAGCCTACCCTATATGCACTCACTTTTAGTGCATTATTGTTATCACCCTAAACCCTTAGTTCAATTATCTAGTTGCTTGCATGAGTTGCTAAGTCGAGTCATATCCTTTGTATACAGTTTTGGGACGATTGGGATTCATGGGAAAAGTTAAAGTTTTAAATGACTAAAAGGGAACGCCAATTCCCTTATTTGCGTAATAAGGTACTCCAAGTGTTTTGATCTTTTCAATTCGGGTCATATTAGTGTTAGAGTAATAAAAACTCAAGTGTAGGGATGTGCTATAAACCCCTATCATTTTGATGTTATCATAGAGGATGGTAGAGTAAAAGTGTATTAAAAAAAATCGAAAAAAATAGAAAAAGAGAAAAGAAAAAAAAATAGAGTGAAAAAAAAATACGGGCTACCATCCTACATCTATCTTTAAATTTATGTTTGTTTATTTCAGTTATCTAGAGTTTTGAGTGTCGAGTCTTGGCTTAGCAACGCCATTCTTCGTATGCATGTAACATTGAGATTTTTGACTTGCCACCACTAAAAAGCCTATCCCACCAAACCCTTTGTTTCCCTACCGTAAGCCTAACGTTACAACCCTTTGAAGACCTCTTTGATAGTCTTTCCTAGGTGCTTACGCCAAAGCGACGGAGGTTTGATCTATTCTCAAGCCTATGGTAATCTATGTACTAGGACCGGTTAATGAGTGTTTATCTTCCATTTCCAATTTGCTATATTTCATATACACCCGAGAGATGTGAGTATCCAAACACCCCATGTGAGGTGCTAGTATGTAATTTCCGTGCTTGTTATGACTTTTGCGGGGCTTATATGTGTTGTGGATTGTTTTAAACCAATGCTTCATGACCCCTAACTTATAAATTAATTGGCTAAAAGCACATTTGCTTGAGGACAAGCAAATACCAAGTGTAGGGATATTTGATAAGGATTTAAAATGTACCTTTTTGAGGGGTCGTTTAAGCCCTTATTTGATCACTTTTGTATCCGTTATTGCTTAATATCGTTCCTTTTCACTTTTTAGGTTTCTTGAAGGCAAACTGCTGTAATGGCACTTATTTGGACGAAAAGGCGCGGATATATAAAAAAAATGGCCAAAGTCAAGAATCGAGACACTCAAGCTGATAAATTACAAGGGGACGGCGTCACTGCTTAATCTGCGACGCCGTCGGAGGAAGTTGTGACGGCTCAGAAGAGAAATTGCTAGTTTTTGGAGGACGGCGTCGGGATTTAAAAGAGTAGGCTGTCGCAACTCAGACGACCTAGATTCAATCCAGACGACGTTAGAAGCTAAAGAGGACGGCGTCACAAGCATAAGGTGACGCCGTCGCAAGATTAACTTGGCCAAGACGAAACCCTAATGACGGCGACACGACGGCGTCAAAAATCATAAGGTGACGCCGTCGCACATATAATATTATATATATAATCCAAATTTTTCAGTTTTAGAGGGTAGTCTTTTGGGTAAACTTTTGGAGTAAAACCTAAACCGAACCAAGGTCGTATTTTAGGGTTTTAAACCCTATCTTACACCAAGATAAGTTGTTTACTTCATTAATTTAATTATGTCTTCAATTATTTGTGTGTATGCTTGCATGTTTTCCATGTCCGGCTAATTTACTTGTGTGTTTGCTTAGGGAATATGAAACTTAATTATTGAATATTGATTGGTTATTTCTTATCTTATTTGATTAATGATCTAGTAATGTGATAGGTCATTCATTGTGTACTTAATGCTTGATTAATCTTTGTGAACCTTAGGTTATAGCACTATGAGTTGTTGTAAGCTAAACTATCCAAAGAGGCCTTAGAGTTAGAGTTTATCATCCCTAGTGGGTTTTGTAGACGAGACCCTTTGGTAACTTCAAAGAGTAGGGAGAAACGCATACCCTACAACTTTAGACACACAACGCAACTAGGAATAAGGACGTGACAATTCAACCACCAATAGGAGATAATTAAGGAGTAGTAAAACCTAAGTAAACACATCTTTAAACTATCATACGAGCACACAATAATTAGACATAGACTACCACCACCTTAGTTTATATAATTAGATAATAGTAGAGTAATCGGTAGAAATACCAACCCCCCAAATCCAAACCCAGAGATTCGTACTTTTCCTTTTCTAAAAAAACATAAAAAGATAAAAAATAATCTTCCTCAACCCCAACCTTAGCGTAGTAACTTCTCACTAGCATTCCTATTCCCCTAGAGAACGATATCAATTCCCGTGGCTTACCCTAATACTACACTACAATGATTAGGTTCACTGCCTAGGGTGTTGAAAAACTTGCTCGACGAAAAGGAAGTTCCTTTGACCCCGAACGCGCTGTGTAAGCGTATCAATCCAAATGATTCTAGGTCCTTCTCTTGGTGTATTCTAGTCCCTTCCTTACTCCTTGAAGGCCAAGTTCAGCAATTAATACCCTAGGCTTTGGAATTAGTATAAATAGAGGCCTATTGAGAGCATATGAGACACACCTCAAAATACAAATCTCTCTACTCATCAAACAAAGCCTTAAGCTCTCATAATTCGTCCTTAGAAGTCCAGGGAAGTTTGGAGTTCCAGAAGTTCCACATTTGGAGGCCAAACCACCAAGAAGTCTACCCCAATACTTTGGGAATCATTACTACACCATTTGTAATCTTATTCCAAGCATTGTAAGAATTTTAATCATGTTTTCTAATGTTCAAAGTTCTGAGTTTATGTTCATGTTTGCTATGAGTGGCTAGTTTCTTTATGCACTTGCTTAAATGATGTTGATTATCGTATGATTAGTTAGTGATTGTGTTAACATGTTTTAATTCAATTTCAAGTTGATTCTAAGATCCAATTGTGCTAAAGTTTCATAGTGACATTTGTTAATCAAGTTTGGCTAATTGATAGTAATCGTTGAGGTCGAAAGAACTTATTGTTATTCAACTAGTCATAATCATTTTGTCTATGGATGATTGTTTTTACCCATTATTCTTGATTATACAAAGGAACTAAGGTGTGGTTGTAATAGAAACGCTTTTTTGATTGTCAAATTGGATTGGTAGGAAACATCTAAATAGTCGTAAGATTAGTTGTTGAGAATCAATTGTATCCTTTTGTCTATGATCGGTTACCTTTTGTATTGACCATTTCTTAAGCAATTTGATGAACAAGTGGATATTTTTGTGTTTAAATTTATGCATGTAGACTTATGAAACTTGAATTGATCTTGAATTGATTGGTTAAACGTAATGCTTGTTTTTATGAACTAAAATCTTGACGAAGGTTTAACTTGTAAGAACAATAGATTAGTCCATCAACTAATTATCATAACCAACATGTTAAGAGGTTAACACAATCACATTAATCTATGATATGAAACTAGTTTAAGGAAGTGTAGTTTTTAATCATCTGAATTTCACTATATCTATTTGCTTTGTTATATGTTTTGGATAGACTATGTTAATTCAAACTTGTGTTTAGATTCGCTCAAATCCCTGCGAACGATCCCGACTTACCTTCATAATCTTGCTATAACGGACGAGTATACTTGCTCGTATGTGTTATTGGTAATATTGGTAATTTACCTTTTATAAATTTAAAACTTGTACACACGTAGCACATCAAGTTTTTGGCGTTGCTACCGGGGATTTGATTGTGTTTCAGCAAGTTTTTGAATTTCCCTCAGTCGATTCAACCAAAATTGTTTCTCTCAGAAACCTTAACCGGATCCGGTTGTCTCTCAACCGAATCGGTTACGATTTTACCATTTACCCAACTGGTCTAACCGATCGGTCGCAACCCGAATCCGATCCGGTTACCTACTCTGACCCATAAAAACTGTTTTCGTTGTTTGTCCGTGTGTTTAGATATTTCCTGGATTCTCTAGGACATTGTATGAACACTCGAGCAGCGGGAATAGAACCAATTACACCTCTTACCAACCCCGAACGTTTGATTCGAAGAAGAAGAAGAACACTTTTCATACCATTAGAAAATCGTGTACCAAGAGTACCAAACCCACCATTTGATAACCTCGTAGAAGCCAAAGTTGTTTACAACCCTTTCACCAATTTACCTTTTCCCATGGTGGACGATCAACCCATGTGGGGAACCAACCGAGTCGTAGCACCAACTCCCGGAAGTGCTATTGTTGCTATCAATCTTGGTGACAACTTCACCGTGAAGGGACATCACCTTTCTATGATCAAAGACCGTCAATTTGATGGCCGTGCGTGGGCCGATCCGCACAAGCACCTTGCCGAATTCATCAAAATTTGCGGCATGTTCCGTTATGGCAACACCGATGTCAATGCCATCAAACTCAAACTTTTCCCATCATCACTCACCGGAGATGCTAAAGTATGGTACAATGAATTAACTCCAGGAATCATCAATACTTGGGAGGAGATGAGGCAAGCTTTTGTAAGCCGATTCTTTCCACCTGCCATGTTTGATCGATTAATGGGAGAAATTCGTGCTTTCACCCAAAACCCAAACGAATCACTTGTCGAAGCTTGGCTTCGAATGAAAGATTTGCTTCGTAGTTGTCATGGACATGGACTATCCAAAGGAACCATTATCAAAATCTTTTACCATGGACTAGATGAAATCTCTCAAGGCATTCTTGATGCTGGAGGAATTTTTCTCTATAAGACTCCCAACGATGCACATCAATTGCTCGAAGATCGAGTACTTCTCAAACTTGATTGGTCGAAAGATTCCAAAACCAAACCTCTCCGAAAAACTGTTGCTTTTGTCGAAAACACCGATGCTTCAAAACTCAAGGAGAAGATGGAAGCGTTAACCTCAAAAATCGACTCACAGTACAAAGATATCAAAGATGAAATGAAGGAAATGCGAGACGGATGTAACAATTATGGAGGAAATCATCCATCGTCCGAGTGCGACGATAAACCTATGGGTGGACCGAAGGAAGGAGAAGCGAGTTACGCTCAAGGAGGATACCGTGGAGGAGGATATCGTAGTAATTATTACGGTCGAAATTCTGGAAATTGGCAAGATCGCCGACCAAGGGATGACAACCGTGATTCTCAACCACGAACTGACAACCCACCACCACAAAACCCAGACAAAAAGATTGAAGAAACCGAATTCGAGAAAACCATGAGAGAATTCGTGGCTGCTCAAAAATCTTCAAATGATTTTATCAAAAATCAATTTTTCAATCTCAAAGCCAAAGTTGAGCAAGGACAGAAAAATCATCAAGCATCTATCCAAGATCTTGAAAACAAGTTTGGCAGATTTTCTGACCAATATTCCTCTAGACCATCTGGTTCATTGCCAAGTAATACCCAATCCAACCCAAAACCATCAAATGATAAGACGTACCGTCCACCACAAACGAGACACGAATATGTCAATGCTATATTCACAAGAAGTGGTCTCTCGAACGATTCCAATCCGAAAACCGTTGTTTCCGCCGGTAGAAGCAACATCAATACCGATCATGCCTCATTGATCGAGAAATTGGAAGCTCTCACCACAAACATCGATACCCAATTCATAAGCATACGGAGGGAGATGATGGAACATCGAAATAATCACCATGCTTCAAACCACGATGCCGAGGATGACACGCCGATGTGTGATCCCATAGAAGCGAACCACGCCCAACATGAAGGATATCACCCAGGATATCACGGCAGATATTATGAACAAAATTCCAGAAATTCGTACTCTTTTCCATACCACAAACCAACCCCTACATATCCTCGTTATCAGCCATGGAATACAAGACCACATCCATCACAACATTTCAATACACCTAAAACCTCACCGGAGGAGATGATGAGAGAATGGATGGCCAGTTACACAAAAGCCAATAAGAATATGACGAACCTGTTGGTTGAATTGGAACATAAAGTCGATCAAGGAAGAAGGAACCAACAAGCGATAAGCCAAGACTTGGAGAGGAGGATAGAAAGATTAAGTAAGGAACAGGAAGTCCATCACGCTGAATCTCTTCTTTACACCACAGATTCCAACTCGAGACATGAATTTGTCTACAAACCACCCTCAATTCAATACGAGAACGATAAGGGTGAGGTTGAATTTATCGAAGGGGACGAGACCAAGCACATTCCAACCACGCCAAATCTGAACCAAATCATGTCTAACTCACCAACCGTGTTACCTTTTCTTGAGGATTGCACCATGCATATCCCAATGACTCAATTAAAAGGTTCTGAACACAATGTATTTCCGAATCATGTTGATGATAAGAAGTTCAACAAAATCAGTGGCAACTGGAATGGAGAACTGGAAAGAAAGATAGACAAATAGTCTGAGCCACAAAATCCAGTTTCTTTAAATCAAAGGACTAAGCCACCTCCTACAACTCACCTTGAGAATGTGGATGCAATATTCATTGGGAGTGGAATGTCCAATGACCCTTTGAAAAATCAAAAAGATTCGCCACCTGTCCTCATTTCTAATGAAATTGACCAAACATTCGAAATAACGAAAAGAGACTATAACATGGTCAAACCAAAAGAATCAAATGTATTCCCATCCATTGTGGAGTACAAACCAAAGATCCCATACCCTCAACGTTTAAGAGCTGAAATTCCCCATTTGAACCGTATGGTCAAAGTATCCTAACCCGGGGAAGATTCGAGTCAGGCTGATGACTCGGTAATAAAACAAGCGCTTCTTAGGAGGCAACCCGTGTGTTTTAGATTTGATTTTCTGTGGTCACTCCCCAAAGTCTTAACCTTTGGTTGAACTTAAGTGTGGGGGGTGCCACCCTTTAATAAAACCTTTTGTTTGTTTATAAGATTGTGTGCAGGTAATGATTTCTCCAGTGAACGCCAGGAATGAAGGAAGATTTTAAGCTGACAACTCATTGACATATCTGGTTTCATCTCTATTTTCCCTATTTTTACACTTTGAAGTTTATTTTTCATTGAGGACAATGTCTAACTTAAGTGTGTGTGAGGGGGGTGAATAGGAAAAATCAGAGTTTTCATGCTTAAATTTTAAAATTTTGTTTGCCCTTGTGATCTAGCTGTTTTCACGCTCTAGGATTATCTATTAGAATAACTGGATCAATCCACTGGTAAAACTGGTAATATTTGAAACTTCGAGATGTGTTCCGATTACTATTGCAATCCATTCTGGGATCGATAACATTTGCTAGCACATATCATACCCTTTGTGAGGATTTGAGCCTATTTCATTATTAGCATACATCTTTTATGCTTGGATCTTTTGCTATGAGTGTGCCGGTGATTTTATTTATTCTAGAACTTGTGCTTGTAAATCATTACCAGACCGCAGTGAGATTGCATTCGTGCGATATAAGTAAATTCGAGTGATAAAGAGGCACCTTAGGATTTAACCCAAATGGCCTTTCATTTTGCATTTAATGATATATTAGCTATCCGCATTGGTTAGTTTACCACCCACTTGGACCCATTTGTAGTGCTCATTTTTAGCACTTGATACCCCTAGTTACACCCTCAGAGCCATCCTTTTCATTTTTTGCTTCACCCAGAAAATACAAAAAGATTTTACACTTTAACCCTTAGCCTACCCCGTATCAATGTCTAAACGGTTGATTGCTAGTCGCCTGGAAAGTGAAGATTGTTCAAATGATTATGAGTACCACATCCTATGTGATTGATTGAGCCATGCGTTATGTTTTGTTTAAAAAAAAAGAAAAAAAAAATGAAGTATGAGAAAATAATAGCCAATGTGCTATGATAGAAGAACAATTGTCATGGCAAAGCAAAAAGTTGTGGAAAGCAGAAAAGAAGAAATTGAAGCTATAATCATTTATTTGGTTCGTGGAATGTTTGGTAGCTAGCAACACGGGTATTAGACTTGATTTCATTTTTATTTTAACACCAATTTCATATACATTTCCATGCCTTATCCATACCCTTAACCCTTAGCCTATCATAACAACCCGAATAAAAGTCCTTTTTAGATGTTTTTACTTGGTGCTCACGCCACGTCGGTGGAGTTTTGTTTCTTGTACAAGCTTATGGTAATAATCTAATCATGACTGAGCAATGAGTGTGATTTATCTTGTTACTCCACTAAAAATGAGTGATTGAGTGAATTATATTTCGTTCCTTTTTCGTGAGGTGTTTTGAAATGTTAATCATGCGAGAAAATCATTGGATATTGTCAAACATCTTGGTATTTCACCTTTATAAAGCATAATTGATGAATCTTCTCTCGTATTTTTACTTGGTTGATTTGCATCACATTTTTCATAATCACGATCTTGTACCAGTGGATGTTTTTTCTAGATTTGCTTGAGGGCAAGCAAAGTTTAAGTGTGGGGGAATTTGATAACGCTCAGATTGTGCATGCTTTTAGTAGCGTTATGTGTGCTTTTATATCTGTTATTTGGTTATATTTGCGTGATTATAGTGTTTAAACGCATCAAAAGATGTTTGTCTAGTGTTTATAACCAAGTGCAGGGAAACGGAAGGAAAGTAAAGAAATGTCAGCAAATAGAAGATTCCCGTTTCAGTGAAGCTTAAATCAAGTATCTTTGAAGACCATAGTGATTGGAGAACCAAGTTCTACAAGATAAAGAGAAGAAAAGATCAAGTTTCCGTATCTCAGGAGATCTAACCGGATCGGTTGTTCATGCAACCGGATCGGCTGGAATAACGTCCAGAAACAACACTATGACCACCACCAACCGATCGGTCGCAACCCGCAACCGGATCGGTAGGCTACTATTGTAGAAGACCAACCGGATCGGTTGGTCATATGACCGATCCGGTTGGAGAAGCTGCATCTGCCAATCTTCATCACTAAGCTTCCCCTTTGCATCCAAACGATTCTAGGTCATTCTCTTGGTGTATTCTAGTCCCTTCCTTACTCCTTGGAGGCCAAGTTCAGCAATTAATACCATAAGCTTTGGAATTAGTATAAATAGAGGCCTATTGTGAGCATCTGAGACACACCTCAAAATACAAATCTCTCTACTCATCAAACAAAGCCTTAAGCTCTCATAATTCGTCCTTAGAAGTCCAGGGAAGTTTGGAGTTCCAGAAGTTCCACATTTGGAGGCCAAACCACCAAGAAGTCTACCCCAATACTTTGGGAATCATTACTACACCATTTGTAATCTTATTCCAAGCATTGTAAGACTTTTAATCATGTTTTCTAATGTTCAAAGTTCTGAGTTTATGTTCATGTTTGCTCTGAGTGGCTAGTTTCTTTATTCACTTGCTTAAATGATGTTGATTATCATATGATTAGTTAGTGATTGTGTTAACATGTTTTAATTCAATTTCAAGTTGATTCTAAGATCCAATTGTGCTAAAGTTTCATAGTGACATTTGTTAATCAAGTTTGGCTAATTGATAGTAATCGTTGAGGTCGAAAGAACTTATTGTTATTCAACTAGTCATAATCATTTTGTCTATGGATGATTGTTTTTACCCATTATTCTTGATTATACAAAGGAACTAAGGTGTGGTTGTAATAGAAACGCTTTTTGATTGTCAAATTGGATTGGTTGGAAACATCTAAATGGTCGTAAGATTAGTTGTTGAAAATCAATTGTAGCCTTTTGTCTCTGATCGGTTACCTTTTGTATTGACCATTTCTTAAGCAATTTGATGAACAAGTGGATGTTTTTGTGTTTAAGTTTATGCATGTAGACTTATGAAACTTGAATTGATCTTGAATTGATTGGTTAAACGTAATGCTTGTTTTTATGAACTAAAATCTTGACGAATGTTTAACTTGTAGGAACAATAGATTAGTCCATCAACTAATTATCATAACCAACATGTTAAGAGGTTAACACAATCACATTAATCTATGATATGAAACTAGTTTAAGCAAGTGTAGTTTTTAATCATCTGAATTTCACTATATCTATTTGCTTTGTTATATGTTTTGGATAGACTCTGTTAATTCAAACTTGTGTTTAGATTCACTCAAATCCCTGCGAACGATCCCGACTTACCTTCATAATCTTGCTATAACGGACGAGTATACTTGCTCGTATGTGTTATTGGTAATATTGGTAATTCACCTTATATAAATTTAAAACTTGTACAAACGTAGCACATCAGGGAATGTTATTGAAGCTATGCTTAGCCCAGTTGGGCAAAGCTTTGCTTCCAACACAAATATCCAAGTTTCGAATCCTAGGGGTAGCCAAATATATGGTATATTTTACTAATGCCACGTGGCACCACCTCATTGGTCCACGTGGCAACCCGACCCTACCCGTTCACTGATTCGGCCCGACCTGACGACACGTGGCACCACTCATGTTGTGACACGTGGCGTTGACCGACCGTTGACCGGCCTAACCACAAGGACGAATTATGTAAATAAATTTAAGGATTGTCATTGCAATTTGTTCCTAGCCACAAGGACGATTTATGTAAATATCTCTAAACAAATGTTAAATCATGTATATAATAGTAGGATTAGTAAATTGTTTGCATTGTTTAGCAGGATTAATAGATACATATACAACTTAGCAAAAAATGATAACTTCGATACATTTAGAAACAATTATCCCAAAAAAAATATGTTACTTGGAACTCCAAATTGATGTTGAGAAGCAAACTAGTTGATGTGTTTAGAGCATGAAACATGAAGGTGACAACATGGAACTATATATTGTTATTGCTTTTAAAAAAAGGATTGCAAATGTTTAAGCATTTGTATTAAAAGAACCTGCATAATTTTCTAAGTGTTTGCTTATATGAAATCGTTTATGTAGAAATTTATACATCGTTGATTGCATTAATTTTTTGAGTCATGAACGTTAAAGTATTTCGGTATTATGATACTTGTTTAATTGTTTTGATCGTTTGCTTAGAAAACTTATTACCCCAATCACTAAGCATTTTTTGAAGGCTCGGTGTGTAAATAATGACTGTACGTAGGTTCGCAAGTAGCTAGAAAAAGTTTAGACAAAAATGTTTATAAGATGAACACTTATGTCAAAACCTAAAGAGCTAGGGAAACCTTTATGGGATATATAGCTTTGATAACTTCAGTTATATATTGTTATTGCTCTTAAAATTTAAAAAAATTATAAATGTTTTTAGTGTATACGTGAGTTTAAGATCTTAATATAAGCAGCTAGGCAATCCTTTATAAACTTCCAGAAAATATATACGAGGCTTTTTTTTTTTTTTTTTTTTTTTTTTTTTTTTTTTTTTTAAGAAAGGCAAAACATATATGAGTTTTATTATTCACATGGAGTTGGTTGAAAGTTTTTATAAGCATCAACAAGTGAACATATAAGAGATAATAGGGCCCAAAGATAAATAAAGTTTAAATGTTAATCAAATTAGCCCACACTATTGGGCCTATACTCTTTAACTTGGTTTCTCTATCTTTTGTATAGTAACATACTAACATTATTTCATACACCACCGAATAAGCTTCCCTTAGAATTGCATATACATGACTTGTTGATATAAACTCATCCACAACAATACGCACATGAAAAATCAAAACGTTTGCAACATGTTCTTAGGACATATAGTAGCTTAAATTGCGTGAACGACAACCACAACATCATGCATAAGACATATATTTTTCTCCTATTTTCGATTGCTTTCCTCGTTTAAATCTGCCCATTTCTTCTTTTCTATTCATCAAGTATGACTTGTCTTAAGATTAGCTCGCAAGACATACAATATTTGTAGGAGGTTGTGGCCAGGATTTTTATAATCCTTCGTCGTCAGCTTGTATTTCAGTTGATTCCGGATAGGAAAGGAAATTTCTAATATGCTTACTGCTTAGGGGCTGTTTAACAAAAAGTATGGTTTAGCACCGAATGAATCAATGACGCTGAATGAATCGAAGATGTTGAACGAACCTTAATCATGAATAAAAATGATTGTTTGATTAATATCTTATATATATGTACATCGTATATAAAAAAGTAAGTTACAATTTTATTTTTATTTTTACATTTAAAACCAAATGAATTATTTTATTTCCTAAATATTTCAAATTGCATTATTTTCTAATTCGAAGTATCATGATAATTGAAATAGTAGTGTGCCATTGTTGTATTTGTGTAAGACCACATTATAACAAAAATATATTCTGAAGGATAACTCGTTATGATCGAACTTTCAACTATGATAAAAATATGTTTATATATGGTTGTGATGATAAGTGTATGAATCAGATTGGGCGTAGGTTTATTTTGCACATTGCACTTTAATCAAAAGAACTTAGATACATTTTTACATTTATGTTGTTTCTTTATTAGCTTTGTTTCTGACGTAAGAGAAATTAAAGATTAAACATCTTTTTGAGAACCAAATTAAAAGAAAAAAGCTAAGAGTTCATATAAATTTTCTGGTATTCCAATGTGTATCAGATTTTTTCAACCTAACACGCAGTGAAACATCCGAAGACATAATATTATTCTCATAACACGTTTAAAACGTATACACATATGGTATATAAGTAACCAACAACTTTTATCTTCAGGCTATGTGGGATAGAGACATAGAGTGTCACGATAAAATATTACAAAATATTTTCATAGAAATTGGTAAGAAAGAGATGATGTAAGAGTTCTGTCGTCACAACCTTTTTAGTAAATAAAACAAGTAAAATCATTGTGTAAATGAAACTATTGTAATAATGTGAATCATGTTAACATGTATGTGTGTAAGTATATTATGTCTCACATTCTAATCATGTTACCAGAATTGGAAGTGAATGAAGTATAATATGAGTCATGATATCTGTTCTATTCTAAAATTGAATATTGTGTGCAAGCACACAAAGTATAGTATCATAAGTTTAGTTTAGATTTTCATTTCAGTCGACATATATATGGATTGTTTTGCGCCATTATAAATGTGTCTCCGTCAAGTTCCCATTTTATTAGTAGACGTTAGACCATGAAACTATCTACCTATTTCATCTTCAACTCTAGTTTCTAACTAGATGTTCTTAGGACATAAAGTAGCTTTAAATTGCTTGAACGACAACCACATTATCATCTTAAAGACAATGTTTTCTCTTATTTTCGATTTTGCATCCCTAGCTAGTTTAAATACGGAGTATGTTCTTTCTTCCTTTTAATTCATTGAGCATGGCCCCTTTAAGATTATAGCTCGTAAATATACAATATTTTTATGAGGTTGTGGTGAGGACTTTTAAATCCTTCTTCAGCGTGTAGGTCAGTTGGTTCCTGATAGGAAATGTGACTTTAAATATAGTTGGTCTTGCAGAAACTCTCAGGTAAATTGTACTCTTAACGTGCGCGTAGTTTTCTGGAAGATTTAGGAATATATAGAGAGAGCATTGTTTACTTATGGGTAATTTAGACATCCTGGAATATTCAAAGTCAATAAGTAGCTATGGATAATTAATGAGACATAAGTCTTTTTCCTAATTCATTTTTACATACGTATCATTTCTTTAGGAAATCCTTTTTCAATTTAATCAAATTGGATACACATTTTAATTCATTTTTACATATATATCATTTCTTAATTGACTTCTAAAAATATGTGATCCTTTTTAACCGTGTGAAACTATAGATTAAAGTGGTCTCTACCAAAATATATTTCACATTAGAGAAATAAAGTAAAAAAGTTAAGAGTTTATACAAGTTTCCCACTCTTCTACTTATCTCACAATCTTTTTAACTGAAAGAAAGTAGAATAGCTGAAAACGTAATACTATTCTTAGCATGTTAGACCCACAAATGCTATGTGTATATTAGTTCCCACCAACTTCTATCTTAAGTCTATGTGGGATAGAATGTTATAAAAAGTCTCACATACAGAAATCTCATGGATGAGATTGCTTAAATAGTTAGTTTAATTACTTCACTTCCATTTGCTAACTTTTCATTTTATTTACACTAAAAAAGTTCTACCTTTAAACCTATGTGGGATATACTGACATAACAGAAAGTTAGAAAAGGTGTCCATAGAAAAATCGTACTCATAATAGTAGAAAATTACTGTGTGCATTCATAACAAATAAGTGAAACATCAATATACACCATGCTTGAATGTTTGGAAAGCTGACTTGTTGATTCAGTTTAATTGCGATTTAAGGACCATTTCGTACTCGGCCTCCCATCGTTGCAATACTGGCAACCTGAAATCGTGTTTTTGTAGAATAAGTAATAAATTCTCAAGATGTAAAAAATGGTCAAACGGGTAAAAGATGTAGAATATTATTGTTATTCAGTAACATATATATAGTTTTTGGTATCTAAACTACCTGCCCAATTACATCTTCTACTTCAAACTTCCACATTTCGGAGTTTTGGTCGTCGCTCTCATGTATAGTGTTATACAAGAATCGTTGTAGTGGCTCAAATTGCATGAATGACAACGACAATATCATCATAACACAAATTTTTTCTTATTTCTATTGCTTCTGTAATATAAATCCGTTCGGTACTTGTTTTTTTCTGCTCATCCGGTAAAAAAAGATTAAAAAATTGTTAAGAGTTCATATGATTTTTCTTTGGTGTTCACCATGCGAAGAGTTAAGTTTATGTAACTCGCTGGATTATGACCACCCAGAAAACGTCATATAATTCTTGACAAATAACACTTGCATACATTATGGTATATTAGTTACAAATAATTTCTTTCTCCAAACTATGTGGGATAAAAAGAAATAATAGAATGTCAAAAAAGGTTTCCATTAAACAAAAAGAATGGTAGATTATTACAGCATAAAAGAAGAATTTTAAGTACATGCAACCAATTAGATAATGCAAAAGTTGGTGAAAGAAAGATATGTTACCTGGAACTAAAATTTCAAGTTTGTAAGCAACTTTTATGGTTTTAAAGCACGAAACATAAAAGAGTAAAATGTATTATCTATCGAGACTATACAAGTTTGAACTTAATTGTAAAACTTATTGGTAAATCAACATATAATGTTACTTTAGACTTAAGTGTAACAAAGTAAAAGCATATGACATCATTTGCATAATATGTTTTTCCTTTCTAGTTTTGGCTATATTATTTGTCAATGAGGTTGCTTAATCTTTTCACAGTAGCAAAACTGAGCAACCTCCGATAAAAAAAAGAATAAAGAACGCTAACTAAGAAAAGTAAAAAAGATAAAGAATTCATATTAATTAACGCATACATGATTTTATTCATGCCATGTATGGTTAGCTTGCAAATCTTTAAAGCATGAAAGAAAATCATATACCTATACTAATCTAGTATCAAGAACTCATGTACACTATGGTATTTTAGTAACCAACAACTTCTTTCTTCAACCCATGTGGGATAGAATGTTCGAATAGAAAGTTTGCATACTTTTCTATATTATATACCTTTTAGAAGAATTTTATGTTTTTTTGTTGGGTAAATGGATTTTACCCTGATAAATGGTATAAATCATAATAAGTTCAAGCGATTTGGAAAAGCACCAAATCAACTATACAGACACATGCACAAATTGTGCAACTAACCAAGGACAAGGAGTGACATGCCACTCTCATCGCAACTCTAGACAAATAAGGATCTAAACATTAAAACCAAATACGCCAATATATAAATTAACTCACGCCACCTACATTGTTGAGAACCATAGATCGAGGTAATTTCCAGTCATCCATAAAATCTTCCAGCCGTGTTGACTTCTTAAAGCGGAACGATAATAGCTTAAGACAAACATTAGCCAAGATAATATCAATTAGCTATGTAGCTGCTCTTTTGAACGCTTCCTTTGTTGAAATAATCTTGAGTTCCTTTCTCCAAAAAGAGCTTAGCAGCAATGCAATACACAGAACGACTATTAGCCATAGAAAGCATTCCATTAACAATCAAATTCCTTGAGGACGAAGTCTGATGAAGACCAGCTTTTGTCTTTACACATGCCCATACTTGCGAAGAAAACACACACTCGAAGAATTGATGTTCGTGGGAATCCGGTTCAAGCTCACACAATGGATAAATCAACAATATTACAGAATACGAACCATGATTATCACAATGTCTAATCCTATCCCGAGTTTTTTTACGTCTGAAAACTAACCAAAGAAGAAAAGCATGTCACTTGAACACCAGATTCAAGTTTAAAAGCAAATAGGTTATGTATTTGGAGCACTAATTATGAATGAACATCTTGGATAACAGGAAATTATATGCTATCATATAGCTCTAAAAATGAAAGATTGCAACGTTCAAGCGTTGTAATAAAGATTATGTGAATTTTTTTAAGATAATAGGGTTAGCGTTTACTTATCGTTGGTGTAGAAATCAAAATATCAGTAAATGCGTTACGTTTTTGGGTCATGAATGTTAAAGTATTTACGTATTTGGATACTTGTTTTGTTTGTTTTGGCCATAGGTTAGAATCTTATTATGTTACAAAGAGTACTATGTTGACATCTTTTTATTAACAGTGAGGCAATCCTTTATATAGATGCAGATAACATATACAAGTTTTATTCATATTGAGTTAGTTGAAAGTAGTTGTTAGCATATAATAACGAATATATAAGATATAATTGGGCCTGAATATAAAGAACATGCATTACTTCAGCCCCAGTCAACTCGGCCTTTGTCTAGTAGCTATTTTTTATTTGTTCGCCAAAGCTTAGCCATGGTCTTTTAAAATCCTAGTCAAATTGTATAAATTTTGTTATCCAAGACTTTAATTCTTTTCGTGACGCGTACCTCAGTTGGTTCCAAATGTGAAATAAGATTTTCAAAAACCTTGGTCTTTAAGATAATCTCATTATAAATGTACTTTAAACTCACGTCTGGTTGTGAGAAAGATTTTGGAATATAGAGAATCGTTTATTATGGAGTATCGGGTTTAGAAATCCTTAAATATTCAAAATCGATAAGTATCTAAACATCATGATTGAAATAGTAGTGTTGATTGTCACTATCGTTGTTGTGTATGTGTATGACCACGTTAGAAAAAAATTATATATTGCATTGGATGAATATAAGACATTCCAAAGGATATCCTCACTATGAACATTCAACTATTAAAATATGTTTATGTCATAAAGGTTTTGATATGTGTATGAATTATCTAATAGTAATTATGTTGGTTGTTGACTCTTAAGTTAGATCGTACGTGTGATTACTTTGCATGTTGCATTTTAATAAGACACATTTTTACATATTTATACTGTCTCCACCAAAACATGTTTAGAGTACAAAATTAAAATATAAATTTTGAGAGTTTTTATTAGTTTTCGAATATTTCCACACATGTGGGATTTTTTCAACCCAGCGGATCAAGACCTTTTAATAGTACCAAATTAAAAGAAAGATCAAAACATGTTTTAGAGTAGAAAAAAAAAAAAAAAAAAAAAAAAAAAAAAAGTTGATAGTTCTTATTCGTTTTCGAATATTCCCGGACATGTAGGATTTTTTCAAACAGACACATCAAGATCTATTTGAAAGAATAGTATTATTCTCAACACATTAAAAGATACCAAATTAGAAGAAAGACCAAAACATGTTTTAGAGTACAAAATTAAAAGAAAACATTTGATAGTTTTTATTAGTTTTTGAATATTCCTAGACATTTTTTCAACCCGACAAATCAAGATCTATTTGAAAGAATAATATTATTCTCAACACATTAAAAGACACCAAATTAAAAGAAATACCAAAACGTGTTTTAGAGTACAAAATTACTCCGTATTTGATAAAAGTTGATAATTTTTATTAGTTTTCAAATATTCCCAGACGTGTCAGGTTTTCCAACCAGACAAATCAGGAACTATGTGAAAGCATAATATTATTCTCAACATATTCAACACACATACACTTGTAGTATATAAGTAACCAACAACTTCAATCTTCAGCCAATGCGGGATTGAGTTTCAAGATAAAAGATTGAAACATGTATAAGCTTAAAGAAATACATTTTGTAATCAACTATTTGTATGGACGCAAAACATTGTGATAACATTACAAGTGGCCATTTTAGTTTAAACTGGGCTCTAACGTTTCCATAGAGTCAAAATATTAAGTGAGTTTTCATTTATGAAAAGTCTCACAAACAGTAACCATGTATGAAATTGGTTAAATGATTAGTCTACTTTACTTCCATTTGCTAATTTTCACATATACGTGCACATAAAGTGATGTTTTCCAGTCAAAAGATGTTTTCAAATATGATTTAATTTAATTTAAGATATAATTTAATTTAAGGTGTCCATAGAAAAATGGTACTCATAATAGTAGAAAATTACTTTCTACATGCAGAACGAATGAAAGAAACACCGATATAACCCAAGCTTCAATCTTTGGAAAGCCAACTTGCTTATTCAGTTTAATTGCACTTTGAGGACCATTCCATACTTGGCCTCGCTTCATTATGATAATGGCATCCTGAAATCGAGTTTACGAGAATAAGTACGACATTCTCAAGATGTAGAAAAATACATGAATCGTTGTAAGTGAAAAGGTTATTATTTCATTGGTTTAGATTATATTCTTGTTGTGTTCATGATGTAATTATTTAACTAATCATGCACAAATGTAAAAACGGTTGATTAAGTTATAAACCGTGCCTTGGTTTGATTAATATCGTCCAACTTTTAAAAGTATGGTTCAAAACATTTAATTTCCGCCACATAAGAGGTCGAGACTTGTGAATGCAAAAACAGTCTCTTAAGAGGTTGAGATTCGTGAATGCCTTGATATCCATATTTAACAGGTTATAGATTGGTATATCTTACGATTATTTTTAAAATCAAAGATCATTTGAAGATATGGTGAGTAAAATACACAAACTGAAGAAGAAGTTTGAATCAGTAAGATCCAACCAGGAACACCGACCTCTATGTCATTCTCTGGTCTTAACTCTATTTTTTTACCAAATATTCTTAGGAAAAATAGTGGTTTAAATTGTGTGAACGACAACTTCATTATAATTTTAAAACTCGTTCAGTAATTACTTCGCTTCCAGTCATCAAGTGTGGCTCCTTTTAGCATTAGCTCGAAAGATATGCCACATTTATAGAGTTGTGGTCAAGACTCTAAAAAATTTGGCCAGTGTATAGCTCACGTGGTTTCCAGTGAGAAGACTTTGCAAGGAGACTTCTAAAATCCACGGCTTTTCAAAAATCCTCATAATAATTGTATTCTTAACTCGTACGTGGTTGTCTCAAATGGACGGGATTAGGCATTCTTGAATATTCAAAGTCGATAAGTATCTAAACATGATAATTGAGATAGTTGTTATTCGTGACTATCGTTGTTGTATACGTGTGAGATCACATTTGAATGAAAAGATTTACATAAGTAGATGAAAATAAGATATTCGAAAGGGATATCCTCACTATGAACATTCAACTATTAAAATATGTTCATGTCAATTTTACCAAAAGAATTCTTTATAAACGTGTATTTATTTTGCACGTTAGATACAATATATTTCTATTGGTTCTTTATTATTTTTCACAGTTTGTTTGTTATCCTTTCTAAAGTGTGTGAAATTAGAAAAAAAATCCCAAAACATGTTTTAGAGTAGAAATGAAAAAAAGCTAAGAGATCATATGAGTTCTCGGTTGTTTCCATACCGACCAGATTTTATTCAACCTGACAAATGCTGAAGTATCCGAAAACATGAAACTATTCTCAACACATTTTACACACATACAATTATGATATATTGATAGCCAACAACTTCTATCTTCGGCCTATGTGGGATAGAGTGTTAGGATAAAAGGTTACCAAATATCTTCATAAAAATTGGGTAAAAATAATAATAATAATAATGCAAGAGTTCTTAACAGTTGGTGAAAGAAAAATCTACATGGCACATCAAAGTGAATTTTATAAGCAACTTTTATGTGTTTATAACACGAGACACAAAGGCGACAACTTGGATAAAAGAACCTATGATGATTACGTTTACTTGTTTGAAATCGTTTATATATAAATCTATATGCTATTTTATAAGCTATCTTGTTATATTGTGATACTTGTTTAGGTTTGTTTGAAAACATGTTATGCCTAGTACAGATCACTGCGCATTGAGATAGTTCTTCACCTTGTAACATTCATGTGAATATCGCTGGCATTCCTTCGAATGAATTGTTTTAACATACATGAGAAACTAATATTGATTAATTTGGCTGCTTAAAGATAGATTAAGAGCAATTGAGTTGTCATTACGACCATCGTCCATCACTACCGTCAGTTTAGCACCAAATCCGTTTATCCTCTTATCACTCTTATCTACTTTACTTCAATACGATCACTGCAGTCATTGCTAAAAACAACGTAAGTTTGCTCGTGATTCAAACCACGAGTTGATGAAGGCCACTATGAGCTAACCACTTGCCGTATCACTCTCAAATCATACATGGCTCGCTAGTCCCTTCATTACAACTAGTAAACTAAAACAAGTAAAATCATTGCGTAAATGAAATTATTCTAATAATGCGAGTCATGTTAACATGTACGTGTGCAAGTGCATTATAAACGTATGTTTAAGATTCTCGTATAAGCAGTTAGGCAATTTTTTATAAACGTGAAAATTTCTCGTTTTTGTTTTCACCAAAGGCTCCAGCTTAGTAATTGGATTACATTTGACTCTTCCCTTGTTGTATAGTAACATACTAAGACAGGGTGTAGAGGATCGGTCGCCAATCCGTCGGTCGCCACCACCGACGCGTCAGCCACCATTACACCACCTGACTTGAGATGCGTCGCAGGAGGGAAAAAGACATGAATCGGTCACATATGTGACAGAGCTGAAATGAAAAGGGACAAATGTTTGTGTGTGTATTTATTAATTGGTTTTTTAGGTATTTTTTCGTTGTATCCCTCACCCTAACCCACTTTTTTTTGTGGTATCCCTAACACACCTACATAACAAAACTTACAAGTCCCATGACCCTACGATGGTGAACATGTCAACATGTCTAACTAAAACTAAAATGTGATGTAGGCGTGACAATAAAAGCATGGCATGCTTGAAAGGTACTATTTTTTTTGTGGACTACCATATAAGTTTAATAAATTTAAGATGGCAAAGTTGACTTATAATTCGATATCTTGTTTGTTTTTAACTTCTTAGATAGTCAATAATATTGTTTTACATCACACAATATTGTCGTGTTCATTTTTATATTCTTGGGCTATGCTTAGGTACGACTATAAAACTTACTCGTTACAACCGATAAATAAAAAGAGGGTGTGGATCGTGTTCTAGAATGAGGACCTTGGATTATACGTAACTCGCCCATTATTCTAAACAAATGGACTCCCACTTTATCCCTTAATAGGAACGAGGTAAACAAGGTACCTGTTTGGATTAAAATGCATAAGGTTCCTTTGGTTGCTTATTCTGAGGATGGTTTGAGCTTGATTGCTACGCAAGTAGGAAAACCTATTATGTTAGATATTTTTACAAGCTCTATTTGTGTCGATTCTTGGGGTCGTATTAGTTTTGCTAGTGCTTTAGTTGAATTAAGCGAGGATTCAGAACTAAAAATTCAGGTTACAATGGCAATTCCAAATGAAGACGGTAATGGTTTTACAACTGAAATTCTTAATATCGAATATGAATGGAAACCTCCTCATTGTGGTGAATGTAAAACTTTTGGACATGCTTTGATTGAATGCCCAAATCGTGTTAAAGAGGTAGTTCGTAGTAATACTAATGTGGCAGCAAAGCCTTCTGAAGCTTCTTCTACTTTAGAAAAGATGGATGATGGTTTCATTGAGGTAAATAATCGTAAGAGTAAGTGGAAGAATGTGGTTGCTCCTTCTCGGCCTATTGGGGGTATTCAGCTTAATAAGCCTAAACCAAAATTTTGGAGACTTGTCTCGAAGAAGCCGATTGCTACTAAAAGGAAAATCACTAATGAGGCAAGTACGAGTGGGAAGGTTATTGCTACATCGAACCCATTTGATGCTTTTGATATGGCTGATACTGATGATAATGGTATCCTTGTGCAACAAGTGTTTCTCCTAAGGATGGGGCTGATTTGGAGGCTGGTAGTACAAAGGACACTAAAGTGGCTGAAGATGATAGTGATTATGAGGTTCTTGCATCTGGTATTGCGAGTTATTCTAAGGGTGGAAATGGAAGTACTACTCCTATTGTTAAGAAAATTGGGAAGATTGAAAAGCTAATTATTGAAGGGAAAGTTACTCTTGTGGATGATGATGGTAAACCTCTTAAAAAGGTTGATTCTTCAACTAAGGTGGGTAATGTGGAAGTTTCTGACAGCGATGATGATGAAGTTTTTGATGATCATATTGGTTTGTTGTATTTGGAAGTGGACGTAAGGAGAAAAGTCTTTATGAGCAATGGAAAGCGGATACGGGTGACAACAACAATTATGATGATGATGATGATGATTTTGGCCTCTCGCCTGCACAATTAAAGGCTGCTGGAATTCAATTTTGTTTTAACTAGATTGTTTTATATTTTTTGCATAAAATTTCTGATGTAGGTTATTTTATGTTGGGTTTAGTTTGGTGGTCGTGTTGGTTGTAGCTAGTTGCATTTATGTCCTATCATAAATGATTTAGTTGTTGTGTCAAGCGATTGCTTGCGGTTAATGTGGTACTTCAACCACATTTCATTGTACTTAAACGTTTTTTTGGAGTAATATATTTTACCGGGTGAAATACCCTTTACCCAAAAAAACCGATAAATAATATGAATTGGTGTGTATTAAGATATTTAAAATATTAGTTTATACTTTTTTTAAAAAAATAAATGTTCAATTTTAAATGGAACAAAGTTTTAAAAAATCACGTCAACTATACTAGATACAATCAAATATTATTTTTACTCGCTAATTTTTATTCTGTTCGGTTGTATCACAAAGTGAACCTTTATTTTAGATATCCATACATAAAAGATAAACATAGTCTCCACTAAAACAAGACTTTTTTTTTTTTGAACGGCAGAAATATATAAAAAATAGCTACTAGTAAGGCACTAGAAGCTAAAAGGTACCAATACAAATCTAGAAATAAACAATGCTACACAATCTAGATTCCTCCCGAGGCTTTAACTGCGAGGACTACAAAAAGAATGAAAAAACTCTTGTCAATTACAAATAACCAGGACAAGAGAGAAATCCCCACCCACGGAGGCCAAGCCACCGGTTTTCACTCCGCGGTGTTTTTGATGTAGTCCCAAACAAGCCCCGAGGAAAGTTACAACAAGAAAAGACATATCAACAAAAGATCCAGATAATCTTGATTTGCTCGATACTCTCAGCAACGAAAAGCAATTCACAACATCAACCATCACGTAAACGCAAACAATCTTCATACGATAGGCTCCCCTAAGAAGATTATATAAACAAAGTCGGATTTTTAAACCAGTCGTCCCAGCACATACTCGCTTTCTTATACCTATTCCGATACCATATATATGAAAAATGAATAATATAGTCCACCTTACCAACATCCCTCTTCTTCCCAGGTCGAAATATAGATTCATTTCGGAATCTCCAAAGCTCCCACCAAGTCGTATAAATGATAGTGAAAAGAACATCCTTAGCCTTATGCAAATTACTATGGCTATTAATAAAGTCTATGAACTCAATTGGAGGAAGCTGAAAAGGGAGATCCAGGTCTAGCCACTTAATAACCGATTTCCAAACCTTAATCGCGATAATGCATTCAGACATCGTATGATAGATAGATTCCAAACCATTACTACACATAGGGCATATAAGAGAGACATTGCCAATACCACGAAACCATAAATTAAAACGGGTAGGCAAATGATCCTTAATCAATCTCCACACATGAATATTAACCTTTCGAGGAACTATCTTGTTCCACCTAGTCGCTAGGTAATGACTAGGTAAAGACAAACAATCAAGGTAATCACTAAAACAAGACTTACATTACCAAAATAAAAGAAAAAAATAAAGAGTTTATATGAGTTTCCGAACATTACACAATCTGCAGATTTTTTTTTCTAACCTGGAAGATAGTGAAATCTCCGAAAACATAATATTCATCTCATTGTATGTTACCCATACACTATGGTATATTAGTAACCACAAAAAGAAAAAATGTTAGGATAAAACATAATATTCAAGTTATGTGGGATAGAATGTTAGGATAAAATGTTAGAAAAGACCTAAAAAGAAAAAATAGTAAGATATTTTACTTGGAACTCCAAATTGAAATTAGAAGCAACTAGTTTATGTGTTTGGAGCACAAATCATGAAGGGGACAATTTCAATAACATAAAATTATATGTTGTTATTGCTCTAAAATTGAATGATTGCAAATGTGTAAGCATTGTTATAAGAATCTGTGATTTTTCATAAGAGAAAAAGGGTAAGCATTCTTTTTCTAGAAAGACACATGTCATAATAGAAAGTGATCAATTTACGTTCGGTGTATGTAAACGACCAAACATATTGTGTTAAAAAAATGTTATAGGAAATAAAATGTTTAATTCATTTCATTTTCTATTTATAATGATCAAAACAAACTTGAGGAATATGATTCTTACTCACACTCTTTCTCAGCTTTTAGTCATTCTCTTTTTTTTTTGGGTAAAGCTTTTAGTCATTCTCTTAACTGACTTCTAAAACATTTTTACATCTTAAACTATGTGAAACTAAAGATTAAATGTTTTTCACCAAAACAAGTTTTATAATTAAAAAATATAGTAGAAAAGAAAAGGTTTGAAGTTCATGTCTTGTTTAGGCATTTGGGTCCTTCCTCTTGACAAAACAGAAAGTATTGTATGGTCTTACGTGATGGTTGAAACAAATACACATTTGGTTGTGAATTCAAATGTGACAGATAAATAATGTCATTTACTTACGGAATCTCAATTCTTTCCCGCTTCCCTCGCTTCGCGGGAACAACAAAAACTCCATCTCGCTCTTTCCTTTACAAGTCTTCAGGGATCAGAATCTAGGAATTTTTACAAGTTCTCTTTACAAAAAGGTAGACACAAAAAAGAGTTAAGAGCTAATATGTGTTTTTAGACACATTTCTGCCTTCCAAAATTTACTAACTTGGAAGAAATGATATGCATCTGAGAACATAATATTATTCTAAACGTGCATAACCTGCATACAGTAGAGTATATTAGTAAGCAACAACATATTTCTTCAAGCTATTTGGGATAGAATGTTAGGCTAGAAAGTAAGAAGATATTTCATAAAAATTCAGTAAACAGTTATATGATAGAATTTTATGTACATAGAAAAAGAGATATGTCACTTCGAACACCAGATTGAAGTTTAAAAGCAAATAGGTTATGTGTTTGAAGCACTAATTATGAAGGGAGCATCTTGTATAATATGATATTGTATGTTGTTATATAGCTATAAAATAGAAAGATTGTAAACGTGCAAGTGTTGTATCAAAAGAACTTGGGTTTTTATTAAGAAACAGGGGTTAGGGTTAGCTTTTCAAAGATCGTTTATGTAGAAATCTATATATCGCTGAACGATTTATGTTTTTGGGTCATGTTTTTTTTGTATTATAATATCACGATTCTTGTTTTGACCCTAGTTCGTTTAGAAAAGTTATTATGCCAATCGCTAAGCCTTTTTTAGTGTGCTCAATGTGAAAATTATGATTGCACATATTTAGGTTCTCAAGTAGTTTTTAGGACAAAAATACTTATAAGATGAGCACTTGTGTCAAAATCTAAAGATAAGATATGCAATTCTTTACGGATATACATCTTTGATAACTTATGTTACATGTTGTTATTGCTCTAGAAGTGTAAAAATATAAATACAGATAAGAGATAACAGGGTCTGAACATAAATAATGCTCATCACTTTAGCCCATACTATTGGGCCTATACCCAATAGCTTATCAGCTAATTTTTGTTTTTGCCAAAGGCTTAAGCCCAATAGTTTGCCCCTTTTAGCTTAATGTCTCTATGTTTTGATACTCATCATCTACAATTAAATCTTCAACTGTTGTATAGTAACATTCTACCAATATTTCATTCATTTAAGTTTCTCTTACATTTATTTGACATGTTGATATAAGCTCATCCGCAACATGACTCACATAGGAAAGATCAAATCATTTGCTTTTTCGCAAAAGTATCGAAACCCATGTCGAGTCGCCCTGAGACTCTACATATATATGCTGCTCATGTTGTTAAAGTTTTACTTTTATGAATAAAGAATGGTGATTGATATTGTTGGTCCACTAAGATCAACACTCCAACATATTTGAAACACACAAATTACATGTGTCTTTGACCAAACAAAGGTAAAAGGAAAAGGTTTCGCAAGTGTCTGAACTCTATGAAATTCACGTGACACCGCGAGACCACCCTTAATTCCCCCGGTGCACGGAAATACTGATCTGCGCTGAACCGTCAAGTCTAAACAGACTTAAAACTGCTCAGACACAAATACAATGAAGATCAGAGAATACAGTGGATTCCCGGGTCGTTAAGTCCCACGGAGACTCAATGGTGTGTCAAAACAAATTCAGACGATAGAATGATCACTAAGGATAGTGATCGGAAAAGATTTGGATAGATGATTACACTACTGAAAAAGGTTATAAATTAAAGCGAATTAAATGAAAATTAAGAAAATTAAAAAGATAAAAGATATTAAATAAACGCTATCACTATTTTTAAAGTGATGAACGTTTAAAACCTAAAACGTACGTTTAAATTAAAAACTACGTTAACGTACAAAATAAAACGTGAAAATAAAGATGGAAAATACCTATGAATATAGAAAATACATTTTTACAATCCTAATTATATAAGAAAATTATTAGAAAAGAAAAATTATTTTTAAAACTATTTATTTAATTATTATTAATTAAAAACTATTTTAAACTATTTAATAATACTCTAAAATAAAAGAAAATATGAAATAAGACTAGAAAAATAAAATTAAGATTTAGAAAAATCTAAAATATGATAAAACTAATTTTAAAACAGAAAATATATTTTTTAGACTTTTTATATATTTATTATTAATTTAAAACTATTTAAAACTAATTAAAATGCTAAAAAATACTTTTTAAGCTAAGAAAATTATAGAAAAATACTTTTTAAGCTTTTTACATTTATCTTAACCTAAGAAAATTGAAAAATTATTTTTTTAGAAGCTTTTCTTAATTATTTGTATTAAATACTATTTAAAAAGACTTAAAAACTAATTTAAATTAAGAAAAATAGCAAAACAACTTAGAAAAATCTGAAAATTTAAGGAAAACTCTAAAATTATATTAGGAATAAAGGAAAAATAGAAAAACAAGGTGCTATGTGGAGGAATATGCAACTGAAGTGGAAGTGCTTATTGAAATAAGCACTTTATTAAGCAAATGAAGTACAACAAGCACCAAACTGAAATGGAAGCTACAATAAGCTAAAAAGGACCAAATACAACAATAATAAACAAGCTATAACCTCTGATAAGCTAATAGCAATGATTTGATGAACTGAGATTTTGGCAGAAAACAGGTTCTAGGGGTTCTACTTCAAGCCAAGAAATAAGCCCTAGAATAAGCTGGAAAGCAAAAACCAATTATTGAGACCTAAAGATGACCTGGTTGACTAACTAAAACCCAAAACTCAGACCTACACAAGCTCAAATGAGCTCTGTGCAATCCAAGCAAAAGCTGCATAAACCTGTGCAGGCAACAGTGCTCTGCACAGGGGAATTGTCACCATGTTCACAAGCTGGTTAAGAGCTTAAAGAAAATTTTCAAAAATCTAGAAAATTGGTAATAATAAAATAGACCAAGAGAGCTTTTCAAATCCACAAGTTTCATAGAATTTGACTCAAAAATGAGCTCACTAAAAATCTCCCTATCTTGGCTCAAAACAGGTTTGCAATTTTGACTTTTTTTTGAAGGATTTGAAATGTTTGACTAATATGAACTTTGAAGCACTACTATGGACTAATTATGTTGAAATAAGCTATGATAAGTTAATTTTAAGCTAAAGCATCTAATTTTAAGTTGATTTGATGAGATTTGAACTTAAAGACCCTAACAGTAAACTGTTAAAGTTGGCACTAAGAGGATTTTGACTTTTTAATGAACAAGGACTGAATTTTAAGACTTAATTGAACTATTTATAGCTAATGTAACATGCAATAATCAAAAACTCAGATTTAAGCACCCTCTAATGTAGCTGAACAAGCAAAACCAAACACCCCTTTTGTTTGACTGTTTGAGCTTTAATATGAAACTAAACACTATAATAGCTAAGATTAATGATCAACTGAGATTATAAGACTATAATACAACTATGTTAACATGTTAAAGCTAGTAAAGATCACAGATGCATATATAGCCATAAATTGCACATTGACTTGAAATTTGGAAATGAGAAATTCACTTACATGGGTTCAACTGGTATGCAGGCTAAAAACCAAACCCAACCTACTCTAACCTAAGCTATTCCAACCCATATCAGAGGTCTGCAACACCAAACCATGCTCAAATCCAACTAAGCTTAAACAGTTGACTTTTGTTGACTTTTTTACAAACTTGCTTGAAAATGATTTTTAAGCTTACAAAAAGCTGTAAACAACTTATCTAAACCATCTTGAACTTAAATCAAATACTAAAAACTTGGACAAGAGAATTTAAAAACTGAAAATTTTTAACAGTAAACAGGAAAATTGGACATTATCTAAGAACTTGTATTGATACTCAACAACTGATTACAATGATGATTTTGACTTAAATGTAATACAAGGAAAGTAAAATTACAACATTTTACTTAAACTAAAACATTAATTTAGAAAAAACGACATTAGAAAAAAATAAAAAGCTAACTACCCTTTCTCTCTTCTTCTCTTCTCCTTTTTATACTTCCAAAAGTCTTTTCCACGTGCTCTGATTCTTTCCCACTTTCAATCTCAACCTTAGGATGAGCTTAAAACCATTTTTGGCCCTTGATTAAATTTGGCGGGAAATGAGATATTTGGCAGTTAAGGGGTAGAGTAAAGGGGTGAAGGGATCATTAAATGGCTTTTGTTTTGTGTTGAGGTGGAGGAGACAAGGGTGTGAGGGGGTTGAGGTGGAGGTGTGGGAGATGGAGTGATAGCAGGGAGCAGTTGGGGAAGAGAAGAAAAACGCGCCAAAAAGGGGATTTGTTTGACTTGGGTGGATTTGACCAGATATTAGTGAAGGGGGGGTCACAATCCATTATGACAGGGGTCCAAAGATAGGTAGGGGGTCCAAAATTAGTGTAAAGGGTTTAATATTAATAGGGACCATTGTTGTCAATTCTGAAAATACAAGGACCATAACTGCCAACACTTCAAAGTTTCTTCCAAGGACTAATATTGACAAGCTTCAAAAGTACAGGGACCAAATCTGTCATTTTCACATTTTCCAGGGACTTATTCTGCCAATTTTGAAACTTGGAGGACCATTTTTGTAATTTTCTCAAACTTTTGATATTTTTCACCAAAGGACTAAATTTGACAAGTTTTGATTTTAAAAGGACCTTTGGTGACTTTACTTTTGAAATTATGTGCTCAGGGACTGTTTTTGACAACTTTTGAAACTTGGGGGACTAAAACTGCAATTTTTGCAAATTTGATATGTTTTTCATCTGATTTTGATATTTTTGCATTTAAAACGCATAAAACACTGATTTGTGATATTTTCATCATTTTAAAGCATTTCTGAGTGTTTTCAGATGATTTTGCAGTTTAAATAGTATAAAAGATGATGAGTATTTAGACACTCATCAAATACATATGACACTAGATGAAAAGAAAGATATTTTAAATTCTCGTTATGAATTTTCAGATGTGATTAAAATATGTTAAGTTCTTAGATGGTTATAATATGTGTATGAATAATCTAATGAGATATTTGTTGGTTGTTGACTGTTGAGTTAGTACTAAAACATTCACTGTTAACTTTTTTTTGCATTCTAATCAACCTTGTGAAATCAAAGATAAAAGTAGTTTCCACCAAAACATGTTTTATAGTAAAAAGATTTAAAAAATTGTTAAGAGTTTATATGAGTTTTCAGAAAATCGATATCATGCGAGTTAAGTTTGCTTAAAACACTTAACTCGCAGGACAATGATTACCATGAAAACATCATATTATTCTAGACATGTAACATTAGCATATATTATGGTATATTAGTACAAATAATTTCTTTCTCCAACCTATGTGGGATAAAATGAAAAAACAGAATGTTTGAAAAGGTTATTATAACATAAACAAGATTTGTAAGTACAAAGAAAGAATTAGATATGTTACCTAGAAGTAAAGGATTCAAGTTTATAAGCTACTTTATATGGTTTTAGAGCACGAAACAAAAATTTGGGAATATGGAGCATCATTTAGTATGAACATATGAGTTTAGAAATCATTAGAATATTCTAAGTCGATAAGCATATAACATGAGAACTCAAATAGTAGTTGTTGATTGTCACCATCGATAGTTCTTGTATTTGTGCAAGATCAAACTAGAACGAAAATATGCATGGCACTAGCTATAGATGAAAATAAGATATATATTGATTAATTTTGGGCAAATATGTTTAAAAGGTATCATACTTGCCATCATTTGTTTTTCAGGGTATCGAACAAATTTTTTTGCTTTTATAGATACTTTTCTTTTAAATTCATCATTTTGTAGGTACTTTGTGACATTTTTACCTTTCATAAAAAAAATTACTAGCGGAGAGGGACAAAAATGTCCAAAAAATTGCAAAATACCTACAAAAGGATGAATTTTATGGAAAAATACCCACAAAAGCAAAAATAAAATAGTTTGTTACCCACAAAAATAAATTGTGACAAATACGATACATTTTAACAACATTTGCCCATAAATTTTCTACTATCATTAAAACGTGCTCATTTCACATATGGTTTTTATATGTGAATGAATTGGCTAATTAGACATATGTTTGAACTATATTGTACGTGGATGTATTTGCTCACTTTATAAGTTAAAACTTAATTGTAAATCATATTGATAAATCAAAATATAATGTTACTGGCATATTACAATAAAGGCTAAAATTGTAAACACTGTATGACATTATTTGCGTAAATTACTTTTTCTTTCTAATTTTGGCAGGCAAAAAGGTTAAGTGTTCATATTAAATATCTAGTGTAGCTAAACAAATACATCAAATTTGCTCTCAGTTGATTCCGGAAAAGAAATGTGACGTCTAATATACTTGGTCTTGACGAGATTCTAATAACAATTATACTCTAAACCCGCACGTGGTTTTCTCAGAGATTTGGAAATATCGAGCATCATTTGGTTTGGACCTATGGGTTTAACCGCATCCTTGGATATTGTACGAGGATTTATTAGCTCACTCTATAAGATTGAACATGATTAAAAATTTTATTGTTAGTAATTAAAATCTAGTATTACTCGTATTTGATATTAAATTCTAAAAGTGTAAAAAAAAAGTATGACACTATTTGCATAAATTTATTTTCTTTTTTAATTTTTGGCTTAATTAATACTGTAGTTCTATTAGATAGTTCAATTTTGTCACGTGAACACAATTGAGCAATATCTTATAAAGAAAGAAAAATAAAGATATAATAAATACAATAATGTCTTATAAAAATAGAAAAATAAAGAAATACTAAATACAACAATATCTTATAAATAAATAGTAAAAAAAAATACTAAATACACAAGATCAAGAGTTATATAAACTTTCAGTCATAAGATCCACTCATGCTATGTATTATTATTTTGCAACCTTCTTAAGCATGAGGTCGATAATACAACCGAAAACATAATACTATTCTAATCAAAAGTGACTCACGCCACTATGTTCTATTAGTAACCAACAACTTCATTCTTCAACCTATGTGGGATAGAATGTTTGGATAAAAGGTTGGCATATTTCTCTGTATTATGTATTATGCAAATGAAATATCATGTACATAAAAGAAAGAAATGATACAAGAGTTAGAGCATGAAACATGAAGGTCACAATTTGGAAAACATGAAATTATATGTTGTCATTACTCTAATTATGAAAGAGTGCACATGTTTTACGCATTTGATATTATGTGAAATCTCTTATGTAGATATTTATATGTCGTTGAACCAATTACATTTTTGGGTCATAAACGTCAAAAGTACTTTGCAATAAAATTCACATGGCACTAGATGAAAATAAGATGTTCAAAAAGATGTCCTCAATTTGAATTTCAGCTGTGATAAAAATGTGTTAATTTCATAATTGGTTTAGATATGTGTATGAATTACTTAATGAGGCATACATTGGTTGTTGTCTTTTGTGTTAGATCATATGAGGTAATTTATTTTGTTTACTTACAAATTCATGCAAATTAAGGGACAAATCTCCACTCTTCATATAATTTGGTCTAATGATAGAGATTAATCTAAAATTTAATATGTCAACATAAGTCAATATTATTTTTTTCTTGTCTTTTTGTCTTTCTTATTTATTCATTTTTTTTTAATTTTCTTTTAATTCAAGTTTTTTTTATTACTGTTTTTTCTTCGCTTTCATACGTCGTCGTCTGTTTTTATACGTTTTCGTGCGTTTTCGTCCGTTTTCATACGTTTTCTTTCGTTTTCGTCCTTTTTCATACAGTTTCGTCCGTTTTTAGACGTGTTTTTACATTTTCATCCGTTTTCATACATATCCGTCCGTATTCTTACATTTTTATTCGTTTTCCATACGTTTCGTTCGTTTTTAAAGGTTTTCGGCCGTTTTCATACGTTTCTGAATACCACAAGTGATATTCTGAATATCATTTTGAATATCACAAGTGATTTTCTGAATATCACAAGTGACTTTCACTAATGTTTTGTAACATGAAAATTACAAGCGATATTCAGAAAATCACAAGTACAATTCATAATATTACTGCATATAACTTGTGATATTTAGAAACGTATGAAAATGGACGAAAACGTAAGAAAACGTACGAAAATTGATGAAAATGTATGAAAACAGACTAAAATGTATGCAAGCGAAGAAAAAAACGTGAACTAAAAGAAAAAGAGAAAAAAAAAGTGAATAAAAAAAATGGACTTAGGTTGACATATTAAATCTCATGTTAATCCTCACCATTAGATTAAACTAGATGGATAATATGAATTTGTCCCTTGATAAACACCAAAACAAGAGTAATCATTTGAACTTTTCTCTAGATCATATATATATATTAATTTTGCACGTCATTTTCGTTGTTTTTAAGTAAACATCTTTGATATTCCAATAATTCTTTTTGCATTTAATTGAAAAGAATTAAGATATACACAATATAATTCATTTTTACATTTTTATTATTTCCTTATTTACTTCTAGTATATAATTCCTCTCTAACCTTTGTGAGATTAAAGATTAAAATAGTTTCCATCAAAATATGTTTTACGGTAAAAAAAAAACATCAAAAATTGTCAAGAGTTCATATGAGTTTACAAGCTATCAACATGGTGCGAGTCAAGTTTATAACTCGCAGGATGCTAATCATCTGAAAACATCATATTATTCTAAACACGTAACACTCGCATAAATTATTGGTATATTAGTCGCAAACAATTTCTTTCTCCAACCTATGTGAGATAAAATGAAATAATAGAAGGTTAGAAAAAGCCTTCAAAAAAAATGGTAAACTATTACAACATAAAAAAGATTTTATGTGCATGAAAAGAAAGAGATAATTCTAGAGTTGATGAAAGAAAGATATATATTTACTCGGAACACAAATTGAAGTTTATAATAAGCAGCTAGTTTATGTGTTTAGAGCACGAAGCATGAAGGTAACAACACAAAACTATATGCTGTCTGAAAATGAAAGATTGCAAAGTCATCAAGCATCGATATGTGTAATTATTGTTGTTATAAAACATCTTATCATAATATCTTTGTATTATAATTATAGTAGAAAGAAACTTAGGATATACAAACTGTCAACATATTTTTGCTTTTACATGGCTATATAACACTTACAATTCACCCAAAAATAGATAATGAATTAAGCAATATATAAAGTGATATTTTGTGTTTTCTAAGAAGTTTTATGAATAAACTCATGTATGAAATTACAAATTACAATAGTAATAATTAAAAAAAAAGGTTTACAGTAAGAAAGAAGATAAAACTTACTATGTGAAATTAAAGATTACAATGGTTTTACCAAAAACATGTATAACAGTAAATAACAAAAATAAATCTAAAAACAAAAATCATGATTTATACGAGTTTTTAATGTACACAGTCTAAGCATGTTTTTTAACATGCAAGAAAGTGATATACATGGAAACATGTATAACAGTAAATAACAAAAATAAATTTGAAAAAAGATGTAAAAAAAAGAAAAAAAAAACTCGTGATTTATACGAGTATTTAATGTACACAGTCTAAGCATGTTTTTTTTAACTTACTATGTGAAATTAAAGATTACAGTGGTTTTACCAAAAACATGTATAACAGTAAATAACAAAAATAAATCTGAAAAAAGATGTTAAACAAAAAAAAAAGAACAAAAAAATCATGATTTATACGAGTTATTAATGTACACAGTCTAAGCATGTTTTTTAACATGCAAGAAAGTGATATTCATGGAAACATGTATAACAGTAAATAACAAAAATAAATCTGAAAAAAGATGTAAAAAAAAAAAAAAAAAAAAAAAAAAAAAAAAAAAAAAAAAAAAACTCATGATTTATACGAGTTTTTAATGTACACAGTCTAAGCATGTTTTTTTAACATGCAAGAAAGTGATATACATTGAAACATGTATAACAGTAAATAACAAAAATAAATATGAAAAAAGATGTTAAAAAAAAAAAAAAACTCATGATTTATACGAGTTTTTAATGTACACAGTCTAAGCATGTTTTTTTTTTAACTTACTATGTGAAATTAAAGATTACAATGGTTTTACCAAAAACATGTATAACAGTAAATAACAAAAATAAATCTAAAAAAAGTTGTTAAAAAAAAAAAAAAAAAAAAAAAATCATGATTTATACGAGTTTTTAATGTACACAGTCTAAGCATGTTTTTTTAACATGCAAGAAAGTGATATTCATGGACACATGTATAACAGTAAATAACAAAAATAAATCTGAAAAAAGATGTAAAAAAAAAAAAAAAAAAAAAAAAAACTCATGATTTATATGAGTTTTTAATGTACACATTCTAAGCATGTTTTTTTAACATGCAAGAAAGTGATATACATGGAAACATGTATAACAGTAAATAACAAAAATAAATCTGAAAAAAGATGTAAAAAAAAACTCATGATTTATACGAGTTTTTAATGTACACAGTCTAAGTTTTTTTAACATGCAAGAAAGTGATATACATGGAAACATGTATAACAGTAAATAACAAAAATAAATCTGAAAAAAGATGTGTAAAAAAAAAAAAAAAAAACTCTTTATTTATACGAGTTTTTAATATACACAGTCTAAGCATGTTTTTTTAACATGCAAGAAAGTGATATACATGGAAACATAATACTATTCTAGACTTATAGTTCCCGTACACACTACCATATATTAGTAACTAGCTAAAAGACCCGTGAAATTCACGGGCATTTTAAAGAAACGTTCAAATAAGCATGGCATTGTGTATTACAAAGTTAGAGGTAAAAAAAGAACCACATCTTGATAAGCAAATATAAAAGACAAAGTTTCTAATAATAAAACATATCATATATAAAACATGGTTGTCAAATAACCGAAAAACAACATAATAATCTTTAATTATTTTTTTCTCTTAACATGAGATACGGCCACATATAAATGTGTGTGATCTTAGATTGCGTAGCAATTTTTTGAAGACAATGTTGATGGCATCTTTCTTCAAAATTGACTCAACTTAAACATTCTTAAAACATTTTCTCCTCTTTCAATTATATTATTATTATCGTTTGAATCGCAACTCAAGTTTTATTAAGAATTGATTTTATAACCATAATATTTAAAGATAAATAATTATTACAAAGTTAGTTACTAATAAAAGACGGCCCTTTCCTTTACCGGGTACTCCCACGAAACGAAATTGTTTTAATTTATTTGTAATTTACAAAGCTAAAGCTACAAAACTACATATTTAGCAAATATCATATCCACTACTTTAATTACAAAGCTAAAGCTAGAAAACTACTTGATTACTACATCTTCGAGAATGTTGTAATGCGTTTAATACATCGTATTCTCTTTTTTAACCTTGCATGCACATATAAAAATTGACGTAACTATACGATGTAGCCACTATGCGATATGTAATGTCTATTATTAATAATTTATGCTCCATATAATAAAGTTTATAAACTCATTTCAGAGACACTCAACATAAAATATAATATTTAATTATGAGATTTTTTAAAAACGTTAGATATTGTTTTACTCTTTGGGATTTACAAATAGCATTAAAAATCTTTTATTCATCTATTTACCAAAATGTCAAATTAGCATGTAGAAACATGTAAATGTTAATGTGCTATTTACTAAAGTAAGTAGATATACAATTTACTCAAATTAAACTCGTTTTCTGCTTACCATAGACTCTTAAATCAAATTGGCAACAAAATTCCTCATGAATTGCATTTGTTCATTCCTTTCTTCATCATCAGCAATACTTAAAGGATCCACTTTTATTGGCAACACTCGCCTTCGGATAAGAATTGAAACACATTGGTTATCTCGCACTCCTTCGAGAACATGAATACATCCTGTCACAAAAAATAAAAAAATAAATAAATAAATAAATAAACCCTCAAATAGATTAAAATTTACCATATCAATTTTGAATATCCATATGAGAAAACACACGATATCTTTTTATTACTTTTATTTACTTTGGATGCTTTTTCAAATGATTTAACCATTATAGATGCAACATAACCAATGAAAACATAAATATTTTTCTTTGTTTAATCTCTTACAAAGCATAGAAACACCAAGGCGAAAATAAACTTGTACCGTATATGATTTTGGAATTTCGAGTTGATCACAATTAAGGAAATCATTAATTCTATATCATTGTGAAACAAAGCGTATGTGACTACCCGAAATTTAAACCAAGATTTGTGGCTATTGAATAAAATTGATTTGAAATGTAATCTCTGTTAAAAAAATAAATAAATAAATAAAATTGATTTGATTTTAATATTAAGCAATAAATACTTTATAGTTGGAATGAATTGTCAGTCACTTTCTAAACATTGAGTGTCTATCTATATCTATATTTACATTTACATATAAAGAGTATTTGGTCAAATCTTAAAAAGTGAAATCTTGAAAGTCAAAAATGAGAGAAAATGAATAGTATAATTAATACTCTTATTAAAATATCATATTATTTAAAAGTATAATAATTTATTCACATTGTACAACCAATTAAAAGCATATATATCAAATTAAAACAACCAATTAATACACATCGAAAATCGGGTTGACTCGGGACGCTTCAAACCCGGCGGGTTGACCCGGTTTAGTTTGACTCGTTTTCGATCCAACCCATCGGGTTGACCGGAATGGTTCAACCGGTTGAACCACTCTGGTTGAACCGGGTTTCAAAACATTATGTTTAATCCCCGAATATTCAAACTTTTATTATTTTTCGTTTATAACCCATAAACTTTCTTTTATCACTAAACGATCTGTCGTTATAAAATCTCGTTGTCATACAAAAGTACTCGTCTAGTCTTTTTAACATACCTATAAATTGATTCTTTCCAAAATTATGACGTAGTGTTTGACTTAATTATTATAACGCATACAAATCTAAATGAGTTGTAACCTTACAGATATTATTTTTTTTAGTTTTATAAAAGTTAGGTATTTTTTGAGTATTTCTCCTTCAAAAACTTGGAATGCCACGTGTCAAAAGGATAGCTAAAGTTATCTTTAGAAAAAATTAATTAAGAGTTATGACAAAAACTGTGTTTTATTATATTAAATAGATCCATAATTTATTTTATTAGCCTATGTGGGATAGGATGTTAAGATACCTGGTTACAATAAGGCTCCATAAAAAATATTGGTACACTCTTATGATTAAATCGTTTTAAGCACATCAAAAGAAAAAAGAGAATTACATGATAGTTTAATTTCCCTAATAGGTTGTTAAGTCCTATCAGCTAGTCTAAAGCATTATGTGTTCGGTTAAGCCATATTAGCATGGGTTCTTTATGATTGACCTTCGTCATATCTTCTCTTATTCACCCAAGGTGATTGAATTGGTAAAAGAGCTCGGTCAACACTCAATATCATCACCAAAGTGTGACAGGTCACAAATTCAAATCATGTTTGGTGCAAACAAACCTAAAGCGGTCACACCGACTATCAAGAGTTTTACCCGATTTAATTCTTTACGGCATGCTTTGAAACCCATGGATTAGCCAGCTAAAACTAACCAAAAGTAAAAAAATGATTGAAACATCTTACCGAGCCGCCCTAGGGTTGTACATATCTTGTTACTTATTTTCTCTTTGCTTACATGCTTTTTATTTGACAGATAAATGAAAAAAGGATTCAAACCACCAACTCGACCAAAAACTCTATTTGAGCGAACTGATTGCTGACTCTTGAGTTAGATCATACGTGTATATATTTTGCATGTTGCATTTTAATAACACGTTTTTACATATCTGTCTATACGGTCTCCACCAAAACATGTTTTAGAGTACAAAATTAAAATAAAAAATTTGAGATTTTTTATTCGTTTTCGAATATTTCTAGACGTGTCTGATTTTTTCGATCCGACTGATCAAGATCTCTTAATAGTACCAAATTAAAAGAAAGACCAAAACATGTTTCAGAGTACAAAATTAAAAGAAAAAAGTTGATAGTTTTTATTAGTTTTCGAATATTCCTAGACGAGTCGAATTTTTACAATCCCACTCATCCAGACCTATTCAAAAGCATAATATTACTCTCAACACATTCAACATGCATACACTTATGGTATATAAGTAACCAACAATTTCTATCTTCAGCCTATGTGGGATAGAGTTTCAAAATAAAAGATTGAAAGATGTATGAACTTAAATAAATACATATTGTAATCAACTATTTGTAGCGACGTAAAACAATGTGGTAACATTACAAGTAACCATTTTAGTTTAAACCTAGCTCTAACATTTCCACAAAGTCAAAATAGTAAGTGATATTTCATTTATGAAAAGTCTCACAAACAGTAACCATGTGTGATGGTTTCCAGATTTTCTGTTTTCTATTTTACTTCACTTCCATTTTCTATTTTTCCCATATATATACGTGCACATAAAGTGATGGTTTCTAGATTAAAAGATGTTTTAAAATATCATTTCATTTGCTATTTATAATGATCAGAACAAATTGAATAATTTTTTTTGTTTCTCCGCTCTTCTTAATTGATTTCTAAAAACACTTTTTCCTCTTAAGCTATCCGATAGACCAAATTTGCATTCATGTTTGCAAAGTGTAGCAATGGAGTTAGCATGATTCAATTGGTTGGGGGTGTTTGGACATGCGTTTGGAAAGGATCTTCTTAATTTTCTTAAATAAATACGCAACCACTAAGTGGAAACTTATCTAAACAGATTGTTTAGTCCTTAAACGAGTTGATAATGACTCACTTTATCGGAACATGTTCTGCAAACTATTTGTTCTCGTCAATGGTTTCCATTAGTTCAGCGTTTTCTCAATCCTTGTTTTAGTAGGTAAATTGTCGATTAAGATCACCTTTGCATTACTCTTTACACCCACCATATGAAAGTGCTTATGACCATCCATCTCCCCAATCTTAACACCAACTTTTGCCTCGGGTTAAAAACCAGTTTCTTTTGCAGTCACACGTTTCAAATCAGTTTTGATGATAAAAAAAGATTTTTGGTACTAATGTTGGTAAAACATTATGGAAAGAAGCATACTAGTGTAGATGTGGCGAAATTGTGAGTCATATAAGTTCGGTAAGGGATGAAAATGAGTTTGTTTTGAATGGGTCAATTTTAGCTACGGGTCAAAGCAGGCTAGTTTTGGTATGGGTCAATCCAGTATTCCCATTCTCGATATTGATGCAGGTTTTACTGACCAGGTCTTAATATTTATAGTGTCTCGCTATACCTATGGTCTACCCTAATGCACTAACGGGCAGTGTACCCGGTCGTGTGTAGTGTAGTAAATGGTAAAGCCGAGGTCGTCCCAAGAGCTATGTGTTTCAGATAATTACTAAGTCTAATTGTCACAAAATATTAATGGTTTGATAGGGTTTTAATTAATTAAACAACTAATGCAGAAAATGAAATAAAAGCAAATAAATGTGTAAAGGGAAATCAATAGAGGAATAGTGGTGCTAACCTAGTTAATCCTCCTAGCTAGTTATGTCTACGTCTACCTACTTTCAATTACTTCAGGTGGGGTCAAATTTGAGAGGAAAACATTTGGTCAATTCGCCCTAACCTATCAGCAAAGATGCCACCACAGGAGAAATCAGGCGCATCGTCATAAGTCCTGTTGTTCCTGGTCCCCTAAGCCGAGTCATTAAGTACCGCTACATGCTAGATTCTAAATAGTGAGTGCCTGGCCGTTAGGAACTTATACACTACACCCCCCAATTCTTAAGTTCATCCAAACGATAGGTGATCAGTTGGTCAAATCGCACAAGTAGAAAGGGTCGTCAGTTGGTCATATCTTACCCTTCCCGTCTCAGTCCGCTCACCTAGGGTCAGTTGGTCATATCTCCTAGGCAATTGGCCTCTATGGCCATTCAAAACTACCAAACCAAGGGTGACTACCAAAAAACTATGCATGCATACACTTAGAAATAATTGTACGGAAGTAAAGATAAACGCTAACAAAACAATTAAGGAATCATAACTAGGCTAGCACCAATGGGTGCTTAGCCGCTCATATTAATCATGCAAATCAATTCAATATTCAAAGGTACGAAATACATGAATTGAAAGTAAAAGAAATAATAAACGCTAAAGCTTGTCGTAATGGTGTGACTTCTCCCTTGGAAACAGCTCCGTATGCTTCCCTAGACCTGCCTTGAGCTTTTTCTCACGTTCTCAGAGTGTTGTGTGTGGAATGGGATGCTTTGAAATGCTGGAATTCGTGGGGTATTTATAGGCCAGGTCTGGGTTAGGCGTAACCAATAGAGGAGTTACGCCGTAACCTTCTATTTCTTCGTAAAAGTACTAGATCTGCTAGTTACGGCGTAACCTTATAAGTGGTTATGCCGTAGTCTTCAATAAACTCGGTTACGTCGTAAGTGATGCAGTAGTTACGGCGTAAGTATCAGCGGCGTAGAACCTCTTTTGACCTAATGGAGTTACGTCGTAACCGTTGGGAAGAGTTACGCCGTAACCTCTTGATAAGTTGGACTTCTGGGTCACGCAATAGTTACGGCGTAATGTGAGAGACGAGTTACACCGTAACTTCTTCAGAATAAGCATACTGTGATAAATCTTTAGTAATGTTTCCATTTCCGCGTCTCTTTAGCTCCAATGCTCGCAATTTATCTGAAAGTGGAAAACAAGCGTAAATCCATATAAATGATATAAATAACGAACATTATCGGGGGAAATTGACACTTAATATTCAGGACTATTTGATGTTATCAAATATCCCCCCACTTGAACTCTACTTGCCCTCAAGTAGACCTTATAAGATAGATTCCTAAAAAGATATCTCCCAAAGACTGGAAAATATGAGTTTACAAATCCCTTATGCTAGAATAAAACAAAGCCGAACACCTCACGAAAGGGGCACAAACACTCAAATCTCTCAACTATTCTAAGTGTCAATTTCGGGGTGATCACTCAATCGCACAGTCATAGCATGTATTATATCATAAGCTTGGCGGTTACACAAATCTCGACCACTAGAGTTAAGGGCTAAACAATTCTCGAAGGCAATATGGGTAGAACACGACAAAGGTTAAGGGGTGACTCGTCATTACTAACATGTCATGGCGAAGTGGACAAAATCAATGATACAAGACCAAATCCATGGCCAAGACACCAAAGATTGCTCGCTGCATCACCTAGACACGCTTCAAGACTAAAGGGTAGGATAAGACATGGGATATATAATTGGTGTAAAATGAAAAACAAGCAGATAGTCTAAATCTATAACTAAGTCATCACCACTTACCGTCCGCCCAAAGTTCAAGCTTAGAAGTCTAGAGACCGGATCATGAAATGCAAGGTAGATGTGTCATTAGAGGACGTCGTGATGGGCACACTACCTCTTCTTCTTCAGTTGGTATAACTCCAACTCCAATATTCTAATGTGACCGAGGTGGCCTCCTCGATACTAAACAATAAAGCTCACACTATATTGCTTATAACATCGCACTTTACATACATCAATCAACTTTTTTTTTTTTTTTTTTTTTTTTGAACATAACATAATAACATAACATCCCCCCACTTGAGATGAACAATAGGAATTCGGGGGGTCATCAATGATCTTCATAATTGTTGTCGATGAAAGCGTGATTTCCAAACCTTTCCACTCGAACCTTGAACTTAGGCAAATGATGACTTCCCAATTACAAATAAAGACTACAGGGTAGGCTAAGGTGTAAGGGTGTAACGAAACAATATACTGGGTTGACGAAATGAAATGAATGGCTCAGAAGGGTGTATCTAGGGGTATCTTGCACTAAAGGGGAGTGCAACAAAAGGGTTTCACATGGGGGTCGAAAAGTCGAGGTGACTAATCGATAGACTCACAATGGTAGGCTGTTTGGGTGATAATCCTAAAATACTGCCTTCTAAAACTGAAAAGTCCAAATATATCGAGCTAGCTCAACATACCTCGTCTATGGTCTCGAAATGATGCAAAGGCCAAGTTCTAAAGTTTACAAGCTACTGGCACATTCATAATTTGGTGGATTTGGGGTAAAATATTGGAAACGGATAAGGCTAATCTCACCATGTAATATCAAGGGTTGTATGTGCTCGGCTAAGGTCTAATCTAGTTAGGTTCGGAAAAACATGTCAAAATTTTAAAAATGGCATAATATTTCAAAATAAACTAGAAAAATGAGGGCGAAATAAAGTTCAAGAGATAATTATACTCCCGTCCCCCCACTTGAGTTGTACAAAGTCCCTTTTGTACTAGGCATTAAAATAAAGGTGAAGAGAAAGGTAGAATTAGAGCGAGAACTTCCCTGAAATTTGCTCAAAAAAGAAGAAGGCCCACGAGAAAGGATCGTGCCTTCGTTTAAGCGTCATGAACAAACTTCAATCCCTGAAATCACAATACTGACAAGCATTATTCTAAAAAGAAAAAAAATAAAATGAAAAATAAACCTAACTCACTTTCGTAGGAATCAAGGTTGCATTTAGCGAATGCAACAAGCCTTTTGAACCACTTAGTGTCCCAAGTGGACGAGTGAAGTCTCATGAGGGTTTATAGGGAACACACCCACAAAGTTCATTTAAAAACTAATACAAGGTTACTGTGTTTTAAAATGAAAGAATTAAAGCAGAGGAGAGTTACGTTGTAACTCCTATGAGAGAGTTACGCCATAACTGGCAAAACCTGGTATGAGTTGTGAAGCGAATAGTTACGGCGTAACCACTGAGATGGTATTACGCCGTATTTGGTAATGCGTCAAGAATTCTGCTGCTAAAATGTTGGTTACGGCGTAATCACAAAGATGAGTTACGCCGTAACTCTGTTCAGATCAGCAAGTGCAGCAGTAATTACTTCCTTTCTCCTGCAAAAATGGTTAGAAAACACAAAACCCAATAAAAATGAAATAAAAACAGAAGAAAGGGATAATTCGGGTTGTCTCCCGAAAGAGCACTTTTCTTTATTTACGAGTTTTTAAGTTAGACTCAGAGCCGCGGGGCTACCAGTGCTTGTCCGTCATGTCGTGGACTGGGCAATCTCCATGTTGAAGCCAGCTGATCAAATTCTCATCCCGTTTGTATCCATTCCCAAGTTCTAAACACCCTAAGTAAAATATTTTGATCTTTTGGTAGGGGTGATCAAAACCTTTGGCCTTATCTTCTTCACTAATACCAAGCAGCGGTCTAGCATAACTTAACTGTTTTTTTGTCCAATTTTTAAAGTTTTTCACAGTCCTTGGCATTTTGAAAACAGCTTTATTATCGCCAATCTTTAACCAAACCAGTCCTTTCTTCTCATTTTTATCAAGCCCAAATATTTATTTAAAGGGTTTTCCGAAAATCACCCCAGTCAGCCCATCTGCCACGAATTCGCTAACATCATCCAAAACTACAAAGTCGACTAGAAACGAGTGTGTTCCAACAAAAACTCGTATGTTTTTTGCTATCCCGAGGAAGTTATTTCTTTTGTAATCAAGCTCCTTTTCCATAACCTGGTTGTCGCATTCCTTAGAGATAATGTTAACTGGGGAATCTATGTCGATAAATGGGTGAAAGTCAATGAACCTAATTTTGCATGAGATTTTCAGATAGTGAGGATTCCTATGATGGATTCGTTCCCCCATCTCATAAAACTGCGGTTGGTCCAATTGCAAGAATGTTTTTTCAGAGTTATCTTGCCAATGGGTCATCTCGACATCACTAGAGAGGTCTCCAGCACTTAACCCTAAGTTATCCTCTTCCTCAAAATTCACGAAAACATCAAAATCCTTCCTCGAGTCAACTTTTCCAGGATCCGGGGGGTCGCTAAGAAACTTTTCAAGGGCTTCACCAAAATTCCCCACTGGGTCAATTGCACACACTTCTTCGGGGTAGACAAATGTTCATTAGGTCCGAATGTGGCGATCTCACCATTAGCTTCCAGAGTTAATTTTCCGGTAAAGACATCCACTTTAGTGTGAGCAGTAGCAAGCATGGGTCTTCCTAAAATGACAGGTATCTTGTTGTCTTCCGGGATATCAAGAATCACAAAATCTACTGGGAAAAGGAATCTCTTAATCTTCACTAATACATTTTCAACAATTCCTAATGGCGATTGCATGGATCGATCGGCCATTTCAATTTTCATCTTGGCCGGTTTTAAGCTGCCAATTCCCATACGCAAAAACATCGAACGAGGCATTATGCTAATACTAGCTCCAAGATCTGCCAGGGCGTTACACATGTTTAGGCTCCCGATGTAGCAAGGGAGAGTAAAACATCCTGGATCTTTTTCCTTTTGTGGTAGCTCGTTCCTCAAAACCGCTGAGCATATTTCGTTGAGGTGAATAGTCTCATCATAACTTAATTCCTGCGTAGTATCATGACGATTAGTATTATAAGAATCATTAGTAGGAGGGTTTACCAGCAAAGTTTGGTCCAAAAGTGATTGTTTCTCCATGCTGATCCGTCGCTTAACCTTTTCTGAAAAGGTTAAAGGTTCTACGAGGATAGTTTCAATAGTGTGGACAACTTCTTCCTCCCGAGCTTCTAGCTAATCATAGATGGCTTCTGAGCATGAACTAACACTTTTCTCTAATCTTTTTATCCTATCATCGTGAATTTTAATAGAAGAGACTTTATTATCCACGAATGCTTTCATCATCTTTTCTATCCTATCGTAGCGCTCTCTTGATTCTCTGATGTGGTCAAGAATCTTTTTCTCAAGATTTTTCCCGGTATTGGTCTCAAACACACTTTTAACTTTCTCAACCCTACATGCTTTAGCTTCTCTTTCCAACCTTCGTTTTTCGAAAATTTCCTCGTAATTGTATCCTTGCTTCGTTATTGTCTTCATTACCTTATGATCGAAGTTATCTCTCGGTCCGTATCCTGTATCCATGTGCCACTTGTAGGAATGTTCAGAAATCCGCTGAATACATTCCAAGGCCTGATCAAGAGTCATGCTAGGAATAGGTCTTGGTGAATCAAGGAGTTCTCGTGTTTGCGCATTAATCCCCCGATAGAAGACGTATACGATCTGATGTTTGTTTAAATCATGAGTAGGGCATCGATAGAGAAGCTCATTAAATCTTTCCCATGCTTGGTACAGCGTTTCTTCTCCAATCTGCACGAATTGGTAGATTTGCCCGAGAAGCCTAGCCATTTTTTAAGGAGGGCAAAATTGCTGGACGAACTCCTTTCTTAGTTTTCCCTATGCTTCTTTACTTTCACTAGGAAGTTTGTTATACCATCTTCTTGCTGTTCCAGTGAGAGTCATAGGAAAAATCCTTGCAGTGACTGAATAACTTTGAGTACCCCTGACATTGAAAAGAGAAGATAAGTGGAGAACTTCATCTACGTAATCCTGAACGTCCTCATCTTCGTCTCCAGTAAACTTAAGCTCATGTAACTCTCGAATAATATGATTTGGGATGGAGTATTTTTCGGTAGGAGAATCCTTAGTGAAGCTTCGTTGGCAGTTATCGTTAGGTCGGTCCAAATACTGCTCCATGGTTAGGTCATTGATATTATTTTCATTGATGACCTCTGGTTCTGTGTCCGACTGGTCCAATTCGTAAAATGAGAAGATGTTGTGAATAGGAACCGGAGAATAGATCCTCTTTTTCCGAAATTGCTTCTCCGGGTCAACAAATGGGGTAGCCAGAAAAGGCCTAGAGCTGCGAGTCTTGTATCCTGACATTATCAAAAAGAAAATTAAAAACAGACTTAATATGAAATCCTAAAATAGCTCCCCGGCAACGGCGCCAAAAACTTGATGCAGGTTTTACTGACCAAGTCTTAATATTTATAGTGTCTCGCTATACCTATGGTCTACCCTAATGCACTAACGGGCAGTGTACCCGGTCGTGTGTAGTGTAGTAAATGGTAAAGCCAAGGTCGTCCCAAGAGCTATGTGTGTCAGATAATTACTAAGTCTAATTGTCACAGAATATTAATGATTTGATAGGGTTTTAATTAATTAAACTACTAATGCAGAAAATGAAATAAAAGCAAATAAATGTGTAAAGGGAAATCAATAGAGGAATAGTGGTGCTAACATAGTTAATCCTCCTAGCTAGTTATGTCTACGTCTACCTACTTCCAATTACTTCAGGTGGGGTAAAATTCGAGAGGACAACATTTGGTCAATTCGCCCTAACCTATCAGCAAAGATGCCACCACAGGAGAAATCAGGCGAACCGTCATAAGTCCTGTTGTTCCTGGTCCCCTAAGCCGAGTCATTAAGTACCGCTACATGCTAGATTCTAAATAGTGAGTGCCCGGCCGTTAGGAACTTAGACACTACACCCCCCCCCCCCAATTCTTAAGTTCATTCAAACGATAGGTGATCAGTTGGTCAAATCGCACAAGTAGAAAGGGTCGTCAGTTTGTCATATCTTACCCTTCCCGTCTCAGTCCGCTCACCTAGGGTCAGTTGGTCATATCTCGTAGGCAATTTGCCTCTATTTCCATTCAAAACTACCGAACCAAGGGTGACTACCAAAGAACTATGCATGCATACACTTAGAATAATTGTACGGAAGTAAAGGTAAACACAAACAAAACAATTAAGGAATCATAACTAGGCTAGCACCAAAGGGTGCTTAGCCGCTCATATTAATCATACAAATCAATTCAATATTCAAAAATACGAAATACATGAATTGAAAGTAAAAGAAATAATAAACTCTAAAGCTTATCGTAATTGTGTGACTTCTCCCTTGGAAACAGCTCGGTATGCTTCCCTAGACCTGCCTTGAGCTTTTTCCCACATTCTCAGAGTGTTGTGTGTGGAATGGGATGCTTTGAAATGCTGGAATTCGTGGGGTATTTATAGGCCAGGTCTGGGTTACGGCGTAACCAATAGAGGAGTTACGCCGTAACCTTCTATTTCTTCGTAAAAGTACTAGATCAGCTAGTTACGGCGTAACCTTATAAGTGGTTACACCGTAGTCTTCAATAAACTCGGTTACGTCGTAAGTGATGCAGTAGTTACGGCGTAAGTATCAACGACTTGGAACCTCTTTTGACCTAATGGAGTTACGTCGTAACCTTTAGGAAGAGTTAAGCCGTAACCTCTTGATAAGTTGGACTTCTGGGTCACGCAATAGTTACGGCGTAATGTGAGAGACGAGTTACGCCGTAACTTCTTCAGAATAAGCATACTGTGATAAATCTTTAGTAATGTTTCCATTTCCGCGTCTCTTTAGCTCCAATGCTCGCAATTTACCTGAAAGTGGAAAACAATAGAAAACAAGCGTAAATCCATATAAATGATATAAATATCGAACATTAGCGGGGGAAATTGACACTTAATATTCAGGACTATTTGCTGTTATCAGATATCAATCCACATTCTGCACACGCCTAGTTAAATATGGGCAACAGTTGTTGGCTACCCTAACGGACAATGACCCAACCAACCCGACACGGGTGTAGCAGAACCGAACTAGAATTTCACATGGATAAGTAATACGACAATTTTATTTGTTTAATCATTTGATCAAATACAGCTAGCAGCTAGGGTCTTATGAGCTTATTTTTCAGACCCACAACCAACACAGGGATAGACCCAAGTCATCGGCAATATAATTATGTAAAGTATACCAACACCTAACTATAAATTTTTGGCGTGTGGAAAGGACCTTTACAAATACGTACTCTCAGAGGACATCACTCGTGTGAAAGATGGCGGTCCATAGATTAGATACTTGCACTACTGGGGTCCAGGATCTTTAATCCATATTTCTACCATCTTGGATAAGAATAGAGAGAAATGAACTTGAGTACTTTCTATGCATATCTTGCTCGAAAGAATTAGTGTCTACAATTCTACATGCATAACATTCATGGTTATCCTCTTTGCATTCTAATTAACCTGTGTGAAAATATAGATAAAAATAGTTTCCACCAAAACATGTTTTATGGTAAAAAGATTTAAAAAAAATGTTAAGAGTAAACTCGACGAACTAAGAGAGACTAAAAACATTATAGGTTATTCAAGACACATGACACTTGCATACATTATGGTATATTAGTCGCAAACAATTTCTTTCTCCAACGTATGTGGGACAGATAAACCTAATGTCACCAACAACTACTTACGATGACACCTTATATATAAAGAAAGTTCATAATATGGATTATATTATAATGTACCTTCCTGAAAGCTGTCTCCCAATATCCTATAATTCTAAACACATGAAATAAACAATTTCAAACATATACGATCAAGTTTATAATGACTAATAGGCCAGCTTTAATGTCATTGTCAAAGTATCTTAAACACATGAAATAAACAATTTCAAACTTGTTATTAGTGATCATTTCCCATTCCAGAAAAGATATGCTACGATTTCCAATTCAAGGACGACAAAGGGAATCAGAAACTATATTTATAAACAAATGAGTGCAGTAACGAACCATAACTAGTTTCGTCGTCTTTACTACTAGAAGAATATTGATAAAATCCAATACCATTCATTTGAAAGTCCATCCTAATTGTAATTTAAACGTAATACAACTCAATTGTAATCGAAACAGATTCAGAACTTTAAAAAAAATATCCATAAGTACATTACATCTTTTACCTAACCAATACGACAACTTAACGACTAAAAATTTGCAACAAAATCTACGTCAATAGAGCAAAGTACATGTTCGAGACAAGTACTCAAGCTAATTGACAACTATCATGTTTTAGAGATACCATTTGCTCCATAATTCACAGCTACCTAAAATATTACACATATAGCCAGTGGCGGACCCAGGAATTTACAAGGCGGGGCAAAAAATTTTTTTTTGATAAAATTCGTGATGCACTTTAATATTTTTTGATAAAAAAAATTTTACACTAAAGCTGATAATATTTTAGATTAAGATAGAGATTTAAGGTTTTTTACATTGTTTGATCTTAAGGTGGAGGGCAATTTGATTTTGTAATGGGGTACACTTTAATAAAATAGTCCTAAAAAAAAAATTTACGCTAAAAATTGATAATTTTTGGCGAACCATGAAGAGCACCGCCCTCCTCAAGTGATATGTAGTTCCGCCCTTGCATATAGCCAGGTCTTTCTCCGGATATAGTCGGGTCTAACCGGATATTTCTGGGTCTAGCCGGGTCTTTGCCGGAATAGCTGGTTTTAGCAGGGTCTTGGCCGGATCTAATCGGATATAGCCGGTTCTTGGCCGGATATAGCCGGTTCTTGGTCGGATATAGCCGGGTTTTGGCTGGTTATTGCCCGTTTTAACCGGGTCGTGTCCGGAATAGCCGGGTCTTTGCCGGTTATAGCCGGGTCTAGCCGGGTTTTGGCCGGTTCTAACCGGGTCTTGGCCGGTTATACCCGGGTCTAACCGGATATAGCCGGGTCTAGGCCGCGTTTCGTTCGTATTGTGGTGGTGAGATAACATAAGTCATATGTTTTTATTGCTCTAATATGAATTGTTAATCAAGTTTAAATTTGAGATTCGACTAAATGAAGAAGTATGTGCTCATGTGTTTGGGTAAAGTATTAGTATTATGATACCTATTTTGGCCATAAGGTTAAAATCTAAAAATTTTAAAATAATACTTATTTTAACATCTTATATTAAGTGGCTTTGGTAAAGTAGTCATTTGTTTCTATTGGCTTCTAAAATATGTGTTCCTTTCAAACTTGTTTGAAGTCAAACACTAAAATGATTTCCCAAAACATGTTTTTGAGTAACAAAATAACATAAAAAAGTTAAGAGTTCATATGAGTTTTGAATGATACAGAACTTCTGGGATTTCTTCAACCTCATAAGTGGTATATCACGAGTAGACATAATACTAGTCTTAATACATTTAACACACATACACTTATATTATATTAGTAACCAACAACTTCTATCTTCAGCCTATGTGTGATAGAATGTTAGGAAAAAAAGTTAGAAAAGGTCTAAATAATATTAAGAAAGAGATATTAACAATTGGTGAAAGAAAGATGCGCTACCTCGAACACCAAATTGAAGTTTATAAGCAACTAGTTTATGTGTTTGGAGCACGAATCATGAAGGGAATTGTTTCGATAACATGAAATTATAAGTTGTTATTGCTCTAAATATGAAAGATTGCAAATGTTTAAGCGTTGTTATAAGAACCTTTGATTTCTTACAAGAGAAAAAGGGTAAATGTTTACTTATCATAATAGAAAGTGATCAACTTATCTTTGCTATATGTGATGACGTAACATATTGCGGTAAAATTCTAAGTAACCATTGGTATTAAATCGAGCTATGTTTCCATAGATGCAAAATAGAGAGCGGCGTTTTCATTTATGAAAAAGTATGAGACATCATGTATGAGATTACATAAATTGTCAATTTACATCACTTTCATTGGCTATTTAATTTGATTGTTACTCACGCTCTTTTTCTCAAGTAGTCATTCTTAACTGACTTCAAAAAAGTTTATACTTCTTAAGCTATAGGAAACTAAAAATTAAAATGGTTTCTACCAAAACATATTTTATAAACAAAAAAATAGTAGAAGTCTTCATATCATATAAAATTTTGTATGTACATGGAAAGAAAGAGACATAATGCAGGAGTTATCAACAGTCGGTGAAAGAACAATTTGCTACATGGAACTCCAAATTGAAATTTAGGAGCAACTAATTTTGTGTTTTTGGAGCACAAATTATGAATGGAACATCTTGAATAACATAGAAGTATATGTTGTTAGTGCTCTAAAAGCGAATGATTGCAAGTGTTAAAGCATTGAACTAAGACATCCTGTGATTTTTCCGAAGAACACAAGGGGTTAGCTAGTGCTTATCTAAAATCACTCGCGAATAAATATAAAATGTTGTTGAATAAATTACGTTTTTTGGTCATGGAGGTTAAAAGTATTTTTGCATTATGATACATTTAATGGCCACGGGTTGTTTAGAAAACTCATTATGACTATCACTACACATTTCTAAATGCTCGATGTGTTTATATTCTGAATGTAAATATTTCGTTAGCTAGTAGCTAAGCTAAGTTTTCAACAAACATGCTTATCAGATGCGTGCTTAATATGTTGTTGTTGCTCTAAAAAGAAGAATTGTTATTCAAGCAGGAAAAAATTACACGTTTGGTCCCTATGGTTTGCCCAATATAACAAATTTATTCCCTAAGTCACTTTTATTACACCAGCAATATCTAATTTTGAAACTATGCACGCTTTTGGTCCCTAAAATAGACGGACGTTTATTTGGCTCGTTATCTCATTAAAATACAAGGGTAAACATGTCTTTTCTACTTATCTTTTATAATAAAAGACACCCACCAAACAAACCAAACGGATCCTAACAGTTCTTGGTTCTCCACGGATCCACCACGACAACAGTTCTTGGTTCTCCACAGTTCTTGGTTATCTCATTAAATCACAACGGATCCACCACGACAACAACACCGGTCTCTTGGTCCCAGTCCTCTCCAACAACAATAACAACAACAATAATCAATCTCAAAACAACCAAAACCCGGACCCTTGGTCACGGTTGGTTACCAACAACGCCAACATCATCCATCCAAATCCACGAATCCGAATCAAACATCACATAACATAAACAATAATAACAATACTCTGCACGACACAATACAAACACGATATCAACTAATTTATTTTCATTTTTATTTATTCAAAACATGTATTCTTTGCATTTTTTCCGCTTAACCCGAACCAAACAAATCGAACGTGACTCGGAGGTCACCAAACGATTGTGAAACTCGTTTTTCTCACCTTCTTTCTTCCTGATCTAGGTGTGAAATGACGAAACATTAAAAGTGGTGGCGCGTTTGGGTTGCTTGGGTGGCGGTGATGGTGTGTTAGAGCGCTTGCAGTAGGTATAAATAGAGAGGGGAGTCAAGCGAACATTTTGGTGGTGGAGGTGGTGGTGCACGCGCGGCGGTGGTGTGGTGACCGGAGGTGGCAGGCAACGAAGGTGGTTGTGATTTTGAAGATGAAATAAATGGGATTAATGAGATAAATGGGAGGAGAAGTCAACGAAGGCGGTTGTGAAAATGATTAATTAGCAGAATTCCTTTTATTATAAAAGATAAGTTGAAAAGACAAGTATACCCTTGTGATTTAATGAGATAACGGGACAAATAAATGTCCATCAATTTTAGGGACTAAAAGCGTGCATAGTTTCAAAATTAGATACTGCTAGTGTAATAAAAGTGACTTAGGGACTAAAGTTGTTATTTTGGGCAAACCATAGGGACCAAACGTGTAATTTTTTCTTCAAGCAAAAATGGATATTCGTCTTCAACTCCACTTTCATAGGACATACAATGGCTTAAATAGTGTGAACGACCTACTACAATATCATCATAAGACAATCTTTTCATTTATTTTTTATTGCTTTCCTGGTTAAAATCTGCTCATTACTTCTTTTCTAGTCATCAAGTGTGGCTCCTTTAAAGATTATAGCTCGCAAGATACACAATATTTGTAGGAGGTCGTGGCTAGGGCTTTTAAAATCCTAGCCGAATTGCATAAATTTGTTGTTTAAGACTTTAACTCTTTTCGTGACACGTAGCTCGATTAGTTGGTTCCAAATTATAAATAAGGTTTGCAAAATCCTTTTTCTTTTAGGCATTGTCATAATTGCTGTACTTTAGACTCGCACGTCGTTGTGAAAAAGATTTGGGAAGATAGAGAATCGTTTAAAATATAGTATGGACGTATGGGTTTTGAAATCCTCGAATATTCAAAGTCGATAAGTATCTAAACATGATGATTGAAATAGTAGGATTTGATTGTCAGTATCATTGTTGTATTTGTGTAAGATCACATTAGAACAAAAATATATACGGCACCATCTAGATGAAAATAAGATACACCAACTCGTTATGAACTTTCAACTGTGATTAAATATGCTCATTGCATATATGGTTATGATAAGTGTATGAATTATCAAATGAGATATATGTTGGTCGTTGATTATTGAGTTAGATCGTATGTTTATTTACTTGCACGTTGCATTCAAATCAAAAGACTTGGAGATACAATTTTACAATTATGTTGTTTCTTTATTAGCTTTCAAAATTTGTTTTCTCTTCAGACATGGGTTTAATTAAAGATTTAAGATCATTTGAGGACAAAAGATTATTTACATATCAAGGGATCAATCTCCACCATCCATTTTTATTTGATCTAATGGATGAGATTAATTCAAACAATTTAAAAAACCCACTTTCATCATCTTTTTTCAAATATTTATAACTTTTTAACCGTTAATCGTTAAGCGAAAAAAAAAATATCATTGCGACGAGTATTTAATTATCTTTCTATAGATAGGCACTTTGATATACTTTCGACAAAAAAAATTTTCGTATTTTTTACATTTTTTTTTAAGTTTGTCGTTTTTTTACGTTACTGAAATTTACATAAAAATGTCATATATGATATAACACTATTAGTGTTATATCGTATATGATATTAGTGTTATATCATATATGATATGTATATCATATGTGATTTATCATTTATGAGATAACAATAGTATCACATATGATATTACGTATCATATGTGATTTAACACTAATATCACATTTGATATTCAAATTAGTGTTAAATCATATATGATATTTCATGCAAATTCCAGTTTCGAAGAAAAATGAAAAAAAAAGACGAAAAAACGTGAAAAATGATTTTTTTTTTTCTTTTTTTGAAAGTATATCAAAGTGCCCGTCTATAGAAAGATAATTAAATGCTCGTCGCGATGGTGTAATTATTTTTGCTTAACGGTTAACGGTTTAAGAGATATTTAAAATATAAAAAATAGTTGAAATAATAAAATGCTTTTAATCTCAGCCATTGATTTTTTTTAAATGAATGGTGGAGAAGAGTCCCTTGATATGTGAGAAAAGTTTGGTATGTAAAATAACTCTCCTCCATGTTTTAGAGTTCCAAATTAAGAGGAAAAAAAGCTAAAAGTTCATATGAGTTTTCAATAGTTGAATGTGATTTTTTAACTTGAAAGATGTTCAACTATACGAAAACATAATACTAGTCTCAACGCATTTATGTGGGATAGAGTGTTAGGTTACAAAATATCTTCATTAAAAAATGGTAAGAAAGATAGAATTCAAGAGTTCGTAACATTTGGTGAAAGAAAGATTTGTTACACGGAACATCAAAATGAATTCAAGTTTAGAAGCAACTAATATTATGTTAGAAAGAATGCTAGAGTTGGCGCATGAACCTGTGATTTTGCATAAGCGTATATTTAAATAGAAATCTATATAAAATTTGGGTCATAACTTATTCTTGCAATCGTAATTCGGGGTTCTTACAAAAGAGACCTACATAGCAAAGCTTACAACTAGAGAAAACAAATAAAAAATCCCAATCTGTCTTTTCATGTTACATACTTTCTTGTGGTACAAAATGATATTCACTAGTAATAGCGCACATGACGTTTGGTTCACAGTTGGTCTAAAACAGCAATGTATGCAGCAAAAATATACTCAATGTTATAGATGACACATCAAACGTTGTAGGATCAAAGGTGACCCCAGTCATTGCGACTCAGCTACGAGGACTAAACACTTTGGGCATCTCAATGGTTCGAGTTGATTATGCATCATGGGGACTTAGGGAATAAATCTTTAATCCTTCTCACACTCACCCAAGAGCCATTGAGATCCTTACAGTTCTTGAAGGGACCCTACAAGTCGGATTTGTCATTTCTAACCCCGATAACCGTTTTATGACTTTATCAGCAAGGTACTCCAAAAGGGTGATGTCTTTGTATCCCCGGCCGGTAGGACTTTTGCATTTCCAGCACAATGTTGGACATGGAAATGCAGTAGTTATTGCTGCATTGAGGAGTCAAATCCAGGTGTGATAACAATTGCAAATACTGTTTTTGGCGCAAATCCACCAATTCCAAGTGATATACAGGATTATATTAAACTCTCAAAATAGTTAGAGATAAGGGGCCAGTTTATAAATATAGTATTAGAGTGCATCACTTCAGCCCAAGCAGGCTTCTAAATAAAGAGAAGTATAGGATAATTTAAAGATTACAATGGTTTTAGCAAAACATGTAGCAGAAATAAGATTGAAAAAAATAAGTAAACAAACAAACAAAAAATATAAATAAATAAAAAATAAAAAAGCATGTTTCCAAGAAAGAAGTATCCGAAAACATAATACTATTCTAGACCATAGTCACATAACTCGTAGCCACGAATTGCAATCCGGTTCGTTCGATTCAAAACATGGTACGAAATCGATCCGGATCGACCGGGATCGCGAATTACATCAGTGAAATCGTTCCAGAAATTAATTGATATCTGAATCGGAATAGAGCGATTCGTGTTCTAGTTATTTCCGATTCGCGTTCCAATTAAAACCGATTCACGTTCTAGTTATATTCGATTATGCTTTTTAAGCTATATGTTGGTAATAACACTAGTTTTCATATTTTTTAAGTTATGTTGCAAAGCCAAAAGGCCGGACTAAGTTTAAAATCTAGTTTTTTTTTTTTTTTTTTTTTTTTTTTTTTTTTTATTGTCTTTTGGATCTTGATTATATTTTTTTAAGTTGTGTTTTTGATGAAACTTTTATAATATGCTTCTTTAATTGAATTATGAGAATATGATAAGTATTATATTATGAATGTTTGGATTTTAAAGTAATATATTAATTATTGGCTACATGGGTACATCGTACCACATTATTTGGTACACCGTACCGAAACGATCCCAAATGAACCTTACCCCATCTAACCGAATTTTAGGTGCTTAGCGAACTGTAATCCCGTACCAGAGCGATCGCCGTTCCATGTGACTATGTTCTAGACTTCTTTAACCCATACACACTACCATATATTAGTAATCCATAATTTCTTTTTTCAATCTATGTGGGATATGATGAATTGAATAAGTCATTATATAAATAAAATATTTTTAAGCACATATGTTAAAATCTAAAAGTAAGCAGCTAGGCAATCTTTTATTGTATACTGCTTTGATAACATAAGTCATATGTTTTAATTGTTCTGATATGAACTGTAAGCTATTCAAGTTTAAAATTGAGATTCGGCTAAATGAATTACGTGCTCATGTGTTCGGTTAAAGTATGTCTATATTATTAGTTTCCTTTGGTTTCCTTGGTGCCTTAGGTTTATAAACAAATTGTAACTTTGAACCAATTTGAACCCCACAAACAACTTTCCTTGGCGCATTTGTGTTCCTAATAACATCCGAGAGAGGTTTCTTAAGACATTCATTAACAACATGACCAAATACCAAATACCTTACAGTTTGAGCATCTTGGAGGTAACCACTCATACTCGATATGGATAGTATGCATTTAAACTAGTATTGAGTTATATTATATGTGTATATATTTTGGGCATTTTAATCAAAAGAATTAAGATGCACTTTTACATTTCTATTGTTCTTTATTAGCTTTCATCATTTGTTTTCCTTTACAACCTGCGTGAAATTAAAAATAAAACGGTCTCCACCAAAACATGTTTTAGAGTACCATATTAAAGGAAAAAAGTTAAGAGTTAATATGAGTTTCCACAAATCTCACTGTCATTATGAATTAGATTCAACATGACAGTGAAAAGTCGGCAAACATAATATTAGTCTCAACACATCTAGCATACTTACACTTATTGTATATAACTAACCAACAACTTATATCTTCAGCCAATGTGGGATAAAGTGTTAGGATAAAAGGATACAAAATTATTTTAATTTAAAAAAATGGTAAGAAAAATTTGTTACGTGGAACATCAAATTGAAGTTTATTGCCAACTAGTTTATGTGTTTATAGCACGAAACATAAAGGAAACAACTTGGATACAAGAACCCGTGATGTTTTGTTCAAAGAATAAAGGATTAGCGTTTACTTATCTGAATTCGTTGATATAGAAATCTATCTCTGATACTTGTAACGAGTTTAGGTCTTGAATACATTTCCTTGTTATATTGTGATACTTGTTTAGGTTTGTTTAAAACTTGTTGTACATATATAAATTTGCATGTAACTAGGGAATATTCATTTTTCTTGCAAATGCTTGAGATAGTTTTTTGTCTTGTAACAGTCCTTCGAATAATTGGTTTTAATATACATGAAAAATTAAAATTGATTAATTGAGTTACTTGAAAATATATTTAAGAGCAATTTAGTGGTCATTACAGTCATCGTCCCATCAATACTGTCAAGTTAACACCAAATCGGTTTATTCTCTCTTCACATTCATCGTCCCACGAGCTGATGAAGGCCACCATCAGTAAACCACTTACCGTATCACTCTCAAAGCGTACATGAATCGCTGGTTCCATCATCAAAACCTGTTTAGTAAATCAAAACAAGCCACAATATTGCGTAAATGTATCTTTCTTTTAATAATGTGAGTCATGTTACAAATGTATGTGTGTATCTCAAAATCTGATCACATTACCAGAACCGGAATTGAATAATGTGACTCATGCTAAAATCTAAAGTATGTTAATAAAAGTACTCATGTCAAAATCTCTTCTTAAGCAGCTAGACAATCTTTTATATACCTCAAATAATATGTAAGAGTTTTTTTTTGTTTTCATAAGGAGTTGACATGGAAATATTTATAAGCATATGAAAAGAGTACAAGACATAAAAGATGAATAGGCGTGGATATAAAAGCATGTATCATTTCAACCCAATTTATTGGGCCTATGTCTAGTAGCCCAAATTTAAATTGCATGGATTATAACCACAATGTCATCGAGAATTCCAGACTAGTTTACTCTAAATTTAAATTACTTGCCTACTTTGACATTGTTAACTAGTTTTCTTCAAGTCATCAAAGTGTAGCTCATCTTAATTAGCTCGAAAGATATGCGAAATCTGTTAGAAGTCGTGGTCCAAAACTTTTAGTGGCGCGTGGCTTAGTTGGTTTCAGATGAGAAATAAGACTCAAAATATTGTTGGTCTTTTAGGAAATCACACAATAGTTTTATTTAAATCCGCCCGTGGTTGTAGAAATAGTTAGGAAATATAGATCAATGTTTACGCTCTGTTCTCGAGTTTTCTTTTGTGGGAATAGAAATGACAGATAAAGAAAAGTAAAGAAATGAAGTGGAAAGAAAAGAAAGTGGCATTTATATTTCATGTTCTCGAGTTGAAAGAAAATGAACGGAAATGGAAGGAAAATAAACAAAGTCGTGTTCTCGAGTTGGAAGGAAAAGAAAGAAAAAAAGAAAAAATTATAGTTATGAATTTTTAAACATAGAAATATATCTATAACAAAAGATATATAAAATAATGAAGGTTATATAACTTAGTTTATAACAAATAGTTTATGTGTAAATTTGTTTCCTTCCAAATCCGCCAATATTTGGCCGGAAAATTTGGTAGGAAAAAACCTCTTAATTTTCCTATCAAATCCTTCCTATTTCCTTTCATTTCTATTTGATAAAAACTCTAGAACACACCAATTTTTCTATTTCCTTTCATTTTCTTTCTTTTCCTTCCAAAAACAAACTCGAGAACGCAGCGTTAGAGTAAAAGAAACAAAAACAAAAAGTGAAGAGTTAATACGAATGTATCTCACATATTTTTTAACTTGCAAGATACCAGATGATCTGAAAACTTTATGCTATGCTAGACACATGAGTCTCACTTAGACTACATCATATTAGTTACAAACAATTTCTTTCTTCAACCAATGTGGGATTACATTTTTGGTCATGAAAGTTGAGGTGTATCTATGTTTTCATATTTGTCTCCGCCCTAGATTGTTTCGAAAACTTATTATGCCGATCAGCAAGCATGTCTTGAATGCTCAAAAATTTAGGTTTGCAAGTAGCTAGGCAAAGTTGATGACAAACATGCTTATGTCAAAAGATCTAAAAATAAGCAGCTTGGCAATCCTTTAAGGTTATTATAGTCTAAAGTGTAAATGTTTAATATATAAATCGTTTCCATATGTGTATGAATTATTGAATGAGACACATTTTGGTTCTTGTGTTAGACGATAAGTTTATTTTGCACGTCACTATTAATTGTTCTTTACTAACATCTTACCATAATATTTTAGTATTTTAATAAAAATTAGGATATACCCATTGTCGACACACATATTCTTTGCTTTTGTATCAATAACTTCATCGCAAATGAACAATTGATCGGTCAAATAAATTAGGAGGAATAGATTATGAGTTCGATCTCAACTCCTTACTAAAAGGTCGCTTGAAAGTGTGTTCAATGCATGGAGCTAGGCCTTTGGGGAAGCGTCGGTCATGCCCTAAAAGAGTGTACGACGTCAGGATTTCCCATCTATTTAAATTGAAGAAGGCATATTCTCGCTTTTGCATTTGCCATATAACATTCCCAACGGCAACAGATTGATAATTTCTATTTTCTACGAAGTCTTACATAAATGGATAATTTACTTCACTTCCATTTGCTATTCGTTGCAATAAATTACACCAAAACTATATATCAAGAAACAATTTTACATACATTAATCATTCTCGATAAAAAGAACAAAAAACCAAAAAAAAAAAAAAAAAAAAAAAAAAAAAAAAAAAAAAAAAAAAAAAAGCTAAGATTTTATATTAATTTTGAACCATATGATATCACGCATGCTATGTGTTATTAGCTTGCAAACTTCTCAAGCATGAGGTTGATCATACAGCCCAAAACATAATACTAGTCTAATAACATTTGACTCATGCACACTGTGGTATATTAGTTACCAACAACTTCATTCCGCAACCTATGTGGTATAGGATGTTAGGATACATATATGGTTGCCATATTTCACTGTATTATATATTATGCAAAACTATTTCATGTACATGAAAAGAAAGATATGACTCAAGAGTTAGAGCATGAAACATGAAAATATATTTTAAAAAAACATGTGATTTTCTCTAAGCGTTTACATGTTCAGTCGTTGAAGGAATTACGTTATGTATTACGATACTTGCTCTGGCCCTAACTTATTGTTGCACTCATGATTTGGGGTTCTCACAAAACACAATTGCATAGCAAAACTTACAACTAGAGAAAAAAAATGCTATTCACCAGTAATATCGCACAAGACGTTTGGTTTACAATTCGTCTAGAACTGCAAATTATGCAACATAAATAAACTCAAGCTATAAAATGAATAACTAGTATTTGTAATTTTGATGAGTAATGAACATGAGATGTTGACTACTTAAATTTCCTCCGAAAATATGTACATCACCAGATGAATATAAGATATTACAAAAGTTATACTGGTTATGAACTTTCAACTATTATAAAGATATGGTTGTTGATTGTTGAGTTAGATTGTACGTGCATATCTTTTGCATGTTGCATTTTAATCAAAAGAATTAAGATATAATTTTACAATTATATTGTTTCTTTATTAGCTTTCACAATTCGTTTTCCGGTGAACCTGTGTGAAATACGGAGTATAAGATTGAAATAGTCTCCACCAGAACATGTTTTAGACCAATGTTTTGAAACCCGGGTTTGTGATCGACCCGGCCAAGACACCGGGTCACCGGGTCAACCGGTTCAACCGCCGAGTCAACCCGGTTAGACCTGGTTTTATGCATATGTCCAAACATCCATTTCTAATTGTCCAAACATAATGTCCAAACACTAGTTTTGCAGTGAAAAAAAGCAAAGAACCATTTTTCATGCTCTAAACAACAAATCAAAGGTGGACAAGGATATAAACCTGCATACCTGTATAATTTTCTAAACAACCATAAATGCTACGGGATTACATGTTTCATACTTCAAATGGCATAAATCCTACGAGATTACAAGTTTCATACTTCTAAAGACATGCATCCTACGAGATTTACAAGTTTATTTTTTGAGGTTTTGTATTAAAAAAAATGATAAAAACCAAACCCGGCCGGGTTTCAAAACCCGGGTTGACCCGAGTCACTTAAAACCCGTCGGGTCTAAACGGTTGACCCGTTTTTTAAAACCCGGGTTTTTTTTACCCCTTTTTTGTCCGGAACCGATCCAACCGGTTAACCCGGCCGGGTCGACCCGGGTTTCAAAACATTGTTTTAGAGACTACCAAATTGAATGGAAAAAGTTACGAATTCATATGAGTTTTCAAATGTTTCAGGTCCTGTCGGATTTTTCGACGTGACAAATCCTCTGACCCTAAACTATTTGAAAACATAATAATATTCTCAACACGTTTAACAGACACTTATTACGGAAAAAAGTTAAAATATCCATGGTTATTTTTCCATGCATTTGAAAAGGTGGAGTTTTAATTTTTATTTTTACACGGAAATAAGTGTGCTTAAAATAACCACATTCATGTGTGTGAATTTCACATTTAGTTGACGATTATAAGCGTGTAGAAGCTAAAAGAAGACCTGCACTCTCACAAGCGTGGATATAAAATACCATAAGTTACGGAAAAAAGCGTGGACAAAAAGTTTTCATACAAAAATTAAAAAAAGAGAAAATGCACAATACAAAGCGTGATTTTTTTTACGTGTCACTTTCATATATCTCCTCAAAATGTTTTAGATGGCATTTCCATTAGCTAGGGTTTTAAAATGTTATCTCAAATCTCAATTAGGGGTCAATATTTATTTTATGATTATTTCATTTCATTTACATTTATACATTATAGTTTCTGGAAAGCCCTAAAACGCTCAAATGTCTCCGATCATCGTCTCCGGTGAAGTGATCTGTTCATAAATTCAAATAGCGTGTTCCGATCATCTTTTCCGATGACGTTTTCCGATTGAGGCGACGATGTTATAGTCACTATTCACGGCTTTATATTCGTTCGTTCATTACCACAGTGAGTCCGATCTGACCTAATTTGTTCTATTTTGATGTAATTTTACTCATGTGATAGATTTATGATGTATGTGTAAAATGTTATTCAATTTGAATGCTTAATCGTAATTTAGGTTATACTTATGCGAATTAATGATTTATGAAGGTGTGCATTTTAATTAAGCTTTGGCGATTATCTCAGTTATTATCGAGGTTTTGTATAAGCTAAAGTGTGTAGAGTAGTTTTTTTTTGGAAAAAAGGGACCATCCCCGGCAAATATATAAAACACCAGAAAATTACAAATAACTTATATGGACATACCCATATAAGAAGAATCCAAATGACATTCCCAAAACATGCTTCAGGAACATCACGAGAAAATATAAAACTCTACAATAACTAGCTTTATTACAAATCAAAATGCAACTAACAAAATAAAGCCACCAAACCATAGCTATCACTACAAGAATCTGATGGAACACCCACGAAAATTACCCACACTCATCCTTTGGAGGGAATTTACCCACCTAATACCCACCCGTTACCCACGATCAGTGACATTCAAAGTCGATTTTATTTTCCCTCTAATTTCCCACGGATTTACCCACACAAATAGCCACATAAATATATTTGAGGGAAATTTAGTGGGAAAATAATTGGCGCCAAAACATTCCCCACGTATTACCCACATCATGAGTTCTTGTGGCTATATTTGTGGGTAATTTAGTGGGTAAATGTTATTTACCCACGAAATAAAAATATCCTTTTTATCGGTGGGTAAGTTCATGTGGGTATTTTGTGGGTGAATATATACCCATGACTTTACCCATCTTATTGTTTGTGTGGGTATTTTGCAATGAGCAATTGCCTATGGACAAGTTGTAGGTAGGGGTGTTAGTCGGGTCGGGTTGGTCGGGTTCGGCTTCAATTGGTCTGGTCACCTCGAGTTGAGGGTAAAAAAAAACCTGAACCCGACCCTCTTTAGTGGTCGAGTTTGGGTCAACTCGGGTTGGGTTCATTCGATTCTAGTTCGAGTCTAGGCCATTTAAGAATCATATATTTTTAAGGTGTTTACTGTTTAAGCATGAAAGTTAAAATGATAAAACAATAAAAAGATGCAAATTTGCAGCATCAAATTTGTTGCAAACTAGCCAAATGATAAAAATGTTCAACTTGCAAAGTGCAATTGCAAAATGAAATAAACACATTCATTTAGTTAATTAGCATATATTATATATGTATGAAATATGATATACTACTAATAAAGGACAAGTGACCATAGATACAGTTAGGGGTGTCAGTAGGGTTGGGTTGACCCGAGCCGAACCCGATAAGGCTTATCGGGTCGGGTTAAATCGGGTTTAAAAATCTTGTCGGGTTGTTTTGACCCGAACCCGACAACCCGAAAAAATTATCGGGTCGGTTTAGGGTTGGATAACTAATATTATCGGGGTCAACCCGATATGACCCGAAAGGGCTTGTTACATTGAAAATTATTTATTTTTGGAAAATTTAGTACTTGCATTCCATAAAAACATGGATAATGGCATGTCATGTCGACATATTTTCACATGATTATCTTTTTACAAAACATACATTGTCGTCTAATGATTGAAATTTTGCTAGTGTTGTATTTGTCACATGTTAGATAGTATATCCTAGCCGTTAGGTGTTAGTTGGGAGACATTTGTCCTATGTGTGAATGATACGTGGTCCGAGAGGCTTTCCCATGCGACCTGGAACATAGGTGGGTTTATCAAGTGTTGATAATGGGTCTACCCGATATTGATAATGGGCTTATTCTTAATGTATAACTAATGGGTTTGTGCCACTAATATCCATATGCTATCAATAGCATTTGACTCCTACCCTGAGATTAGTCGACATAAATGTTAAAAAAAACACCAATAGTCAAATGGTACCTCATTATATATGAGAATGACCCAATTAATAGGTTGTGTGTGATGTATATAAAGTGTGATACTTAGACCATTCTTAACTGTGGCACGTCTTTTTGTGTGTCATCTCAGTGTCACATTAATAATTTTCAATTGAGAAACAAACTGACACACCCCAACCAATGGTGGTGTGTCTCTTTTTTTATCACCACAAAAATATACTCCACAAAACATAAATGGGACCCACACCACTTCGTCTTTGCTCGTTGCCAAACCAAAGAACACCCAACCGATGCACCACCGACGAGGTGGTGCCGTCGGTGTCATAAAACTGACGCTCCTCGTTGACACTGATATTAGTTTCCATATAAAATTCTTCTTTTTCGAATACCACATAAAAAAGTTAATATATTTTATAAAACTATCATCATTTTAATAATCTAATTCATATTTTCATGATTTTTTAATAACAATATAAAATTTATATCAACATAACTTTTAATCATTTTATGGTATTTATCTTTTTATTTACCTCCAACCAGTTTCATCTTCCCGCACTTCTTCCCCTGAAAAAATTTGAATTCCCTCCCAACTTTTTTGATTCCATCCCCCCTTTTAACTGACCACTCGCATCTCAATCTACCACTCTCTATTTTTCAAAACCCCAACAACAATATTTTCTTCGCTAATTAATAAGATCATACCAAGTTATCCTTTTATTTTGACAGCATCGATATCATATCAAGATCATGTTCGTGAAGCGTTATTGTCCTATGGACAAGTTTCTGCTCTGGTAAAACTTATCTCATAAATTTACTATCTTTACGTTTGATATTATTATTGATCGAGTTTATGTTTTGTACACCGTATGACCCGAACTTATGGTAAATATTCTTACAGAGGGCACTTCGTTTCACTTTGTCTAGTTTACCATTTTGGTGTATTAAGTTTAGTATTCCTAGAATGTTATCTATATCTCATTTGATGTTTATGAGATTAGGCGAAAACTATTTTGTAGAATATGAAAACCAAGCATTTATCACGCCCAACAAGTGTTTGGTGTAATTCCTGAACCATGTTTAAACTGCCATATTACCATATAAGTATGTTCTTGTAGATTATCAACTTGACAGGGGAGACATTGTTTTGTTTTATTGAAGAGAAGTCAATCGTATCCATGAACAAGTATTAAACTTTGTTCAGTGATAACATAGTTAGTGATTACATGTCCTTCACCATAAGGATAGTCTCAGGTTTCCTTAGAGCTGTAACCATAAGCCCATAACTTCTAGATAAGGTTAAATATTAGAAATATTTATGTTCCTATTGAGAAATTTATCACTATATGTCTAATAAGATGTTTTGATTTTTGTACGCAGTCATATTTGCTTAAGGGTGCCAAGGTGAATGCCTCGACAATATATTGGTAGAAACAAATGGCTAAAGTGTTACTAACATGTACACCCTCTTTGGTACATTCTTTCCTTTTTTTGGTTCATAGTATGTCCCTCATTCACGTACATAGAAATTTTTTAAATGAAAGTAGCAAGGGATACTAGTCTTGTTGAATATGCTTTAAATTCTTGTCAATTTTCTATTGTGGCATCACTTACAGATTTTATTCTTGAAACCAACTTAAATCTCATAATGGTTCCCTTTTTAGCCTACTCATGTCTAGATTCTTCATTATTTGAATATATTAACATGGTAAAGTCATTTTGTTTGATTATTTTTATAGCTAATTACTTGTATATGATTTGTAGGGTTGGATGAACATTATTGATCAGTAAACAAAGCATAGAGTGATTTGGAATCATGTTTGAGCAATCCACTCACAGTGAAAATTGTATAGATTGATAGATGGCTCGTGAAGGCACCCTTGAGCTGTAACATAGACAACTTGTCGATTATGTTATTGTTTATCAAGACTTCTGAAATAGTAGCTACACTTTTATGTTGTTTTTTGTTTGATGAATAATACGTAAACCATTCTAGATTGTGATTGAATGTATATTACTGTAATAATATACAATTTGTTTTGATATTTGTACATTTGATTCAATCTATATATGCTTTCAAATTTCTCATATATTTAGGTATATCCATTATAGTATTATACTATAGAGTATGGATCAAATGAGAAACAAAAGTAAAATGAGAAGAATGAGAAATAACTACAGCCGCACATTTCAGATGCATCTACAATAAAAGATGCATCTTCCATGAATTTCTCCTTTTTCATTTAAAATGTGTGGCTACAAATATTTCTCATTCTTATTATTTTGTTTTCTCTTCTCACTAGATCCTTTCCCTTATACTATATACAGTAAAACCTCTATAAATTAATACTCGATAAATTAATAACCTCGATAAAATTAATAATTTGTCCGGTCCCAACTTGGGACCAGTACAAATTTAGACCCCAATCGATAAAATAATAAGATAATAATTTTTTTGAAACCCCAGTGTGTATATATTAGTCCCAACGAAACTATAAATTAATAATTACTAAAAATTTCATATATATGTATATATATGTGTGTGTGTGTGTGAGAGATATACACTTAAAATCCTAAGATTGTTTAGTAAAAAATTAATCCATAGTCACTTGTTTTTTTATTGAACTTCAAATCTATATTGTTTATCTGACAATCCTTATTGCACTAAAGAGTTGGTGCGTTGTCTTCTCGTATTGCAACAAAAAGTGTTAATTTTATTTTCATACATAAAATGTTAATTTAAACTTGTTTTTTAAATTTATTTCGTCTCTAATGAATATACATTGTAACTAGCTAGTATATTATACTTGAAAATTTAATGGTCATAAGTAAAACCTCTTTAAATTAATAAATTATTAATTTATCGATATAATAATATCTCGTTAAATTAATAAAATATTCCGGTCCCAACACTATTAATTTATAGAGGTTTTACTGTACTAGTATATACTATTGTGAACATGCAGCACTGACCAGCCCATGAAAAAATATGTGGTACACCAGTCACGCCTACAAATTATATATGGGACATGCTTAATATTGTTACCCTCGTGTTTACACATGACTGCATTCCATGGTAAATTTTACCCACGTTAAACCCACAACTATCTCAATGGGTATTCTCGTGGTACCTTATGAAATCCCACAAAGAAATTACCCATGATTTAATATGATCACCCACTGAAGTTATTGTGGGTAAATTTACCCACCGCTTGAATATTTTGTGGGTGCACAATTAGCCTCGGAGGTTTTACCCATGTATATGGGTTGGTGGGTAATTTGTGGGTATTAGCCGATTACCCACAAATATAGGTGTTTTAGCCACAAATATGATCCGTGGGAAATTGACAGAATTCTTGTAGTGTATAGTCTTCCACATCCTATCCGAGCACATCACCATGAAGTATAAAATGGAGCAATTTGCCAAGTGAGATTGCCTCCTTAAAAAAAACCTTTCTGAGTAAAACCCAATGGGAAAAACCACGGATAAGGAAAAAAGAGTACAACTCTCTCTTAGGACTCGCATAATAATACCATTAGCCTTCTAATCATCAAACACAAAATGAACTAAAACCTTAGTAGACATCATTACCCAATCAGACCCATGCCATATTAGATGATTCCTCTTCCACGTACAAAAACCTCTAACAGCACCAACCTCAAAAGAGAACCAAATATACCAATAACTCCAAATCAGCACAAAACAATTCATAATGAACCTAAGAGATGCCATATAACAAGTAGCAAGCCCATCAAGAAAACGACCCAAGACTAGCTCCAAACACTCCATAAACATCATAATATCCAACATACTATAGTCCAAACACCCCTTATGCAACAGTAAGTAACAGACATCAGTAAAAAACCAGAAAATAGCTTCAAAATTCTCCACCATACACCATTTAAAACAAATACCATAATTCTCCCAGATCAATACACACACCATAGCATAATAACCATCCCATACAAACCTCCAAGAAATCCAGATAGCATCAGCGACCTTATAACCTCTATTACAATTCACCACCTTAAAATTCCACACACTAGACTCCATATCAAAAAATTCAATCCAAGCCCAATCAAAGAACTTGAGGACAAACAAAGACCAGTCTTTCCAAAATAGAATCAGCATTTAACAATTTGAATCCCTCCCCATATTACCATGCATCACATGAAAATTCTAAATCTTAGCAGCTTCCAAAGATTGCTTAGACCTCTTAATCTTCAAACTTAAAAGCCTAAGTCTAACAAGATCTCTTATACAATTAGAAATATCATCAGAACTTCTAGAGCTTCTTTGAAATAATCGATTATTCCTTTCAATCCATAAACAATACACAGTTGCTCCAATAACTAACCTTTGAATGATACTCCAAATAGACTTACTCGCAAGCCTAGGGGAGATATACTCAATAACAGAAAAAAGGTTATCAGGAACAATTTCCAACTTCATAAGATCCTTAAAATAATTCCACACTCTTAAAGAAAAATCACACCCAAAGAAAAGGTGATCATGATCATCCTTAACAGTGTTGCAAAGAGGGCATAACAGAACATCAACCTTATTCCACAAAGCTATCTTATCTTGGGTATTTAATCTTTTATTTATGGCAAGCCATAATACGAACGCGTGTCTAGGGATGTTTTGGCTAAACCACACAATTTTATACCACGGAACAGAAGGCAAAGGATCAGATAAATCAGACCAGACAACTTTGACTGAGAAAGAACATACCTTATCATTCCTGTCCTTCCAAAGAGCTTTATCCAGCTTCTCACGAAAAATTAACGGAGGTGGAAGATGAAATAAGAATAAGAACTTAGACCTCCAACATTCAGGCCATATCCACTCACCATGACTAACAACATCAGCAATTTTGCAAGAAAGAGAAAGACCAGCTTCAAAGA
>BPTQ01000009.1:342415371-342496601 GCA_019973895.1 Chrysanthemum seticuspe
TATATGATTCACTTGAAAATTTTATTTTAGGGTACCTGCGGCTGCAACGTGCGGGTACCCTGCATTAAATGTCACTAATACAAATAATAAAGCACATTATATCCCGAACGGGCAACAGGAAAAATGGGCTTGAGCCCGAACAGGCACGGGCCAAACGGCCTCGATCCTGAACAGGCGCGGGCCAAACGGGCTGGAGCCCGAATAGGCACGGGCTAAATGAAATTCTTGATATCCATAAATTTATTATCAAAAAGAACATAATAAACTAAAATACATGATTCACCGGAAAAATTTATTTCAGGGTACCCGTCGCCACAACGCGTGGGTACCCTGCTTGTGTATACACATATGTCCATACTCGATATTAAATGATTCTCTAAATTCCCAAATCATTTTCACACCCTAGTACATTTATTAAGAGAATATCTAAAAGACCAAGGATTCTGCAAATCTTAGGGTGGTGGCATTCATGCCTCACCATACCTCACCATACATCACCACTCACTAATAATATCATTCCACCTAATCTTATACCTCACTCATACCTCACCATAGTTTTCTAGCGGCAACCATGATTCCATACCTCACTCAATTTTTTTTTTAAATTCATAATTATATTAAACAATTAAATAAAAACATAATATCTCATTAATAATAATAAAAATTACATAAAACTTAGAACAAAAAAGAAAATTACATCACCGTTGAAATAAAAAGAAAATTACACTAGTCATCGAGGTATGCTAAGTCTTGAGCCGCTACATGCTCCGTAAGATCATATCGGAGACGATTATGGATATCTTCATCGATTAACTCCTGTAGTACACTGTCATCGTAAACTGGCGCGACCGGCTGATCCATTATATGAACCGGTGATATTGCCATCTCGTCGTCTTTTAAAATCATATTGTGGAATATGATACACGTATAAACGAGGTGTCGAATCTTTTCGACCGACATAGCCCGGAGAGGACGACTGAGAATCATCCATTTTGCCTTAAGACGCCCAAAAGCTCGTTCGACATCTTTTCTTGCAGACTCTTGTAGCTTCTTGAATCTCTTGATTTGGGGAAGACGTGGATATGGTGGAAATCTAACTTGTTTTTATTAATGAAAATCTGACGTGTCGTGCACACGTGGATATGGTGTTTATAGTTTCGGTAAAACAAGTTTAGCCGTGCAAAATGGTACAAAAGATGAAAGTAGACAACATAAAGTGGAATGGAAAATAATACATGTACCAAAACGGTACATTTGAAAAAGTACACGTCTATTTAGCATCAAAAACCTAAAATCTTATATATAAAATGGAGACCATTTTCAACTTTCAATCCTAATATTTTATCCCACATTGGTTGAAGAAAAAAAGTGTTTGTTACTAATATACCATAGCGTGCGTGAGAAACTTGTGTTGTGAATAATATTATGTTTTCAAAGCTCTTATCTTCTTGTTTGCTATGATTGTAGGCGGGGTGATGATGGATTTGAAAGTTAATACCAATTCTCACTTATTTTTTTTATTGTCTTTTGTTGTACTCACTATAAAACATGTTTTAGCGAAATTGGTTTAGTCATTAAGTCCACATAGCCCAAAAGAAAAAGAATACTTTGCAAGCCAATTGTTAAAGAATAAGAATTCAAGAATCAATAAGTTTGTTGCGGAATTGTGTAATGCGATTTACCACTAATCAATTCAAAACTATAGGAAAAACAGGAAAAGATACGCATATACGGTCAAACCATTTTTTCATACTTTTAAACTTGAGTATAAATGAGCATAATATTATAATTGACAAATAGTAAAATTTACTCTAAATTCAAACTTAAAACTAAGCTAATAAATCAAGTACTATCTAACTTAAAAAACAGTATATGTCTCGTTGGATAATTCAGACACATATCTAAACCATCTAAATGAAAGTTCATATCTAAACAGAATATCTTATTTTCATCTAGTCTCATCTTTAGTTTCGTCCTAATGTGATCTTACACCAATACAACAATGAGTCACGATCAACAACTACGTACTATTACAACTCTCATGTTTAGGCTTATCGACTGTGAGTATTCAACGATTTATATACCCTTATGCCATACTCGCAAGTTAAAGGTACAATTATTATGAGAACTGTTTAAAAACTAAGGATTTCAGAAGTCTTCTCATTCAGAATCAGTTGAGCTATACTCCGATCAATGATATATATAAGTCTTGATCACAAGTTTATGCAAGTTTGGCATATCTTTCGAGCTAATCTTAAGAGGAGAGATACTTGATGACTAGAAAAGAAGTAATGAACTTATTTAAAGCTGATATGTGTACACTCATAATTTACACATTAAGTATTCAAAAAATGCTTAACGATTAGCATACTAAGTTTTCAAAACAAACTAGGGCCAAAGAAATGATCAAAATACAAAAATACTTTAACGTTCATGAGACAAAAAAGAATTTGATTCAACAATTGAACAATATATAGATTTCTTCTACGTAAACGATTTCAGATAAGTAAACGTTAGCACCTGCTTTTTAATACGATGCTTAAACAATTGCAACCTTTCATATTTAGAGCTATAATCCAATAACGTATAATTTCACATTATCGTCCAAGCTGTATATGATTCAGTCTCCGAACACGTAAACTAGTTTGCATCGAAAATTCCATTCGGAGTTTCGAGTAAAAAATCGCTCTTCCACCAATTGTTAGTATCTCTCGCGTTATCTCGTTCTTACCAATTTTTTTATGGAGGCCTTTTCTAACCTTTTACCATAACATTCTATCCCACATAGGCTCATTATAGAAGTTCACGGTTACTAATATACCATAGTGTATGTGGAACAAATGTGTTAAGAATGGTATTATGTTTTCTGATGTTTCACATTATTTCGGATTGAAATTAAATTCGAATTAATGAGTAATATCCGAATACTCATATGAACTCTTAAAGTTTTTTTTATTTATGTAGTGTAAAACATGTTTTGATTGAGACCATTTAAATCTAAATTTCACATAGGTTAGTAAAAGAGAACATATTTTGGAAGCCAACGAGGAAATAACATGTATGAAAACATGAACTAATTTGTGTGCAGCTAATTCTGTATTGTGACAACCCTAGATCATGAGTGCAAGAACATCAAGAAAATAAATAGACTTAACATTTCAACATAAGCACTCTTTTAACAAATTAAGATTCTAACCTAGGGCCAAAACAAGTATCATAATATATAAATACTTTGCCTAACTAGCCGAGCACGTAATTCATTAAGGCGTACACCGATTTGTGTATATGGTAAAGGAGTGCCTGAGCTGCTTATTTTTAGAACATAAGTTCTCACCATACAATACATATAGTGTTTTCGGGATGTATCTACTCCTTACATGTTAAAAAACTTAACATGATGGGAGTATGAACACCTGAAAACTTATATCAAATCGACATTTTTTTCATTTTTTCTACCGTAAAAGCTATTTTGGTTGCGAACATTATAAGCTCTCATTTCATCATATTTTAGAAGTCAATTAAGAAAGAATGTGAGAAACAGTTCAGTTGCTCAATTTTGTTTTGATCATTAAATATAGCCAATGAATTTGAATGAAACAACATATTTCTTAAAAAAATTTGAAACGGGAAAACATCTATGTAAACTTGTTACTTGATATATAAGTTAAAATGTTTTCAATCTCATACATGGTTTCTGTATGTGAAACTTTTCATACTTTCTATTTTATATCTATGAAAGACGGTTAGAGCTCGGTCAGGTAACAAATAATTGCTACTTATGGTTCTACCACAATTTGTTTCATCGTTAATAATTGTTAGCGCAACTTAATTACAAAACATATTTCTTCAAGCTCATACTGTCATACATGAGTTTGTTTTTAAACCTTCTCAGAAACATAAACTATCACTTTATGCACTGCTTAATGCATGCATCATCTATTTTTTGGTGAATAGGTACACAAAGTTTCATTGTTAGAGGGTCCAACTATTGGGCTTAAGCTTTAGCAAAAAAGAAAAAGAAGATAACTACTAGACAAATGCCCATTAGATGGGCTGGAGTGATGCATGTTCTTTGTATTCAGGCCCAATTATATGTTGTTATCTGCAACTATATAAAGGATTGCCTAAGTGCTTATAATGAGATTGTAACATAAGTACTCTTTAAAACATAATAAGATTCTAACCTAGGGCCAAAATACACCAAACAAGCATCATAATATAGAAAATACTTTACCCAAACAACTGAAAATGTGATTCATTCAGCTGAATTTCCATTTCTAGATCATTTGGATCTTCTAGACTAAATGAAATCGTGTTCGGCTTGATTTCTTTCTTTTTATGTTATTTCTCGTAACATTTTCTCAGTCGATGCATATTTCATCATCAATACTCTTGGATTGGAATGAAGTTTCCATGCTTGAAGATTATTCGAATTTAAGTTCATGAGGCTCCACACAACATTCACCAAATCTCTAAATAATCCATAGTTATAAATTTTATTATATCGTATGTGTATTGCTCTCATGATGGCTAAAACTTATCTCCCTCAAATGGAAGGTCTCGAGTTCGAGTAATCATGTCTAAGAGTATACATTTTTTTTATTTTTTATTTTCCAATTATAGTCTATAAGTTGTTCAACACCACCACTCTCTACCACCACCACCATCACCACTAGAGGGTGGTGGTGTTGGTTGGGTGGTGGTAGAAGGTGGTGTTGGTGGTGGCTGTGTTTGTGATGTGGTGGCTTTCAATAATAATAATAAAAAAAGAATAGAGTAAATTGCAAATTATGTCCCTAAAAGTAGGGAAGAAAAAGAGGGTATATAGTAGACATTTCACGTGCCACTTAACAAGAGTTAGTATGAACACTACCTTTCAGTGGTTGTTTTGCAAAAAATGTGAACATTTGTAATTTTTTTTGCAACAAAACTCGTCTCGGTGTAATCCTTGTGTTTTCGTAAAACATTAGGGGACCAAATTTGCAATTTATTCAGCGATGTACAAAATTTAACCTTCGTGACCAAAAAAGGTAATTTATTCAGCGATGTACAAAATTTTTCGCGAACGACTTTAGATAAGTAAAGGCTAACCCTTTTACTTAAAAAAAAATCACAGGTTGTTCTTGTTCAATGCTAAACATTTGCAATCTTTCGTTTTTAAAACAAGAACAACATATACTTTCATGTTATCCAAGATGTTCCCTTGATAATTCATGCTTCGAAAACACAAAATTTGTTCGCTTCTAAACTTCAATTTGGAGTTCCATGTAACAAATAGTTCTTTCACTTACTGTTAAGAACTCTTGCATTATCTTTATGAAAATATTTTGTAACATTTTATCCTGACACTTTATCCCACATTGGTTGAAGAAAGAAGTTGTTTGTTAATTATATAGTATAAGTGTATGTGTACTAATTGTGTTGAGAATGGTATAATGTTTTCGGTCACTTCATCGTTGTCGGGTTGGAAAAAATCCATCAATGTTGAAATGTCCGAAAACTCATATAAACTCTTAACTTTTTTTCTTTTAATTCTAACACAGTTGAAGGTTCGTTCATAACGAGGATATCCTTCGAAATGTATTTTTGTTATAATGTGGTATTAAACAAATACAACAACAATAGTGACAATTAACAACCACTATTTCAATTATCATGATACTTCGAGTTAGAATAATCAAGGATTTTTAAACCATAGATCTATACTAAAACAATATATACAGGGGCGGAGGGAGTAGGGGGACAGGTGGGTGCTGGGCCTCCCCTACCTGTCCAACTACTTCAATATTTATGCGAGATAAAGCCTATATTTTATATACTTAACTATATTATTATGAATCTATTTTCAAGCTTAAATATTACATCCTTTGTTCCTATTTTTTTTAGTCTTCAACGTGTACAAATGAACTTATCAAGCCTCATTATTTAATAATTCAAAGTTCCTCTTTATGTTTGTTTTTCAAATTTTATTGTTCTAAATATTAAACTTGTAATCAAGTACAATATCATATAACTTATTGAGTGTATGGTATAAAATCTAGCTTACAAAATATTTCTAAACATGAACTAGCTTAAAATTTTACTAGCAATTTGTAACATTGAATGCTTTTGTATGAATTGTAAGATCTTGGTATTTTTAACTTTTAACACATATATAAATTTATATGTTATTAGTTACAAGTATACAAGAGTTTTTACTCTTACATAGCTTCTAAGTTAAATTATGGACACCATAAGAAGAAGAAAAATCTAGTCGGTTTAATAGGCAAAGAGATTATGATGTTCATAACACCACGGGTACAATCACAGCCTGACACCCATGACACGGGGCATGGTAATTCAATTTGCATATAGTATCGTGACTGTTTTACCAAGAATGTCGGCACCCCCTAACTTTAATTCCTGGCTCCGCCCCTGAATGTATATTTACCCAAATATTTGAGAAGACCACGCGCGAGTTTAGAGTTCAATTATTACGAGAATCTCCGCAAGACCAAGTATATTAGATGTTTTGCTTTCCTATCCAGAACCAACTGAGCTACACATTGGCGACGAAGGATTATCAAAATCCTGGTCACAACCTCCTACAAATATTGTATCTCTTGTGAGCTAATGACGACCCACACTTGATGACTAGAAAAGAAGAAATGAACAGATGCAAACTAGGAAAGCAATCGATAATAGGATAAAATTTGTCTTATTATGATATCGTGGTTGTCGTGGTTCACGCAGTTTAAGCTACTATATGTCCTAAGAACATGTAGCAAATGTTATGATTTTTTTCATGTGAGTGTTGTGGATGAGTTTATATCAACATGTCATTAATATGAAATTCTGAAAGAAGCTTATAGAATGTGTATGAAATCTTAAACATATAACTTAAGTTATATTTTTTTTTCACTTCTAGAGCAATAACAACATAAAAGGTAAGTTACCAAAGCTGTATATCCATAATGGATTGCCTAGCTGCTTATTATAAGTATTTTTGCCTAAACTCTGCCTAGCTATTTGTGAACCTAAATATGTACAATTATAATTTACACATGGAGCACTCTAAAAAAGCTTAGCGATTGTGATAATAAGTTTTCTAAACAAACTAGGGCCAAAACAAGTATCAGAATACATAAATACTTTAACATTCACCAACTCTAAATAACTCTTGAATTATCTCTTTCTTTCCATTGTACACAAAATCTTTTACATAATAGTTAACTACAAGTTTATGTCGATCTTTATTAACCTCCTATCCTAATACTATATCCCACATAGGCAGAAGAAGAAGATTGTTGGTTACTACTATACCATAGAGTACGTTGGCTTCACGTTGTCAAAATAATATAGTGTTTTCAACTGCATGTACTTCTTGCATGTTAAAAATATATATGTTAGAAGTGCGTACAGTTGATAACTTATGTCAACTTGATATTTTTTTTTTCATTTTTTTTTCTACGATAAAAAATATTTTAGTGGCGAACACTAAAATACTGATTTCATCACGTTTTCAGAATAGTGTAGTGTTTTCAAATGCATCTACTCCTTGCATGTTAAAAGAATATATGGTTCGTGTGTTTACATTTAAAAAATCAAATCAACTCGGTTTTTTTATTTTTTATTTTTTATTATTTTTTTTCCTACCGTAAAGAATATCATGGTGGCGAAGATTATATGTTATGATTTCATCATATTTTATAACTCATCGATTAAGGAAGAATGTGAAATAATTCAGTTGTTCAATTTTGTTTTGAACATTAAATACAACCAATGAATTTGAATGAAACAACATATTTCTTAAATAAAAATTGAAACTGGAAAACATCTATGTAAACTTGTTATTTGATATATAAGTTATAATGTTTTCGATCGTTACGCACACAAAAATGGAAGTGAACACAATTAACCACTAATGTAATCACAAACATGGTTTCTGTTTGTGTAACTTTTCATAAATGAAAACATCACTCTCCTTTTTTGTATCTATGGTAAGAGCTGAGTTAAGTAAAAGCTGCTTATTTTTAGATCTTGGCATAAGCATGTTTGTCATCAACTTTGCAAACCTACACTTGTATATTTGAGCATTCAAAACATACTTGCTAAGCTCCAACTTTCATGATCCTAAAATGTAATCCCACATTGGTTGAAGAAAGAAATAGTTTGTTACTAATATAATGTAGTCTAAATTAATTTTTTTAGAGATATTGCACTATCTGAAAATTCATATAACTCTTGACTTTTTGTTTTTGTTATTTTGTTTCTTTACTCTGAAACATGTTATGGGGGAAGGTGTTATTTTATATTCTCAGATTTTTTCTACAACCACGGGCGAATTTAAGTACGTTTATTACGGGAATAACTAAAAGACCAAGGATTTTACGAGTTTTATTTCTCGTCTGAAACCAACTGAGCTACGCACTATTAAAAGTCATGGCTCACAACTTCCAACATATTTCACGTATCTTTCAAGCTAATCTTAAGAGGAACTACACTTTGATGACTTGAAGATGAGTAGTTAACGATGTTAAAGTAGGTAAGCAATTTAAATTTTGAGAAAACAAGTTTTATAATGACATTGTGGTTGTCATTCATGCAATTTAAATTTTGAGAAAACAAGTCTTATAGGACCAATTATCGATTATGTCTTGTATTCTTGTTATATGCTTATGTATATTTTCAGTCAACTCTATGAAAAAATCTCTTATCTATTATCTACAAATAATTAAAGGATTGTCTAGCTGCTTATGATGATAAGCTTGTTTGTCGAAAACTTTGGTTAGTTTCTTGCGAACCTAAATTTATAAATTCATAATAAACACATTGAGCATTCAAAATTGTGTAGTGGTCGGCATAATGAGTTTGCTACACAACCCATGGCCATAATCCATATATAACACAAATCATAATGCAAAAGTACTTTAACCTTCAGCGATGTATAAGATTTCTTCATGAATGATTTTAGATAAGTGAAATCTAACCCTTTGTTCTTAGATAAAATCATTGGTTGTTTTAGTTCAATGCTTAAACATTTGCAATCTTTCATTTCTTGAGCAATAACAACGTATAATTTCATGTTATCGTCCAAAGTGTATATGATTCGTGTTCCAAACACATAAACTAGTTTGTTTCTAAAATTGAATTTGGAGTTCCGAAATATGTTTCTTTAACAACTTTTAATAACTCTTGCATTGTCTATTTCTTTCAATAAATATTTTATATACGATATAGGAGACCATTTTCAACCATCAATCTTAACATTTTATCTCACATTGGCTGAAGAAAGAAATTGTTTGTTACTAATATACCATAGTGTGCGTAAGAAACTTGTTTCCTGGAAAGTATTATGTTTTCATTCCTCTCTTGATCTTACTAGCTAAAATAGCTAGTGAGGTGATGACCGGTTTGAATAATACGATTCACAATTTTTTTTTATCTTTCTTTGTACTCACTATATATATATATATATATATATATATATATATATATATATATATATATATATATATATATATATATATATATATATATATATATATATATATATATATATATATATATATAATCTAGATCAAATAAGATCAAACTTAAAGTTGTTAAAATGAGATCAACCTAAAATTTGACAAGTAATACTCTCCTTACAACAAAAATAACTTTTTTATTAACTACAACTAAAATTGTTAAAGTTTCGATAAATTTCTTTTTAAAATTTACGAAACCTAGGTGATACACTTTGATTAGTTGTAATGTGTATCAGGTTTTTGTATGTGTATCAGATTTTAAAATATTTATTAGTGTAATATGTATCACGTGTATCAGTAATCCAAACTCATGTATCATTTGATTATTAGTTGCTAAAATGTTAATTTGTATTAAAATAATATTTTTATGTGTATTATTGCTAAAATTGTTAGTTATAAATGTTTTAGTAGTTTTTTAAACTTGATCTTATTTTTACAACTTTAAGTTTGATCTCACGTTTACTCTCCCCTATATATATATATATATATATATATATATATATATATATATATATATATATATATATATTAATCTTTCTTTGTACTCACTATAGATCATGTTTCATCCAAATTGTTTTAGTCATTAAGTTTACATAGTGTAAAAGGATAGAATATTTTGAAAGCCAAATGATATAGAATAAGAGTTTGAGAACCAATTCAATTTCACTTGGTTTGGATTGTACATGTACTCACTTAATGGTTTCAAAATTTTGTCACTTCTTCTCTAATTGTAAATGATTTTCTATTTTTTATGTTCTTTTTATTTGTTTGAAATGATGTTCCAATCCAAGGAGTGCCATCTTCTGTATGAAGGAAATTCAAGAACCGGAATAAATTTAAATACTCAAACATCTCATGTTCTAAATAATTTAGATTACAAATACTAGTTATTCATTCTATAACTTGAGAATTTATTTTTACTGCAGATATTGCAACTATAGACAAGTTGTAAACCAAATGTCTTGTGCACTATTACCGGTTAATATCTTTGAAAGTATATAAAATGTAAATATAGATTACGATTTCTTATTTCTTTTCTCTAGTTGTAAGTTTCGCTATGCGGGTGTGTTTTGTGAGAACCCAGAATCATGAGTGCGAGAATAAGTTACGACCCATAACTTATATAGACTTCAGATAAGTAAACATTTAGGAAAAATCACAGGTTCTTTTTAATACAATGCATATAAAAATTGTAATCTTTCAGTATTAGAGTTATAACTACATATAATTTCATGTTATCCAAAGTGTTACCTTCATGTTTCGTAAAATTAGTTGCTTCTAAACTTGAGTTTGATGTTTTATGTAACAAATTTTTCTTTCATCAAATGTTAGGAACTCTTGAATTATCTCTTTCTTATCATTTTTTTAATGAAGATATTTTGTAAAATTTATCCTAAGACTCTTGATTATTTTTATACCATAAGGGGCATGTTTGTTAAATGTGTTGTGACTAGTATAATGTTTCTAATAATTCACAATGGTTGGATGAAAAAAATCCTACAATTTTTGGAATGTTAGAAAACTTATATGAAGTCTTAACTTTTTTTCTTTTAGCTAAGAAACAATTAAATATGTGAAAATGTATCTTAATTCTTTTGATTTTGTAAAAAAATGTATTTTAAGTCTTTTGATTCAAATGCATCATGCAAATTAATCTAATTCAAGATTCAACAACCAACACAAATCTCAATAGACAATTCATACACATATAATAACCATATATGAAAGCAAACTGATGCAAAGGTACATATTTATACTAGCAATACTAAAAGAGCATTGGGTGTGGGAACTATATCATGGCTCTTCATCACCGCCACCTCAGCGCCACATCAGAATAACAAACCTTAACAACTAACCACAACAAACTCCCTCCCTCATAACAAACCTCAACATCTTCATTTGAGACCCACCACTAAATGAAAACATTACTATTTAAAAAAAAAAAAAAAACAAAAAAAAAAACAAAAAAAAACAAAACTGACAAAAGTACATAATATACCTTCGCCGTGATGACGAAGAAGATAGTGATGAAGAGGGACGAAGACGTGGCGGTGTGGTGAAGAGCCACGACAAGGCTGCCACCTCATCTCACGGCGAGGGATGATACTCCCACACCCAATGCTCTAAGTCACTAATCTACTAAAAGGAAACTGAATGTAAACATGCATGGAGTGTACTTCCACATATATAGTTGGGTACTTCCTTATGACTTGCCTTTAAACAAGGAGAACATGCATGCCACAGTTACTAACACTATTTATGACTTGCCTTTAAAGGTAATTTGATTTTCCACTTGTACTAGTATAAACGCACGTCCAACAGCTTAAGTAAGACCCTAATGAAATTTAATTTTCCACTTGAATATAAACGAATGAAGCTAGCTCGCTTTATTAAAAATGGTTACTTATAAATTATAATGTTACCACAACGTTTTGTTAGCCCGTATTATGTTTGTATATTTGTAATAACATGCTCAATCCCGATTCTAAAATCACTACAAAATTTGTGACATTTGCTTACTAAAACTTTTAAAACTTTTGCCTACTAAAACTTATAAAAGTAAGTAAACCAAAAAAAAATAAATAAATAAAAGAGTAAACTACACCGTTCGTCCTTGTGGTATACGTTGACCATCAAGTTTCGTCCCTTGACCAAAAAAATTGCATCGTTGGTCCTTAACTCCGAATCGTTAGTCATCGTTTGTCCCTCACACTAACTGGTTGGACTAACGGGCGTTAAGCCTTGTTAAGTGGAGGGTATTTATGTCTTTTCACACCTCTCCCCACAAGGACGAATGGTGTAGTTTCCTCTTAAAAAAAATACATGTAGTATAAATACATTATTGTTTCATCTTTCATTCATTCAGTAGACAACCACACACGATATGAAGAAACAACACAATCCAATAACAAACGGTCATACTTCTAACAGATCCAATAAGTTTCACGTCATCAAGTGTCAAAAAGTTGATCATTTTAAAACCTGTCAATTCCTACCAAACAGCTAATCAAGTTCTCCCTAAACTGTTTCTTTCCAAAACCTTAGATTCACAATCTTTACCTCTTTCGATTACTACAAACTCTAAAATCAGTCGCCGAAAAGAAAACTAGTCAAAAAGTAATCAAAAACTCTACGCAACTAATCAAAACTCAAACGTACCAATGAACACAAAGACTGCTGCTTATTGTTTTCAATAGCATCAGTACTATTAGTTAAAGAAGCTAATACCGAGCAATCTTCACCTCTTTCAATTAGTACCAATTCTAAAGCAAGTCGAAAACTAACCAAACACCATACACGAACTAATCGAAAATCAAACGTAGCTTTAACAACAAACGTAAACACGAATCGCTACCAATTATTATTCCACAAACTCAGTATCATCATATCTAACTCATGAATTCACAACACAATATGAACAAACAAACAAACAATACAATACAATTTCACCTAATTCAATTAGTTCACTGTTCACAGGTCATATTGATCGGCGCATAAAGCTCACGCATGTACACGTCACCACGGCGTATGTTAGCAATCTGCAACGGTTCGCCATCAATGATGTCATCATCCTCATCAGCAACAGGACAATCAATTATCTTATCATCAACCTGAGTCGTAAACTCATCTGTCTCATCATTATCACCAAACGACGTCTCAGTAGCTAGTGAAACCGGTTGCACTATAGTCCGTGATATCATCTGACTTCTTGAAACCGGTTGCACTATAGTCCGTGATATCATCTAACTAGTCGTTAGATTAGTCATAATTAGTATACCTAAAGTGAATAGACATAACTGTGGTTAAATGCAATACCCGATCATTTAGTGTTCTGAAAGACGGTCTTGGTTTTATCTTTAGCTGAAAGAATCAAGAAAAGAAAGTAAAATGTGGTTGTTAGAGTTTATGTTCCAATCATGGTTTTTACGTCGTTGAGTATGACACGGTTTCTTGTTTGTTTCTTGACATATGTAGAAGAGTTGCAAAGGAGCTTGATGTCCGATTGGGTGATGAAGTTCTTTATGCTATAAGATTTGAGGACATGACTTCAGAGAGAACTCGTATTAAGTAACTGACACGTTAATCTATACTTAAATACTTTATTTGTTACTTCTGAACTCTTATGCCTATAAACTTTTCTGTAGATATACACGCTAATGAGCCAGAAGGGAACATTTTGATATTTGATGACCGGACAGATAAATCTAAATTCATATATTGCAATATCCATTCTGTTTTCATAGTTGATATACTCGTTGTTGTACTTCGCTATTTTTATTGAAAACTGATAAAATTTCTAGGATAACATAGAGAAGTTAGTATCAAGATTGGAGGATAAAATTCAAAGCCTTGAGGTTGGCTCGTATTGTAATAATTGATATATCTTGCTATGTCAGGCTCCATAATTATCTTTGTTTTAATGCATTGTTGTCTACAAACTTTGTAGGATCTCTACAAACAGAGCATACAGTCGGTGGGGATTGATGTCGAGAGTCTTCAGAAGATACTTGCGGTAATTATTTGCAACCATAATAATTAGTTTACTTCAATAAATTCCTATTGGACCTCTTCTTGATCTTTACTAGGTGAACTTACTAAGTTACAAAAATGAGTACAGGAATAAGCAGTGAACACATCACATTAACGATTATTTTTCACCAATTTTTAGCATTGCTTCATATTCTTGATCACTTTTCATTGAACATTTCTTGCTTTGGTAGGATGGAGGCTTACCTGAAACAGACATCTATTTACCTTCATCGTCGATGGTTTTTCAGAACCATTTGCCTACTATCGTTACTGAAAACAGTACATCTAAATGTAAGTATATTTCTGTTACGGTATGCTGTTTTTAAATATGTATTTCAGTAGTTAATTCTTACCGTGTTATATGCATTGCAGCATGTGGTCATGGCATAATTAATACTAATTATAAATGATACTTGTGGGATCTCTCCGAGCATACTTCAGAATAGCAAAGAAAAGTATTCTCCGATTTGTAATAATAGTTCGTCTATTGCATATACACCTGCGGAACCCACTGATTCAGTGGATGTGTATTTTAGTTCACTAGTGACGACCTGTACATTTCTGCCCGTATTCTACAATCCCAGGTAACTCTTGATGTCACTGTATATTTACTGATGGCTGGGTTGATGTGGGTTCTGCTTTATCTTTAGTGGGCCAAACAGAAAAAATAATCCGTTTGACCTGTATCCAACCCGCCCGATTCATTTTGCCACCTCTAGTTCTTAGAGTTGATGAGAGATCAGCCTATTGGCTACTAGCTTTTGTTAAGTACGAGTTAATGGTTTTTAAAGGTACGTTACTTTTTTCTTATCGCAGGAAGCATACATCAAGGAGGCGCTAGGATACCCTTTACTCGACATTAGCGTGTTACCAAACCATGGTGTAAGATATTATGAATACTTAGCTGCTTTTCTCTAATACATCTTTTTTTGTTTATAGTAAGTACTAGTGTTTGCTTCTTATATTTCCTAGAAATTGAACAAAAATATGTTTCGTTAGATATTTAACTCACAATATAACTGTGTTCTCTGTTCTTGAACTTGCCATTTAGTATTCTGATATAACTGTGACTTCAAGATTACTTTGCCGAGATCAGCATTGAATTATATTCATGTCAGTTACTCAGTACTCTGTTTATAAATGGTGCCAACAGGGAGACATTGATCGAGAAGGTTGCATCTGCTGAGTTTGACCGAGCTGGTTCATAAGCATGCCTGTTCTGGAGCATACATATTGGAACCATATACATAACTTAATGTTCTTAGATGACGATGTTAAGATTGCTTTAGAGTTTAGACCTAATCTTCAAGAACATTTTGATGGGTGATTCCCAACTGACACAATGTATTTGCACCTTTTTAAGAGATGAAATGTAATATTATGTGTATGTTTGTAATGATAAGCTGTTTTGATAATCAATATAAGCTCAGACAAGAAAAATATTGGTAAAAATTAGATTAATATATCAAGACTTTTGCTGACTAAAATATCTTAAATAAATGCCAGTATTGAACTAATACATCCCCATGATAGGAAGAGCTTTAAGAACCATTTGCTGACTAAAACGTTTAGTAAGCAAATCTTTTGGAACTTTGCTTACTGTTTTTTTAGTGTTTTTTAAGTGATTATAGACATTTAGTGATCCCTTTGTTACTTACTGTTTTATTTTTAGTGGGAGTAGAGTAAAAGGCTTTTAGTGACTGAATCTATACTTTTTTCCGACTTTTCATTTAGTAAGCAAAGGTCTTTTATTTTGTAGTGAATACTCTATGTACTCTTATATATTTGTACGATGTATTGGTGGGAAGCAATTAATCAAATTAATCACTTATCAATAATACCGAACATGGTATCACAGCCACTTTCTCATGATCCCTAAAACCCTAAACCTGCCATCTCATTCACACCCAAAACTCACGTACCACATTTTTGTTTTACAGCTTTCGTGTTCTTGTGTGTTGGTGATTTGTGCTAAGTTCACAAATCGACACAAGTTTGTTACTGAGGTGATTCGTGCTTAGGTCACGATCCAGGTTTATTATCTTTTTTTATCTTACTGTTACATATCCTTCGTTCTATACCACCAACAAAATCTTAGTTCACCAAAACCATACTCTTGTATCATAATGACTGGATCGAACCCACCTCCCATTATCCCACTCTCCGAAAAGTTATCCATTGTTACACGCCATCACCTTCTCATGCGGGTATTGGTCAAACTAGACTTGGACAATTGGAACTATGGCTCATGGGAATTCTTCTTTGAACAACTATATTACAGTTATGATGTGAGTCGATACATTCATGGTATCACCACCGACACGTGCTCAAGCACTTCGACACCCTACACACCCGAGGAACTCAAAGTGGACAAAATTATCCTTTCTTGGATTTTTTTCGACTCTTTCCGACGTACTTCAAGCTAGGTTGGTGGTGGCACGACCTAACTCCGTGAAAGAAGCATGGGACATTATTACTAATATTGTCAAGGATAACAAACGATCCCGTACCAATGCATTGAAGACGGAGTTGCGTTCTCTTAAACTTGGTGATCAAAATATGGAAACATACTTCAGAAAACTTGAATCTACAGCCACCATTCTTGCTAGCCTTGGCTCTCCCATTAACAATGATGATCTCGTTCATTATGCTCTTGAAGGATTACCGGAAAAATATGATCAATTGTGTGGTATTATGGCTCATCGGGACCCCTTTCCTGATTTCAAGATGGCTCGCTCAATGCTAATAACCGAGGAGATGCGGCTCAAGTCTCGATCACATGCCCTTCTAGTGAACTCCTCATCCTCGTCGCCCTTAGAACTCATGGCCGAATCAGGTAATTCTCGTCGCCCTTCCATCACTCAAATTAAGTCATGGCGACCTTATTATAATTTTGTACATGATGAAAGTGTTAAACACACATTGAATGGTGGAGTTGATGGTCAAAAAGATGTCACTAATCAGGTGTTGCCCAAACTAATCAATCGTTTGGGATTGGGTGATTCTAGTGGGTCTTCAAATGGGTCTCAACCAAAAGAAATAAAACACAATACCACTTCCTAAGTGAGCCCAACCATTTACTATGCATCTCCCACCCCAGGACCACTTTACTTCCCCTATCCCAGCCCACAACGCCCAGTCGGACCCCCACCCGGTTTTTGTTATATTACGCCCAAACCCATTGCCTCATTGCACTTTGTTATCCCGCCCTATGTACATCAAGCCCATCAGATCCAAGCAGGCCGAACAGCCCTGACCTATGCTACGCTGACTATCCCCCAAGCCTAACAAGCTCAACCCAGCCCAACAGCTCCACCTATCGTACACACGGTTATTCCGGTACAGGAAACTATTTAGCCTGCGGGACACTTCATGATTCCACAACTGGTGCCAGGAACATGGACACATGTGCGAGCTCACATCTTAATGCTTTTGTTAATAGTCTTAGTAATGTTTTTAATACGTGCATGTATCCGTCCGTCTCGGTTGGTGATGGCCATTCTATTCCTGTCATCAATACGGGTCATAGTATTTTGCCAACTCCCTTTCGATCTCTTCACCTAAATAATGTTCTTATTAGTTATTACCCCCATATTGTCAAAAATTTAATATTCGTTCATCAATTTGTTCATGAAAATAACTGCACTGCTAGATTGGATCCTTTTGGTTTTACTGTTACGGATTTTATGACGCGTCGGGTGCTTCTCCGATGTGATACCACGGGGGACCTTTACCCAGTCACGGCTCTGTCCTCCAATCCTCATGCTCTTCTTGTCAGTCAACATATGTGACATCATTGTCTTGGACATGCAGGAAGCTAAGTGTTACGTCGTCTCGTTTCAAATAATTTTATTTCATGTAATAAAGAGAAGCCTCCCGTGCTTTATCATGCTTGCCAGCTTGGCGAACAATATTCTTTAAGCTCATACATTTTTCAACCTTTTATCTTGAAACTATATCCCACATAGGGTGAAGATAGAAGTTGTTTGTTACTAATATACCATAAGCGTATTTGTGTTAAATCTGTTAGGACTAGTATTATGTCTTTCGCTAATATACCGCCTTTCATGTTGAAAAAAATGTGACAAGGTTGTGTTATATCACATAATCATTTTAAATACGCACATCCTCTTGGTAAAAAAGTTTATGTTTCTAGCAAAGTTGCGATTAATCTTTCTTATAAAATACATGACCGAGTGAGCGGAACTCTTCTTGGGCAGGTGACTAGCCCCGCTTGACACACGAAGCATGGCCATTCCCATGGCCATTCCTCCGCTGTTCATAACCATTCCATAACCTTAATGCCCCAACTCAAGTTACAAGCCCGCGTTACTGAGCTCAGCAACTGAATCGGCCCAAATGGGTTTAGAAAATAGCACTTTGGTTTTTTGCTTGGACGATGTGGGACAACATTGAAGTTTTTGACATTTGTTAAACACCTCTTAAACACTAATTAAAGGTGTCCTTTTTCAAGGGTAAATCTTCTAACACTCTTTATTTCTGAAAATGTTTGTCGGACCAGGCATGATTTTAACCTTTGGTTGTTTGAGCGGAAAATCGCTGGGTTGGTTATGTCGTGATAAAACATGCAATTTTTGCCATATGATCAATCAACTTGAGATTGTATAGTCTATGAACATTGTTTGATTCTGGTTTTGGAACTATAAATGTTAGTAGTTTATGAAAATAGCCTTGTTTAAACTCTTATAGTGTCAACCATGGCCGAGTGAGTGGGCGGAATCACCGTGCAATTCCTCGGAGTGCCTTGAAGCAGCTTATGTATTGAGGAGAAAGAAGCTTTAAGGCTTCTCCCTATTAAGACTCATTAGTAATTTGGGCCACATTTCTTCCTCATTAAGAAAAAAACATTACAAAATGAGAGAATGTGAGAAACAATTAGATTGGCTAATTTTTGTTTTGACCATTATATTTAGCAAATGATTGAATTAAACAACTTATTTCTTAAAACTTTTCTGAATCTGAAAAACATAATATCACTTAATGTGCACGTATATGGAATTGGTTAGGGTTAATGTATGTAACATTGTTACTTTTACAAATAGCAAATGTAGGTTGATCACAAAACGTATTTCTCTAAGCTCATACGTAAGTTTGTTCTTAAACCTTCTCAGAAAACAAAAAGTAACACTTTATGTGCTGCTTAGTGAATTGCCTATATTTGGGTGAATTGGGAACGTATGTTGACATTGTCTATATCGTTTTTTTTCTCGTTAAAATGCGAAAAAAATTCTAGTAAGATTGATAAGAACACAAATGAGGTGCAAAATAAGCCCATAGTCTAACTACACAACCAAAATGTGTCTTATCCATTAGTTCAAACACACATCGAAACAATCTATTAATTAAACATTTTACTCTTTTATGTTTCGTGCTTTAAAACCATAAAAAATTGCTTACAAACTTGAATTTTTAGTTCCATGCAACATATCTTTCTTTCATCAACTTTTACATTATCTAATTCTTTCAATGTACGTAAAATTTCGTTTACGCTGTAATAATTTACTTCTGTTTAATGGTTACCTTTTGTAACATTCTACTCTTTCATGTTATCCCACATAGGTTCGAGAAAGAAATTGTTCGTGACTAATATATCATAATGTATGCGAGTGTTATGTATCAAGAAAAATATGATGTTTTCAGGGTGATCAATGTCCGACTAGTTAAGAAACTTAACTGGTCGGTAATTGGTCCTCTGAAAACTCATATGAACTCTTAACAATTTTTTTTTTACCGTAAAACATGTTTTGGTGAAAACTATTTTAATCTTTAATCTCACAAGGGTTAGAGAGGAAAACATAGTTTAGAAGTAAATAAGGAAATAATACAAATGTAAAAATGAAGTATATTGTGTATATCTTAATTCTTTTAATCAAAATGCAAAAAGGATTAATGTAAGATGTTTACTAACAAAAACGAAAATGACGTGCCAAATTAATACATATATGATGTAACACAAGAGACAACAACCAATGTATGTCTCATTAACTAAGGGTTAATATACACAAAAGTTACTAAAGTTTACGGGAAATTTGTCCTAAGTCACTAAAGTTTTTTAGTTGTTATTCAGGTTACTCAAGTTAACGGGTTTATTATATGGGTTACTCAACGTTTAAAAAAGTGACATTTTTGTTACTACGAGGGTGGGCAACCGGATGATATACCGATTCCCTTGTCCACGTCATCACTATAGTTTGAGATGTTACAAGCAAGTTACTATAGTTCATGGGGTTTATTAACTAGGTTATTGAACCTTCAAAAAAAGTTGCTATCTGTTTTTGTACATTTATGTATGTTTTATCTGTTTTCGTTTTTTTACGTTTTTCTCCATTTTCGTACATTTTTATACGTATTTATACGTTGTGTATGTTTTCTTTGTTGTCGTTTTTCTCCATTTTCCTACATTTTTGTATATTTTCATTTGTTTTTTTACGTTTTCCTATCCGTTTTTATACGTTTGTGTATGCATTTCTCTGTTGTCGTACATTTTTTTTTACGTTTTTGTATATTTTCGTACATTTTTGTATATATGTTTGTCTATTTTCGTACGTTTTTGTATGTATTTATCCGTTTTTATATGTGTGTGTACGTTTTTCTCTATACCTTTTTAAGTTTTCATACATTACTGTATGGTTTTGTACATTTTCGTTCATTTTCATACATTATCTTACGTTTTTGTACGTTTTCATACTATTTTTACGTTATTCTACACCTTTGTATGTTTTATATGTTTTTATGTTTTATATGTTTTATACGTATGTATGTTTTATATGTTTTATCTGCTTTTATACGTTTGTATGTTTTATATGTTTTTATGATCTATACGTTTGTATGTTTTATATGTTTTTACGTATAAAAATGTAAGAAAACGTATAACAACGTCCAAAAACGTATAATAACATCCAAAAATCTATAATAACATATCAAAACATATCAAAACAAAAAATTACTTCCAAAAAAAGTCTAATAACGTCCAATTATGTAAAAAAAACATACAAATGTGTGCAAAATTGTAAAAAAAACATGCAAAAACAGACAAAAATGTAAAAGAATGTAAACGTATAGTAACTTAAATGAACATTTTGGCAAACTTTAGTAACTTATTTGTATATTAACCTATTTTTTTTAATATAAATGAAATCTAAAATATTTGCCACGTAGTATTATTACCGGTAATTCTAGGTTACCAAAACAAGAGTAACAAATATAACCGGTTACAAAAAGTTGAGTAACCTGAATAACAACAAAAAAAACTTTAGTGACTTAGGACAAATTTACTGTGAACTTTAGTAACTTTTATGTATATTAACCCCATTAACTAATTCATAGATATATCAAAACCAATTATGAAATTAACACATTTTTATCACAGTTGAAATTTCATAGTGAGGACATCTTTTTGAATATCTTATTTTCATCTAGTGCTATGTCTGTTTTCGTGCAAGGTACTTTTAACGTTTATGACCCAAAAATGTAATTTGTTCGACGACGTGTAAATAAGCGATTTCACATAATTAAGCGCTTACAGAAAATCACGGGTTCTTTTAATAACAAATGCATAAACTTTTGGTATCTTTCATAATTATAGTAATTAACAGCATATAATTTCATGTTATCCAAATTGTTACCTTCATGTTTCATGCTCTAATTCTTGCATCATTTCTTTCTTTCTTTTTTGTACATAAAATTCTTTTGCATACATATGATAAGAGAACTATGCTAACCTTTTATCCAAACATTCTAACCCATATATTATTGCTCAAGTGTGTTCATGGACGGACCCATATGTATGCCGGGTGTGGCACGGGCTACACCCGATTTTAGGTCACGAATTACAAAAAGATTTCAAAACTGCTGTTTTTGTGTTATGTGCAACCCTAAAAAAAAATTTGCTACTTTCGTTTCTTACGGTGTAACTTTAGTTAGCCCAACATTTCTTTTGTGCAACACCCTCTTAAAAATCCTGGGTCCGTCCATGTGTGTGTTGACGTGAGCATATTTTTATCATAGCTGAAAGTTCATAGCGAGCATATCCTTTGAAAGATCTTATTTTCGATCATCTAGCTAGTCTCATACATATTTTCGTTCAAACATGATCTTACACAGTAGTAACAATTAACAACTACTGTTTCATATATTATGTTTTGATAAAGTTCTTGGTCGAGTTGGTGGATGGAATTGTTTCATTTATCTGTCAAATAAAAAGCATGTAAACAAAGACAAAATAAGTAACAAGATAAGTACAACCCGAGGCGGCTCGACAAGATGTTTCATTCATTTATTAATTATGGTTAGTTTTAGTTGGCTAATCCATGGGCTTCAAACTATGCCGTCACACGGACTTAAATCACGTAAAACTCTCTCTTTTAGAAAGTCGGCATTACCGCTTTAGGTTTGTTTGCATCAAACAGGATTTGAATTTGTGACCTCGATCTCACACTTTGGTGATGATATTCGGTGTTCATCTAACTTTTTTATTAACTCAATCACCCCGGGTGAATAAGAGAACATATAAACTGTATGCAGTAAAATAAAGAATCAAACGTAGTTGATGAGGGTCAATCATAAAGAACCCATGCTAATATGGCTTAACCAAACACATAATGCTTTTGACCAATAAGACTTAACATGGTTTTGTGGAAATTATCTATAATTTCATACATGAGTTTGTTCTTCAAACTATAAGTAGAAAAAAGAAAATATCACTTTATATATTGCTTAATTCATTATCTATTTTTGGGTTAATTGTGAATGTTATATAACAATCCAAAAGCAAAAACACCTTCACAGTGTGTATAACCTAAGTTTCTTTCTATTATAATACAATGATACTATGGCAAGATGTTTGATAAGAACAATAATGAGGTGCAAAATAAACCACATGTAAACATTTTACTCTCTATGACTATAAGCACAAAGGAAAAAGCTTAAACATTTGCAATCTTTGTGTTTCAGACTACATATAATTTCATGTTGTTACCTTTATGTTTCGTGCTCTAAACACATAAACTAATTGCTTATAAACTTCTTGTGATTACAAAGTAACACATCTTTATTTCATGAACTCTTGCATCATTTCTTTTTTTTTTTAATTTCCATATACATAAAAATCTTTTGTATACCGCAATAATTTACCATTTTTCATTTATGGAATTATGGAAACAATTTATTACCTCACATAATGATCTATCTTAACATTCTATCCCATGTAGCTTGAAGATACAAGTTCTTTGTAAATCCTAATCCGATTCTCTCTTGTGGCGACAAAAAGCGAAAATCACTTTCCTATGATTCTCTCACAAACAATCGTAACCTATCTATACTACTTTATAATGCATTTAGGCCTTCTAAAATTAGAAGGCTTAAAAATTCAGACTTTTTTACTTGCTTATTATGGAAAGATATATTATAATGCATGTAAAATTAAGATAAGGAGCTCCAATCATGAGATGACATGTGTCACTTCTTAACAAACTCCAAGCCTAACTTCTAACAAACTCCAAGCCAACTCCTAACCACCAAAAATTGAGATAAGGAACTCCAAATATAAAATGACACGTGTCACTTCTCAACTAAAAATTCATCTTTATTTTCAAATTAAAATATCTTTTTATCTACTTGTTTATATTATAATCTTATTTCACCATATTTTCTAAAATTTTATGCTCTTTAATTCAACATCCATTTTAATATATTTTTATGAGTTTTTAGTTTTTATATTTTTAGTGGGTTTATTTTATTTTAATTCAAATTTTTACAATTTTAACCTTTATTTCATTTATTCCAATCAATATAATATTGATTCGTCAAAAACATATACTTTTGGTGGAGTGTTTGACGCGTAAGAGACTGCGTGGGTATTTTTATATGCGGGAATAATGATGTCGCGTGAAAGTTACGGGTAACCCAAACAAACACTTACAACTAACACATATACATTCGAAGTGTTGTGAAACGAATTCACTAAACGGGTAAGCAAACACATATAACTATACTTATCGCCGCCGCTGTCACCACCATCTCATCACATCACCACCTCAAACATTTGTTCGCTACAAAATAGTCATCGGGTACCCGCCGCCGCATTGCGCGGGTACCCTTCTAGTTATATAATTAATCGTGGGTCGGTGAGAACATTTAATCGCTTTTTTTATTCTTGTGTTGGTTAGTCAACAATTGCATGTGATCTTCTTATCATAATATTATAATCGGTTGTATACTGACTTCGTCCTTTATCTTTAATTCTCCTATTACTTGGTACTAACAAGAAAACGTTATTGATGATGCATCACGCATGATGAAAGCATGAGATTACATAAGTGGTAGGTATGTCAATGTGTATGGTCTTGAATCTTGATCGATATATGATATACAAGACCCAACAAATCATATAACTTAATTCAATAAACGATCCAACCAATCAACACATTTATCATATCATTGTGTGTGTCATTCCATGACCCAATTAGTCGATCTTTTTAATAATTCAAATCCAATCCTTGTCTATGTATATTTTTAATTCGTTTTAGCATTACCATTGTGATCGCCGCCACCGTTACAACTGTCAATGTCGTTGTCGAAGGAACCACAATGTAGCTTTCATATATTTGGAATGCTGGTATTTGAATATTTATCGGAAGTAATAAATCGAATAGTTTTGTATTGTTAGCATGATATCAACTTCATCAAGTTGAGTGTCTTGGGTGCCCAAGTTGTGTTTGCATATACGTCATAGTATGCTAGGTCCAAGAAAAAGGCTTAAAAATAATCACAATCTTGATATTTTATATACTTATATACTTAAATGAGACATGTTAAAATAAAGTTTTTAAAATTGCAAGCATAATCAATATAGGTTTATAAGTTTTGCTAAGGCTAGAAATATAGATATTGCAAGACATGACAAACGTATAAACCATTATAAAAATCTATAACGGTGTATAATGTATGCGTTGAAACAAAAAAGGAACACTCTCCTTAGCCAATATGGAAGAGGTCCATTTATGTAGCCTGAGGACGAATGAGGTGAAATAAATGATCGTATATCAAAGTCATAAATAAGTAGAAACGAGTGCGGAAACCCGCGCGATGCAGCGGGATTGCTTTTGTAGACGTGAATTTGGATAAGGACTATTTTTGTCAAATTGCTATAAAGGACTTACTTTGCAGCGACACTTAAACCTTAGGGACTATTTTTTGCCAACTTGGACTTACTTTGCAACGACACCTAAACCTCAAGGGCTATTTTTGCCAACTTGCGAAAGTTGGCAATAAATGCAGCCACGTGTCATGCAAAGGACGTATGTCCTGCCCTATAGTATATATAATAATTTGCATGCATTATTATGGTGGATTAGAGGCTGCGTTTCAACGTTTATGAAACCCTAACCTTGTGTTAGGGTTTTATCTTTGTTTATTTTGTTGTTGCTGCTGTGGAATTGTTCTTGGTGAATACTATTGTTTTGTGAGTTGTGGGGTTTTGAGAGATGGAAAAAGGATTTTTAAATAAGACTAATGCTTCCAAACTTTCGAAAGATGTGGGTAATTCTGCTATTAATGATTCGGATGATACTAATTCTATGAATAAGAGATCTTCTGCTAGTTTGGTCGATCAAACTAGCTCCATGAATGAAGATCTTGCGCAAAGTGTGTTTGAACCGAATTATGGTCTTGACCCGGTCGTTTTGGAAGCGTGTAAGACCTTTGAAGAGGCTATGCGCGGTGTTAAAGTTACGAATGCGGAGAAGGCGGACAACAGTACTAATGTTGTTTCTAGTTCGTTTCCCAAAGTTCATAAGTACTCTTTTTAACATACTTATCGTATGGCTAAACAAACAAAACAAGTAACAGAATATGGAAGTTTTCCCAGATAGCTCAACCCGTAATTTATTGAGTCGTGCATATCAATCTCTACTTGGATAACAATATATTATTCTGTGATGTATAAAAAAATTCACGAATGATTTCAGATAAGTAAAAGCTAACCCCTTGTTCTTGGAAAAAATCACAGGGTGTTTCAGTTCAATGCTTAAATATTTGCAATCTTTCGATTTAAAGAAAAACAACATATACTTTCATGTTATCCAAGATGTTCCCTTCATGATTCGTGCTCCAAAAAACACAAAATTTAGTTGCTTTTAAACTTGAATTTAAGAAATAGTTCTTTCACCAACTGTTGATAACTCTTCATTAGTTATCTATCTCTTTCTTTCCGTGTACATAAAAATCTTTATATACTATGAAGACTCTCTAACATTTAATCCCACATTGGTAAAATAAAGAACTTGTTGCCTAGTTATATACACTAGTCTATGTGGTTATATGTGCTTGGAATGGTATAATGTTCTCAGGTACACAATCTCGTGGAATCTTTATAGGTTCAAGAACTTGCAAAGATTCTAGTGTTTGTAATACTTGAAAACTTGTATGAATTTCAAACTTTTTAGTATCTTTTTTAAATATAAAACATGTTCCGGTGGAAAACATGTCTATCTTTAGTTTTTGCATATCTTTTTTTTTTTATTAAAAAACGTGTTTTGGTGGAAAACATTTTAATCTTTTGTTTCGCATAGCTTAAGGTATATTTGACAGAAGTAACTGTTGCTCGAATTGGAGATGCTGCTGAAGGTGATTATAAATAAAAGAATATTTTTAAAAGCTACATGAATTATTTTTTTTTTTAAATCTCATGTGCCAAATATGCATTTAGAAGCTTAATTATTTTTTATGTCATTTAATGTGACAACTCGCAATTTCAAGTCATTTTTCAATTTCATTATTCATCATTTATCGTAAAATGGGTTTACGAGTATTAAATTCGCGTAACCTTAATGGTTTAGCGGCGAATTCATGATCATATCATCAAGGATATTTCATATAGACTAGGTTTAGTCTACATTTCATTAACATCATTTTCATCATGTTAGTTCATTCATGACTTTGCATTTCACATTAAACGCGTAAATTTCATATTAAATAAACGTTATCGCGTAAGTTATTATTTTGAACATTTAATCCGATACTTCCAAAAATGATCCCGATATATTTTTATACTTACACTTAGTTTATAAAAATAATATTTTGAGTTTACCTAGTGTTTTAAATTTATTTTGTATATAAATCGTTAAATTTATATTATTACGACGCTTTTCTTAAAAACTACACGATAATTATTAGTTCGCTCAAATTTTGCAAGAAATGTATTTTTACAATTTTTATGATCTCATTATACTTTACTTTGATCCATTAAAGTTTATTTTTAGACAACACTATTCTAATTACTCAAATGTATATACAATTGTACAAGTTATTCTTACCTATACATTTTATTTACACACTTTACATTATATACAATATACTTGATAAAAAAAAAATTGTATTTTTGAGATACATCCCCCCCCCCCAAAACCGGCCATGGGGGGGAGGGTGTGTGCATTAATTAGTTTGTAACTTTTTTCTTCTTACAATTTGAGATTTATACACAATCTCACTTTACACTTCATTCATTCACATTCAACAATCATTCATAAGTTCAAGTCAATGTTTTCTTTCTCCTTTTTCCTTCTTCAAAACCGGCCAAAGGGGAAGCAAGAAGAAATCATCAAAGTTATTTTCAAAATCAAGTTCTAAACAATCTAGTTACACTCTTAATCAAGGTTTTGAAATAAAAACCTAGGGTGTTTAGGTTTAATCCCTTGTCCTTATCACCTCATCAAGTAATTAGTACGCATATTACTTTCATTTTATATCTTTCATTTTCATTTCATATGTATTTCATCATTTTTTTAGCAAGCATGCAAGACTTATGGTTATTTATACCATTTTTATCATTGTTTTTAGAGTTTTATATATAAAAGTCATCCTATAATTTATCCCTTGTTATATATTGGTCTTGATGATGTTTAGGAACCCATGACACCCTAAGAAGGTGTATGGTAGGATTAGAATAGCTTTGGAGTTGTTTTGAAGGGATTGGAATAGGTTTAGTACGAGAAAAACTCTTTTCGACAAGTATAAATAAGGGTCTGATCTTGTTTTGTATTTCTGGAAAATCCGACAGTAGACACGAACTTTTGGCCTAGATATTTAGAAAATATACTTTAAAACGAATCCGTGGCCGCTTGAACGGATTAAAACGGAGTTATAACGAAGAAGTTATGAATTTTCCAAGTTTGACGACGAAATATATATTTTCTGAAAATTTCAGCACACTGTTTTTGTTTTGTACGAGTCAAAAACGAGTTTTAAGCTTTATAAATTATTTCGACTTATCAAAAATATATTAGTATACTTTGATACGAAGCTAAGGACGTATAAAACGTAGAAAACGGATTTATAACGACTAAAATATACACGTTTTCATAAATTGCCGTGACTTTATTATTTAAGAAAAACTATATTATTTTACGAGACAAGTGTTACGGTAAACAAAACGACCATATTGAAGGCTATTTTTAACGATGACGTAGAACTTTTTGTAACAAGATGTCTTCTAATAAAATCGAGATCATCAAGCATATTTTTCAAAATGACCAACCGTTTGTATAGCGGAGTTGTAATAAATTATTTACGGTTGCTTAAACTTTGCCGAAACTCACTTTTAAACAACATTTTGGACAAAATCACCATATTTAACCTCTATTATCTTTATGTTCGAGACCTCTATGACGAAAACTCATGTACTAAAACTTCTAGATTTTGATACAAGCTTTCCAAAACCGTTGAGTTCGTTTCCTAACGTTCGACGTACACCATTTTACGACTAGCTTTTCGTGGCCATTTTTGTCACTTTCATGAAATTTCCAACGACATTATTTTACGACGAAAAGTTATAATTTCGCAATAAATCATTAATAAACTATTGTAGGATGACATTTTGACGTAAATACTTGTAAAGTAATGTTAGAATGGTCAAGACGTCAAAATAGTATTTTTCGACGATAAGTATTATTTTCAAAACTCGCAAATGGTATAAATAACATACGAAATGCATGCATAACATTACATCATAACTCATTACGTATCATATCATTCATAATAGGTCATTTTCGAGATTTACGCTATATTTCAGTGTATCCACTTTTGTTATCATAATCATTGCAACAGGTGAGTTCATAGCCCCACTTTTACTCTTTTAACTGTTTTACAAACTCTTGGGGGAGATACATGCTACATTTTTAATCGAACACAAATGCTTTGAACTGTATGCTATATCCGAATGTTTTATTGTCACTAAGTATTTGCCATGTTCGAAGTCCCTACATCATGCACCATTAGTCACTTGCGAGTGAACGCGAATATTGTGAATAGGCCTATTGGAATTAACACTCCCGCTCTTATTGACCCAGTTAGGGGAAATCGAGCGCACTATATTTGAATCATTAAGGTAAATTGGCAAGTTTACCTATTAGGGCGGCGATGAAACGATGATTACCAATTTTTATTGGTGCGATGTTTACGCTTTGGTTGTCATGAACTTAGTGAAATAAATACGATTTTGTTTTCAACGATGAGTGTGAAACAATTTAACTCACACTACGAATATTGTGTTCAAACGAATTAATTAAACCTATGGATTTCACTCAACCTTTGTGTTGACCTTTTTAAGCATGTTTTATCTCAGGTATCTAAGAAATTCATTTCATGGCATGCCTGTGGATATATCATAGAGTCGCGGTGACGACGCGTCTCACATGGGATTGATACACTTTAAAAACATCGTTTGACTTGTACTAAACTTATTTTCCGTGCATAGTAACTTTCATTTGGGACCTATCTTTGTAACTCTGAATGTTTTTATTAAATCAAGCGATGTATTTTCCAAACGACACTTTAGGTCGTTCAATATAACTGTGATTGTGATGCTATGACAGTCAATCCCCAGGAATTCCATTCCGCTGAAAAACAGGTAATTTGGGGGTGTGACAGATTGGCATCAGAGCTTCGATTATAGAGAACTAGGTTGCATCATTGACCCTAGACTATAACTACATTATCATACCATCTCATCATTTCATCATAAGTGCATGTTCACTTTGCATGCGATTTATATGTACATTTTTCGAGTTATTTACTTTCATTTCATATCGATTGTCACATGGATGTCTTTAAATGCCCATTCCATTATTTTTCTTCATACTCCAATGTCGAGAATGCCTTGTTATTCCCCATCAAAATTTCAACATCAATTGACTCATCACCGATAACGTCGAATGCCGAGATAAACCTTTAAGTACGGCAAAGTCACTCTCACTCCTTTGTTTCACCACTAACATGTCGAGTTACACGTTACTCACACATTAAGTCACTAAACCATCATACATTTGAAGCACTTACGACATCTCATAACCCATTTCTTAGGAAACCGTCGATCATTTTGAAAAATAACCTCAAACTTATCATTTCTTATCACATCTCTTTAGAGCGCTTATTATTAACATAGGACTTTGTTACGTCTCACCCTTTCCTCTTATTTTGAAGAAGATATGGCGCCGAAGAAAGCTACACCCGAATTGACACAAGCGGCTATTCAAAAGTTGGTAAGGGATAGTATAGCAGAGGCATTAAGGATTGAAAGGGAAACGGTGGCTGCTGCTGCTGCTGAGGCCGCGGCTACTGCCGAAGCCGCTAGAATTGCGAGGGAAGCTGAAGCCGCTAGGCTTGCTGCTGCTGCAGGAAATGCAGGAGGGTCCGGAGTTAAAAGCTGTTCGTATAAGGATTTCAAAAGTGGAGATCCCACGAAGTTTAGAGGTACCGAAGGAGCCACTGCCATGGTTCGATGGTTCGAGAAATTGGAGTCCGTGTTTTTGTTATGTAATTGCCCGGATGATAGCAAGGTCAAGTTTGCTACGAGTACACTACTTGATGGAGCGTTGTCGTGGTGGAACTCTTATGCTCAGCCGATGGGAATGGAAAATGCTTTCAAGCTCACTTGGGAGCAATTCAAAGGTTTAGTAACAAAGAAGTTTTTTCCTCGTACGGAAGTGAAAAAGTTGGAGACCGAATTCTATGAGTTGGTAACTATTGGGTATGACATTGATACTTACATTCGAAGGTTTCAAGAATTGGCCGTGTTATGCCCATCTATGGTTTCAGATAATGAGAAGCTACTGGAGGCTTTCATTGAAGGACTTCCCGAGATTATCTAAGGTGATGTGACTTCTTTTGACCCGCAAACGATTGAGGAATCTATTCGAGTGTCTCAAAAGCTCATGGCACAAGTAGTAAAGAGAGGCAACATCACCAACACCAACCGAAACCACAATAACAACAACGACGATAACCAAATCAACAACAACAAAAGAAAATGGGAAAATGACCAAGGAGGTTATAATAACAACAACCAAAACCGTAACACTAACCATCATCAACAACAGAATAGAAGGCAAGAAGCTGCTATGGTTTATGTTGCTGCACCTAGAGAAGGTAGAGGTTATGCTGGAACCCACCCACTATGTAATCGATGTAATTTCCATCACTCGGGTCCTTGCCCTGCCAAGTGCCACAAATGCCAAAAACCGGGACATCTAGCCAGGGATTGTAAAGGTAAAGCCGTAGTCACATGCTTCGGATGTGGGGAGCAAGGACACTATCGGAATCAATGTCCTCAAAACCAAGGTCAACAAGTTGAAGGTGCTCATGGGAATGCATACATGTTAGGAGGAGGAGAAGCTCGTCAAGGTATCAACGACGCGGAAGGCTAAAGAAGTTCGGAAACTAACAGTCTTAATTTTTCTTATGTACTATGTTGTACTAAGTTATGTCTTCCATCGTATCCGAATCTTTATAACTTAAGATGTACTACTTTTGCTAAACCACTCGTTGTAAAATATTCTCATCTATCGTACTTTATTTTCTTTCCGATTTGTTATTACTTACGAGAATCTTACTTCCTTTTTCTTTAGCGACCATTTTAATGACACAGTTTAAATCTTTGTAAACATTGAGAGTTATAACAACTAAACCGAATGTCACATTATCGTTCCTTAATTATACATAGCCTAGCTAACTATGTCTAATTCTGGAGGGATCATGTTATGTTGGGAGCAGTTATTTATAAATCTTAGTGCAAGCAAGATTTTCACATATTTCAAAGTCAAAGTGTTATTCGTGGGAGATTTATCCAACATTTTCTCTACTATGATGTTTTGTACGCTCTCAATCATCGATAACCATAACGACACTCCCTCATGTCTTTTCTCCTCGATATTAATCACAAACTCAAAAATTTGATAGACTAACACGAACTGAATTCAGGGACTGAATTCCTTATTGGATGGGCGAATGTGACAACTCGCAATTTCAAGTCATTTTTCAATTTCATTATTCATCATTTATCGTAAACTGGGTTTACGAGTATTAAATTCGCGTAACCTTAATGGTTTAGCGGCGAATTCATGATCATATCATCAAGGATATTTCATATAGACTAGGTTTAGTCTACATTTCATTAACATCATTTTCATCATGTTAGTTCATTCATGACTTTGCATTTCACATTAAACGTGTAAATTTCATATTAAATAAACGTTATCGCGTAAGTTATTATTTTGAACATTTAATCCGATACTTCCAAAAATGATCCCGATATATTTTTATACTTACATTTAGTTTATAAAAATAATATTTTGAGTTTACCTAGTGTTTTAAATTTATTTTGTATATAAATCGTTAAATTTATATTATTACGACGCTTTTCTTAAAAACTACACGATAATTATTAGTTCACTCAAATTTTGCAAGAAATGTATTTTTACAATTTTTATGATCTCATTATACTTTACTTTGATCCATTAAAGTTTATTTTTAGACAACACTATTCTAATTACTCAAATGTATATACAATTGTACAAGTTATTCTTACCTATACATTTTATTTACACACTTTACATTATATACAATATACTTGATAAAAAAAAAATTGTATTTTTGAGATACATCCCCCCCCCCCAAAACCGGCCATGGGGGGGAGGGTGTGTGCATTAATTAGTTTGTAACTTTTTTCTTCTTACAATTTGAGATTTATACACAATCTCACTTTACACTTCATTCATTCACATTCAACAATCATTCATAAGTTCAAGTCAATGTTTTCTTTCTCCTTTTTCCTTCTTCAAAACCGGCCAAAGGGGAAGCAAGAAGAAATCATCAAAGTTATTTTCAAAATCAAGTTCTAAACAATCTAGTTACACTCTTAATCAAGGTTTTGAAATAAAAACCTAGGGTGTTTAGGTTTAATCCCTTGTCCTTATCACCTCATCAAGTAATTAGTAAGCATTTTACTTTCATTTTACATCTTTCATTTTCATTTCATATGTATTTCATCATTTTTTTAGCAAGCATGCAAGACTTATGGTTATTTATACCATTTTATCATTGTTTTTAGAGTTTTATATATAAAAGTCATCCTATAATTTATCCCTTGTTATATATTGGTCTTGATGATGTTTAGGAACCCATGACACCCTAAGAAGGTGTATGGTAGGATTAGAATAGCTTTGGAGTTGTTTTGAAGGGATTGGAATAGGTTTAGTACGAGAAAAACTCTTTTCGACAAGTATAAATAGGGGTCTGATCTTGTTTTGTATTTCTGGAAAATCCGACAGTAGACACGAACTTTTGGCCTAGATATTTAGAAAATATACTTTAAAACGAATCCGTGGCCGCTTGAACGGATTAAAACGGAGTTATAACGAAGAAGTTATGAATTTTCCAAGTTTGACGACGAAATATATATTTTCTGAAAATTTCAGCACACTGTTTTTGTTTTGTACGAGTCAAAAACGAGTCTTAAGCTTTATAAATTATTTCGACTTATCAAAAATATATTAGTATACTTTGATACGAAGCTAAGGACGTATAAAACGTAGAAAACGGATTTATAACGACTAAAATATACACGTTTTCATAAATTGCCGTGACTTTATTATTTAAGAAAAACTATATTATTTTACGAGACAAGTGTTACGGTAAACAAAACGACCATATTGAAGGCTATTTTTAACGATGACGTAGAACTTTTTGTAACAAGATGTCTTCTAATAAAATCGAGATCATCAAGCATATTTTTCAAAATGACCAACCGTTTGTATAGCGGAGTTGTAATAAATTATTTACGGTTGCTTAAACTTTGCCGAAACTCACTTTTAAACAACATTTTGGACAAAATCACCATATTTAACCTCTATTATCTTTATGTTCGAGACCTCTATGACGAAAACTCATGTACTAAAACTTCTAGATTTTGATACAAGCTTTCCAAAACCGTTGAGTTCGTTTCCTAACGTTCGACGTACACCATTTTACGACTAGCTTTTCGTGGCCATTTTTGTCACTTTCATGAAATTTCCAACGACATTATTTTACGACGAAAAGTTATAATTTCGCAATAAATCATTAATTAACTATTGTAGGATGACATTTTGACGTAAATACTTGTAAAGTAATGTTAGAATGGTCAAGACGTCAAAATAGTATTTTTCGACGATAAGTATTATTTTCAAAACTCGCATATGGTATAAATAACATACGAAATGCATGCATAACATTACATCATAACTCATTACGTATCATATCATTCATAATAGGTCATTTTCGAGATTTACGCTATATTTCAGTGTATCCACTTTTGTCATCATAATCATTGCAACAGGTGAGTTCATAGCCCCACTTTTACTCTTTTAACTGTTTTACAAACTCTTGGGGGAGATACATGCTACATTTTTAATCGAACACAAATGCTTTGAACTGTATGCTATATCCGAATGTTTTATTGTCACTAAGTATTTGCCATGTTCGAAGTCCCTACATCATGCACCATTAGTCACTTGCGAGTGAGTGCGAATATTGTGAATAGGCCTATTGGAATTAACACTCCCGCTCTTATTGACCCAGTTAGGGGAAATCGAGCGCACTATATTTGAATCATTAAGGTAAATTGGAAAGTTTACCTATTAGGGCGGCGATGAAACGATGATTACCAATTTTTATTGGTGCGATGTTTACGCTTTGGTTGTCATGAACTTAGTGAAATAAATACGATTTTGTTTTCAACGATGAGTGTGAAACAATTTAACTCACACTACGAATATTGTGTTCAAACGAATTAATTAAACCTATGGATTTCACTCAACCTTTGTGTTGACCTTTTTAAGCATGTTTTATCTCAGGTATCTAAGAAATTCATTTCATGGCATGCCTGTGGACATATCATAGAGTCGCGGTGACGACGTGTCTCACATGGGATTGATACACTTTAAAAACATCGTTTGACTTGTACTAAACTTATTTTCCGTGCATAGTAACTTTCATTTGGGACCTATCTTTGTAACTCTGAATGTTTTTATTAAATCAAGCGATGTATTTTCCAAACGACACTTTAGGTCGTTCAATATAACTGTGATTGTGATGCTATGACAGTCAATCCTCAGGAATTCCATTCCGCTGAAAAACAGGTAATTTGGGGGTGTGACATTTAAGAATGGCTAAAAGCTGAGAAAGAGTATAAGTAACAATCATATTACCCTATTTTGTTTTCATCATTATAAATAGCAAATAACGAAATGAATTAAACAACTTATTTCGTAAAACATTTCTAAAATTGGATGACATCACTCTCTGTGCACATAAATAGTTATAATGTATGTAAATTTGTTACTTGATATATAGATATAATGTTTTCGATCATTTCTATTATTCATTGTGAAAATGGGTAGAGCTCGATTAAATAAAACATGTAACTTAATTTTACCACAATAAACATAACTTGATCACTTTATATAATGATAAGTAATCATTATCCCTTTTTCTCTTATAAGAAAGCTCTTATAACAACGCTTAAGCATTTGCAATCTTTCATATTTTGAGCGCTAACAGCTTATCATTTCACGTTATTGAAACTGTTCCCTTCATGATTCGTGCTCCAAACACGTACATAGACTAGTTGCTTCTTAACTTTAGTTTGGTGTTCTAGGAAACATATCTTTCTTTCACCAACTGACAATAACTTTAATTTTTGTTTAGTGTAAATCTTGAATTTTACACGGGTTAGAGAGGAAAATATATTTTTATTATCAATAACAAAAATAATAGAAATGCAAAAATGAACTAAATTGTATATCATCGTAAGTCTTGATTAAAATGCAAAAAGGATTACCGTAAGATGTTTAGTGACAATAATGAAAATGACGCTCAAGATAAATCGATATACAATTGAGCTTAACAGTCAAAAACCAACATATACCTCATTCGATTATTCATGCTGAAATTTTCATTTTGAATCGATTTTAGTATATCTCATTTGTCTTTACGACGGTAATGTCTTTGTAGATGAGTACTAATTAAGATGTAAAAGTGTGTATTATTGGTGTTAATGTGATCAAATTGGCTATATAGAGATGAAGTTTTTTTATTCGGGTGAAGCTTCTAAAAGGGAAAAACTAAAGAACAGTTTAGACTTACAAATCAAAAGCCCAAAGAAAGTTATTTGGCCATAAATTTACTTCACAAACCAATGAAGGATGAGAGTAGTATACTTAGACTATGTGCAATAGGTAGCCCATCAAGGCGTGCTTAACAACACGACATTCGTTATTACATCAACCACCAACGACACGTTCTTCCAATAACAAGATTATGTTCAAACACAAAACTTTTATACGAACATTCTATCCCACATAGGTTGAAGAAAGAAGTTGTTGGTTAGTAACATACAATAGTGTGCATGAATTCATTGTGACTAGATTAGTATTGTGTTTTCCGGGAAATCATTTTCGTAATGCTTAAAAGGTTTGAAAGCTACCTTACATAAGCATTACACAACTGATTCCCTGATAATTAATATGAACTCTTGGTCTTTATTTCTACACTTTTGGTAATCGTTCTTTATTTATTTTTCTATTGAAGATCGCTCAGTTTTGTTAATGTCATAAAATTAAATAACCTGATTGACAAATAATCAAACCAAAATTTGGAAGTAAAAACAAATTACACAAATAATGTCGTAAGTTTTTAACGTTGTTAAACTTAAGTCTAAAATAACTTTATATTTTGATTTACCAATACAATTAAGTTCAATCTTATAAAATGGGCTATTTTAGTTAGACTTGTAAGTTTATAACGACTTATCATTTGGAATATATTATCTTCATTCACAACCATATATATTTTTGTTCTAATGTAATCTTACCCAAATACAAGAATGATAGTGACATTTATAAATTATCATATTTATCGACTTTGAATATTCAAGGATGTCTAAACCTGCAAGTCCCTACCAAATGATGCTCTATATTCTCGAGTCTTTTTCACATCCACGTGCGAGTTTAAAGTACATTTATTATGAGGATATTTAAAAGAGCGACGATTTTGTAAGTCTTATGCGGAGTATCTCATTTTGAACCAACTGAGCTACACGACACTACAAGAACTTAAGTCTTGGACCTCAACAATATGCAAATTTGGCATATCTTTCAAGCTAATCTTAAGAGGAGCCACACTTGATGATTAGAAAAGAAGTAATTAACGGATTTAAACTAATTAGCCGTGATAATTTTATTGGAAATTGGACACCGCTACCACTAAATGTGAGTACTTGCCTATTTATTTAATAGCCCCACACAACCTTTTAATGAAGATCAATCATCATCTTTATCTTCAAAACCCAATTCATCAAAACCTTCCAAAATCTGTTAGGCAGTTACTTTTAGGGTACATCACAATCTTAATACCACAAATTCTAATATAACATACAAGAACCCACAAATTATTAAGGAAAATGATTGGGAAGACTAATTATGTGCCTAAAGTCGTGCCTAAAAACGTGTGGCATGATCCTGATGGTTTATAAAAAGTGGGTCCCATTGCTGTAGCCATCAGGATGATGTCACATATGGTTAGTCATATCTTTAGGCACATGATTTAGGTCTCTCAATCACTACTCAATTATTAAACCAAAAATTCTTGATTCTAACTAAAGAAACCCACGCTAGAAAATCTGAAATGATTTATGTTCCCGAAAATCTGGATTCCAAAATCTGTTAGGCAGCCACTTAACAACAAACAACAACTTTGTACTAATCCCTACCAGATTCGAAAACCATAACCCAGGACATAAACCACCTCCATATCACTCCCCATCTCAAGGTCAATAACAATAAACAACATGACTCGAAACAAACGAAAAGAACCAAGATCTCAGTGTTTATTACAAAAAACTGTATAACAATAATATTTTACATCTTTTACCCGTTTGACCCTTTTCTACATCTTGAGAATGTCTTGCTTATTCATTGAAAACTCGATTTCAGGATGACACTTGTAATGAAGCGAATGGTTACCAAAGCACAATAAGCAGGTTGGATTTCCAAAGATTCAAGCATGGTTTATATTATCCAGGATGCAAGACATATTTCTTTCACCGAATATTAAGAACTATTAAATTATCTCCTTCTTGCCATTTTTTTAATGAAGGTATTTTCACTGAATATTAAGAACACTCTATCCCACATAGGCTCAAGATACAAGTTGTTGATTAGTTATATACCATAAGTGTATGTGTGTTAAATGTGTTGAGACAAATAGTATGTCTTCGAGTATTCTCGCATTCACCGGGTTGTTTAACCCAGATGGGTTTGGGAGTATCCGAGAACTCATATAAACTCTTAACCTTTTTCTTTTAATTGGGTACTCTAAAACCAACATAAACCTCTTAGATAATTCATACACTTATCCTAGAATGGAGATATTTTTATCATAACCATATATGAAATGCACATGTTTTTTGATCGTAGTTAAAAATTCCCAACTAGGATATCCTTTGGAATATCTTATTTTCATCTAGTGACGTAATATTTTTGTTCAAAATGTGATCTTACACAAATACAACAACGATACTCACGATCAACAACTACTATTTCAATGATTATGTTAAGATACTTAGCTTATCGACTTTGAATATTCAAGGATTTCTAAACCAAATGATTATGTATGTGTGTTAAATGTGTTGAGACAAATAGTATGTCTTCGAGTATTCTCGCATTCACCGGGTTGTTTAACCCAGATGGGTTTGGGAGTACCCGAGAACTCATATAAACTCTTAACCTTTTTCTTTTAATTGGGTACTCTAAAACCAACATAAACCTCTTAGATAATTCATACACTTATCCTAGAATGGAGATATTTTTATCATAACCATATATGAAATGCACATGTTTTTTGATCGTAGTTAAAAATTCCCAACTAGGATATCCTTTGGAATATCTTATTTTCATCTAGTGACGTAATATTTTTGTTCAAAATGTGATCTTACACAAATACAACAACGATACTCACGATCAACAACTACTATTTCAATGATTATGTTAAGATACTTAGCTTATCGACTTTGAATATTCAAGGATTTCTAAACCAAATGATGCGTGCTCTATATTCCCAAATCATTGATAAAACCACGAGTGAGTTGAAAGTTCACCGTTCACGTATTGTGAGAATATCTTAAAGGCCGAGGGTTTTACAAGCCTTATTTCTCATATGTAACCAGCTGACATCAGCGTCACTAAAAGTTATAAAATTCTTGGATCACAATTTTTGCTAAATTTAAAACGAGACACTTTGTGTTGAACAAGACGAGACACACTTGATGACTAGACTAGAAGTGAACAGATTTATACTAGGAAAGCAATCCGAATTAAAGAAAATATTTGTCTTATGATAATATTTTGTTTGTCGGTTCACGCAATTTAAGCCGCTATATGTCTTACGAACATGTAGTTAGAAAGTAGAGCTGAAAACAAAATAGTTATTATTACTGGTCAAAACTTTGATAGTCAAACGCTATTGTTCATTACCAAGATTGATATATGGACTTTTTCAATCTAATAAGTAAATCACAAATATTGTCTTCTTCATTTTGCTTCGTGTTAACATGTAATTTCATGAGGAGATTATATCCATGTATGCTAAATTGTGTAGTGATCAGCATAACGAATTTGCTACGCAACCCATGGCTATCATAATGCAAAATTAATTCAACACTCTGTAAAAAATTTCTTCGCAAATGATCTTTGATAAGTAAAAGCTAACCGCTTGTTCTTAGAAAAAATCACTAAGTTGTTTTGGTTCAATGCTTAAGCATATGCAATCTTTCATTTTTAGAGCAATTTGTAACATATAAATTCACGTTATCGTCCAAAGTGTATATGATTAGTTCTCCAAAGACATAAACTAGGTTGCTTCTAAAATTCAATCTATAGTTCCAAGATATGTTTCTTTCAACAACTTTTAATAACTCTTGCATTGTCTCTTTTTTTCCATAAAAATCTTTTATATAAGGTGGAGACCATTTTTAACCTTCTATACTAACATTACATCCTACATTGGTTGAAGAAAAAAATTGTTTGTTATTAATATACTGTTAATACAAATAAGCCGTAAAAACGTTTATTTATATTTTACGATCCTCTAATGTTTTGTCGATAACAAAAGTAAAATCATTTTAACGAACCAAACAAAATACGTAAATGGTTTGAACTAATAGTTTTCTAACACACTTACGCTTTCACATAAAACACTAAAACAAGTATAAGTGATTTTATGATTTAGATACATATGTACAACAACTAGTGTTTACATATTGGGTTAAACATATACTTAAACTAAGTATACTAAAATGGGTAAAAACTAAGTGTATGCTAAAATGGGTAAATACAAGTATATACTAAATGGGTAAATACTAGCAAATGGTTTTGACCCATAACCCATGGTTTTATATATACCACTTAACCAAGTTCATTGAATCCTTAAGATACATTGTATCTTGAAAGAAAACCATGGATCAACCCATAACCCATGACCAATAATCAAAAATACCCATGGGCAAAGAGGAGCGGACCACGGATCCCTAGCTTTGTGCTAGCCGGATCCCTTGTGGTAGGGATCCGTGGGATCCGGGGAACAGTAGAGGTTTTTCCTCTATAAATAGTGAGCCATTTCTTCATTGTTTCTCACCCCTTTCAAATATACTTTCTCCCCTGAGTTTAATCTCACTAACTTTAGATCCAAGAGATCTATGTTTGTAGTTTTGTTTTTGTATGATCTTTTAGGTTCCTCTTAAAGGCAAGATCACCACCTTTGAAGTCGAGCAAGCTCAAGTCCATGAGTTGCCATGCTTCCTCATCATCAAGGCTACTGAAGTCTTCTTGTTGATGATTCCTTTCTTTCTTCAAAGAAGTGTAGTGTTGAAGACATTAGTGAAAGATGTCTTAAGAGTCAAGACGAAGATATTAGTGAAGGGTATCTATCGTCTATAGGATAAAGCACTTGTGGTAGGAGCTTGGAAGTCAAGACAAAGAAGCATTAGTGAAAGGTGCTTAGAAGTCAAGACAAAGAAGCATTAGTGAAAGGTGCTTAGAAGTGAAGACACAAGACATTAGTGAAAGGTGTCTTGTAGATCTAGTCAAAGGCATTAGTGAAAGGTGCCTTAGATGTACATTCGATATGGTGTGTTTCGATGTACAAGATAGACTAGTATTAGATCCAAGGATATTGATATCCTTGATGATGTTGTAAAGGAGTAGATCTCCTTTGGGATTAGTCGTTGGTGTAGTGTGGTAGTAGTTCCTCCATTGCAATGGAACTAGATGCTTAGCCTAGTACCTAATAAAGGGTAGGCAGCGTTGTGAAGGTGTACTTCACCTAAGGTGTGAAAGAACTAGGTACTTAGCCTAGTACCTTATAAAGAGTAGGCGACATTGTGTAGGTGTGGTTCACCTTGGAGTGAAAGAACCCGGTGGTTAGCCTAGTACCGGAAAAAGAGTAGGTGACGCTGTGAAGGCTTCTCCGCCATAAGGAGATTGGTGTAGTGATTACGAACTCTCGAGTGGGTGACTCGGGGAGTGGAGTAGGGCAAGGAAGGTGACCTTGTAGCCGAACCACTATAAATACTTGCGTTGTGGTTTTGTGCTTCTTACTCTTATCTTTTCATTACTTACCTTTGTATGTTTATATATCAACATTCAACACACACATCCAAATAGATTGACATAAGTCGATCTATATAGATTAAAATGAAGTTTTAATTGGTAAAACTATTCAACCCCCTCTTTTAGTTTTCCACAATTGGCATCCGAGCTTCGTTACCAAGGTTCTTGAAGTATATTGTACTTTAAAAACTTGATACGATCCATGGTTAATTGAAAACTACAAAGAAGGTTTTTCATAAAAGCAAACACCATGTTTTTCAAAACTATATGTTTGGATGTTGAAGTTGATAACAACATTTTTTTCGTTTTATTTTTTTTATTTAATTGCACTAATCCTCTTTGTCATGTTGATTAGTCAAAGCTCATACCTACCAAGCTTTAAGAGTAGCTTGGTAACAAGTATACCTTCCTTAAGAAGGTATCTTAATCGCAAAGGAGCGGGAATCGTCTAAGTGACATTTGTTGTGTCATTTGTAAAGACATTCCTAAGTGCGCTAGAGGTATTATTCTCCTTTTATTGTGCTTGATAATTAAATATGTCTATTTAGGTATTTATATGATTATTCTTTTTGTGCTCATACATGTTTTACGTGAAGCTTTGTTAGAAAGCCTTTTTCTTACAATACGTGTTATATTTCTCATCTATGGTCATAGTATATAAAACTTATGTGTTATTTCTTTTAATCCTATAATAAAACAAAAACATGAATTTCAAAAATTCCTCCTTCCCTATTAATAATCCCACTCGACGCCCACTCTATCCAATCATCACTTTTTCAAATCTCCCAATTTCAAAAATTCCCTCTCATTCAAAAAAACTTCATCTTCCTCCTCATTTCATCTCATCCAATACCAAGAAGATCCGTCATCAACATGGTTTACATCGCACTCGTGCTCATCGCACTTGTGTTCCCTATGATGAAGTTCACATACGGAGACATTTACTTTGTGTTGTTAATCTACATTGGGATCATATACCCAATCCTTTGTATCATCCTTAGTATTGAAATGCAATATTACTAATGATCTTGTTTATCTAGGTTATTGTTATCATAATGTGTTTGTCATTTCTTTTTATTTATATGTTTTATTTTCTTTCGTGATACATTAGAAGTCATGTGTGCATGCTAAAAGAAAATGTAGGACAAAACATATTTCGTGGTATAAAACTGTAAAACCTATTTCTTTATCAAAACTGTTTCTGTTACTACAGATCCACGGATCCCAGAGGATATACTAGCCGGATCCCTTTTGTAAAGGAACCGTGGGATCCGTATTACTGGAAAACAGTTTTCATGCAAGATTAAAAACCACTATCTTTCTAAACATAATAATCCACTAGAAAGTCAAAAACTTTAGTTAAGTGTCCTTGTTGTTAAAAAACCATTGTTAATAAAAATCTAGTAAAAACGTTAGATTATCATAAGTTGACCACAAACATCTCCTTTTATTAACTTGTCATTCCTATAGGTTAAACTATGACGCATGAATATGAGTTTGATTTTTCACTCACTAGCGTCTACACTCCGAACATCTCTCTCGAACCCAACACACCTGGCAATCATGTCCATGGGTTCAATAATCTCGAAAACTGTCACTTCCATGAAGGACGTATTGTAGACACCTCTCTAGAATTCGAAGAAGGTATCAATACCTCATTCCGAGCCATAGGACTAGAATGTCTTCTTGAAATCAACGAGAAGATATGTCCAAGGTTCATAATGGAATTCTTCCGTCAAGTCAAACTTGTTCGTAACGAGGATCACTCTCTATCTATTTGGTTTTATATCAAAAACCAAAAGTTCACTCTAACCCTTGGGCATTTTGCTCACATCCTCCGGATTCTAAATCATGGACAATGTGCCTTCACCGAAGATTGGTCTCTTGATTCTCTCTTCAACTTTCGTGAAGAAAATAGTCCATATTGTTCACACATACCCTCTCCGGAAGATTTAAATCGCATAATATGCAAACCTCGACCATATTACTCCGATCCAAACATTATCTTCACAAGGGATATCCGAGAAGAGTACAAGCCTCTTGCACTCATCCTACGTGAAAATGCTTGGAGTCTTAGGGGAAATCGAGAAATCCTTCCTGCATGTTGTGCTCACATGTTGTACTGTTTGCTAACACAACAACCATACAATCTCGCCTACTTCTTCGCAAGGCGAATTGCAAATCTTCAAGGCTCCAAGAATAAACTTATCCCATATGGAATGTTCTTGACACGCCTCTATCATAATGTTATGCACTTCCATCCTCAATTTCAAAGTCCGTTGTACGTACTTGTTAACAAGATGATGGAACCGCTAAACATATCTCTCATGAAGACTTTCTTCATTATTGACTCCATCAACACTCATCAATCACATAATGATCCTCCTAGCGAAAACACTCAAGGAAACTAATAGTATTCCAAAATAGGATCAAATCTCTTGTACTCGTGCTTTATCAATGTAATCCAATTTCCTTCATGAAATAAAACATTTTACATTTGATATCTTGGTATTAGAAATCTCTTTAGACTATCCTTGAGATATAATGCATTGTCAAGATCATTGCATACCTTTAGTAAAGGTCCTGCTGAGCAAATGGGCGGATCCCAAAGGTTACACTAGACGGATCCCTACTCTTAGGGAACCGTGGGATCCGGCGAACAGAAATTGCAATTACAAGCATTGTATTTCAAACACATTATTAGAACACCTCACACTAAGCTAAACATAGTGTCATAAGGCAAATTAAGTCCTTATCAAGATAGGTTAATCTTTCCCATTCATACATAACTCACCGAGGTCACATTCTAAAAACGCTTGTAGATCTACCGTTTCTTTTTAATCCATTACTCTTCCGCTCTTAAACTCACACCTCATTTTTTACTCGATCCCTCACATCTAGTCTTAGAAATCTTTCAATTATGGCAAAATTGATCATAAATCATCCTCACCTCCAAGATGATCAAAGTTGATCAATGTCTAGTTTTCTCATCTCAAAAGCTTCTAGGATACTTTCCAAAACACTATCCTAAGACATAACCTGATCTCTAGGATCATTTAGCTTCAATTGACACTCTAAATCTTTAGTTTCATCCTTGCTCATCCATTGGTACTCTTGAAAGTTCCAAATTCTTCCATAAATGACAATCATTAGCTACATCACTCATTACCTTCAAGTACTCAAGCATCCCTTCATTTAAAATACTTAAGAGGACTGAAACACTCAAGATGATATAGGTCTTATATCTTAGAAATATCATTTCCACTCTTTCATAGCTGCTGAGAGCCGGATCCCTAGGATTAGCCTAGACGGATCCCTCTGATGAGGGAACCGTGGGATCCGGATGACAGTTTATGTCAATTCTTGCAAAAACAATCATTTCAACTTATTCTCCTAACTCAAACACTCCATCTCATCTTAAATGAGTTCCTAGATCAGTGCATCCTCTGAAGTTGACTCTTGTGCATGTCAATCATCACATTTCAATGAATTCTAGTGGCTTAAGGCTTAAATGCACTTGCCAAATCTCTTAGTTTATAAACCACCTTATTAGGACCTCCATAGTCATCACTCTCATCCTAACTTTCAGCTCTTGCAAACTCTTGAAATCATCTCATCATGAGGAAAACCCCAAGTAGTAACTTATCCACCAAAGAACCACCTATGAAAAGAGCTCGTGTTATACACGAAATTTCCTCAACCGAATCATCTCCGGTCAAGCCAACAAATGATAGAATCCTTCATCATCCAATCAAACCAATTCCTAAAAGGATAGTACCACAAAACTACCTATGCCAAACACCACCATACCTCCTAGACCAAACAATATCATCTCCACCAAACCATCACCATTGTTTCCTAGAGCTATTTCACTTACATCCCCACTATCATCACCACACATCTACAATTTAGAGGACTTGCCTCCTAGGTCGTCTCATCCGCTTCCACCGACAACATTCTCCTCATTAGGAGGAATAATGGTTCAAAATCAAGGTGTTGAGTCAACACTTGCTCCGGCTTCCTTCTCGGCGTTTTCATCATATAATCCCATTTGGATTATGACAAATCATCAAAGTCAACCACCCGACCATATGGAAGTTGTCACTTCTCTAACACCACCATCATTCTTGGTTGAGTCATTCTTAAATGCACCTCCACCAATACCTTCATCGTTTGAAGCTTCACAAGCCGCTTCACTTGATCCTTCGAATCAAGCCATTTCATTTCATCCACCACCACTACCTAGGCATGACAAAGATTGCTATCATTGTCAACATGTTGAAAGTTTGATACATGAAGTACGAGAAGACCAACGTTTCATGTTCTATCATCTCCTCGAACGTTTTGACGAGGTTAAACCTAAACAAAACTTGAGCTAGAAGATTATAGTGGCGTCTTAGCTTCAAGCGTTAGGTGATCTAGAAATTCCTAGTCATGTATTGTCTATTTTCTTGTTTTTCGAGTCATGTATATCATAACTCTTGTTTATTAAATGGAATTACATGCTACTTGCTATATTTCTGAGTATGTGAGTAAACTATATAATCCATATCTCTTTTCGGTATTAACATTTCTTGTTATACCAATCTTTACTGACTTTATTCATCAGCCAGACGCATCCCTCAGATTTGCCTAGACGGATCCCTACTAGGAGGGAACCGCGGGATCCGTGAGACAGAAAGCTTTCTTTCTACTAACTTGGACAACATTTGCAGGAAATTGTGAATTATACTTGCTTTCGAACCTTTGTTTTGTAGTTATTCAATTTACATATGAAGACTTTGACATCCTAAAGCTAGGGGAGCTTTATGTCAAAGCAATACATTGCAAATTACTTGCAATACTAGGTTTACATTTCGTGAAATCCCTTTGCAATAATCAAGGGGGAGCACATTCGTCTCGTAGACGATATCTCTTGCAAACTTATTTGCAAACAAACTAGATTAGTATCTTTTACTTGACGCCCTTGCATAGGGATGGACTCGTCAAGGGGGAGTAAAAGACAAGATCCTTTCCCGTTATTTGCTCTCTATTCCTTTTTACTTTTTCTTTCACATGTTTTTCTTAAAAACAATGTGTTGCCTTCCTTCAAACACTTTTTGTTTCGACAAAAAGGGGGAGAAGAAAGTAAAAACTACAAATTCAAATTTTTACGAATTTTTAGCTTTTTCTTTAAAATAATTTTATGTTTTGTCATCAACAAAAAGGGGGATATTGTTAATATAAATAAGCCGTAAAAACGTTTATTTATATTTTACGATCCTCTAATGTTTTGTCGATAACAAAAGTAAAATCATTTTAACGAAACAAACAAAATACGTAAATGGTTTGAACTAATAGTTTTCTAACACACTTACGCTTTCACATAAAACACTAAAACAAGTATAAGTGATTTTATGATTTAGATACATATGTACAACAACTAGTGTTTACATATTGGGCTAAACATATACTTAAACTAAGTATACTAAAATGGGTAAAAACTAAGTGTATGCTAAAATGGGTAAATACAAGTATATACTAAATGGGTAAATACTAGCAAATGGTTTTGACCCATAACCCATGGTTTTATATATACCACTTAACCAAGTTCATTGTATCCTTAAGATACATTGTATCTAGAAAGAAAACCATGGATCAACCCATAACCCATGACCCATTACCAAAAATACCCATGGGCAAAGAGGAGCGGACCACGGATCCCTAGCTTTGTGCTAGCCGGATCCCTTGTGGTAGGGATCCGTGGGATCCGGGGAACAGTAGAGGTTTTTCCTCTATAAATAGTGAGCCATTTCTTCATTGTTTCTCACCCCTTTCAAATATACTTTCTCCCCTGAGTTTAATCTCACTAACTTTAGATCCAAGAGATCTATGTTTGTAGTTTTGTTTTTGTGTGATCTTTTAAGTTCCTCTTAAAGGCAAGATCACCAACTTTGAAGTCGAGCAAGCTCAAGTCCATGAGTTGTCATGCTTCCTCATCATCAAGGCTACTGAAGTCTTCTTGTTGATGATTCCTTTCTTTCTTCAAAGAAGTGTAGTGTTGAAGACATTAGTGAAAGATGTCTTAAGAATCAAGACAAAGATATTAGTGAAGGGTATCTATCGTCTATAGGATAAAGCACTTGTGGTAGGTGCTTGGAAGTCAAGACAAAGAAGCATTAGTGAAAGGTGCTTAGAAGTCAAGACAAAGAAGCATTAGTGAAAGGTGCTTAGAAGTGAAGACACAAGACATTAGTGAAAGGTGTCTTGTAGATCTAGTCAAAGGCATTAGTGAAAGGTGCCTTAGATGTACATTCGATATGGTGTGTTTCGATGTACAAGATAGACTAGTATTAGATCCAAGGATATTGATATCCTTGATGATGTTGTAAAGGAGTAGATCTCCTTTGGGATTAGTCGTTGGTGTAGTGTGGTAGTAGTTCCTCCATTGCAATGGAACTAGGTGCTTAGCCTAGTACCTAATAAAGGGTAGGCGACGTTGTGAAGGTGTAGTTCACCTAAGGTGTGAAAGAACTAGGTACTTAGCCTACTACCTTATAAAGGGTAGGCGACGTTGTGTAGGTATGGTTGACCTTGGAGTGAAAGAACTCGGTGGTTAGCCTAGTACCGGAAAAAGAGTAGGCAACGTTGTGAAGGCTTCTCCGCCATAAGGAGATTGGTGTAGTAATTGCGAACTCTCGAGTAGGTGACTCGGGGAGTGGAGTAGGGCAAGGAAGGTGACCTTGTAGCATAACCACTATAAATACTTGCGTTGTGGTTTTGTGCTTCTTACTCTTATCTTTTCATTACTTACCTTTGTATGTTTATTTATCAACATTCAACACACACATCCAAATAGATTGACATAAGTCGATCTAAATAGATTAAAATGAAGTTTTAATTGGTAAAACTATTCAACCCCCCTTCTAGTTTTCCACATATACCATAACGTGCGTGAGAAAGTCACGTTGTGAATAGTATTATGTTTTCAATACTCTCATCATCTTACCGGCTAAAATAGCTAGCGAGGTGATGACCTCATTGAAAGTTAATACGAATCTCAATTTAAATATTTATTATCTTTCGTTGTATTCACTATAGAACATGTTTTATCGAAATTGGTATAGCCATTAAGTTCACATGGCGTAAAATGAAATAATACTTTGAAAGCCAATTGATAAAGAATAAGAATTTGAGAATCAATAAGTTCTTTGTGGAATTGAGTAATGTGATTTACCTCTAATTCAAAACTAAAGGAAAAAAAATTACGCAAAAACCGCCAAACCATTTTTTCAAACCTATAAACTTGAATGTAAAAGAGCATAATATTAAGATTGACAAATAAAATTTACTCTATATTAAAACTTAAAAATAAGCTAATAAATCGAGCACAGTCTAACTCATGAGAATATTTAAAAGATCATGGATTTTTGCAAATCTTATTTCTCATTGGGAACCAACTAAGGCACTGAGCTACGAAATATGTACACAAAGTTTCATGGTCAGAGGGTCCAACTATTGAGCTCAAGCTTTAGCATAAAAAGAAGATAGCTACTAGACAATGGCCCAGCTGTTTTTGGGTTGAAGTGCTTATAATGAGATTGTAACATAAGTACTCTTTTAAACATAATAAGATTTTCACCTAGGGCCAAAATCTCTGTCGTAAAAATCAGCTCAGACGGCCGATTAATCCCTGCATAATCGCTGATCGCTCACTAAGCGCCTTGATTTATCATAATCGGTCTATTTAATCGGTTTGGTCAAAGATCGCTTAAAAATCGGTCAACAAACCGATTACTCGGACAAAATCGGTCTAATCGGATTAATTGGAAAAAAGCACGTAAAAATTAGTCAACAAAATCGTTTAAAAATCGAACAAAATCAATTAAAAATCGGTCAACAAACCGATTAATCGGACAAAACCGATCAAAAGTCGCTAAAAAATGGTCAACAAATCGAATAATAATTATGCTTGACTTTGAACTTTGAAGATTTATGTATTATATATATATTTGAACACTTCAAATATTTAAACTTTGACGCAATACACTTATCCTATACATATAAAATAATATAATATCTAAAATTACATTTTTGTGCATAAATTCCAATCCGATTAATCCCCGATTAATCCCCGCCTAACCGATTAATCGTTAGGCCCTACCCAACCGCCTCACTAGCGCCTAGCGATTTTTACAACCAAGGCCAAAATAAACTAAAAAAGCATATTGTATGACTTGAGTTATCAAAATTCAAAACTATATATAATAAAGGATTCCCTAGCTGCTTACTTATGTGATAAGCATACTTGTCAAAAACTTGGCTTAGCTACTTGCGATACACACATTGAGCATTCAAAAAAGTGTACCGATCCGCATAATGAGTTAGTTAAACAACCCATGGTCATAACATGTATCATAATGCAAGAATACTTTTAACCACCATGACGAAAAACTTAATTTATTCAGTTATGTATAAAATTCTTCGTGAATGATTTCAAAATAAGTAAAAGCTAACCCCTTGTTATTGGAAAAAATCACATGGTGTTTCAGTTCAATGCCTAAATATTTGCAATCTTTCGATTTAAAGAAAGAACAACATATACTTTCATGTTATCCAAGATGTTCCCTTCATGATTCGTGCTCCAAAAACACAAAATTAGTTGCTTCTAAACTTGAATTTGGTGTTTCACGTAAGAAATAGTTCTTTCACCAACTGTTGATTACTCTTCATAAGGTATTTATATCTTTCTTTCCGTGTAGATAAAAATCTTTGTATATTATGAAGACTTTTTCTAACATTTAATCCCACATTGGTTGAAGAAAGAACTTGTTGCCTAGTTATATACACTAGTCTATGGGGTTGTATGTGCTTGGAATAGTATGTTGTTTTCAGGTACATACTATTGGAATCTTTAGAAGTTCAGCAACTTACAAAGATTCCAAAGTTGTGATGTGGCTGAAAACTTATATAAGTTTCAAACTTTTTTTTTAATATCTATTTAGTTATAAAACATGTTATGGTGACATTTTTATCTTTAGTTTTGCATATCTTTTTCAATTATAAAACGTGTTTTAGAGTTTTAGTGGAAAACATTTTAAACTTTAGTTTCACATAACTTAAGAAGTACAATTATTTTTTTATGTCATTTAAGAATGGCTAAAAGCTGACAAAGAGTGTGAGTAACAATCATATTACCCAATTTTGTTTTCATCATTATAAATAGCAAATAATGAAATGAAATGAACAACTTATTTCTTAAAACATTTCTAAAATTGGATGACATCACTCTCTGTACACATAAATAGTTATGATGTATGTAAATTTGTTACTTGATATATAGATATCATGTTTTCGATCGTTATCATCTCAATGATTTATGTTTGTGAAACTCGTCATGAATGAAAACATCATTTTCTATTCTGCATTGTGAAAATGGTTAGAGCTCGATTAAATAAAACATGTAACTTAATTTTACCACAATAAATGTAACTTGATCGCTTTATATAATGATAAGTAATCATTAACCCTTTTTCTCTTATAAGAAATCACAAGCTCTTATGACAACGCTTAAACATTTACAATCTTTCATATTTTGAGCGCTAACAGCTTATCATTTCACATTATCGAAACTGATCCCTTTATGATTCATGCTCCAAACACATATACTAGTTGCTTCTTAACTTTAGTTTGGTGTTCTAGGCAACATATCTTTTTTTCACCAACTGACAATAACTTTAATTTTTGTTTACTGTTGATCTTGAATTTCACACGGGTTAGAGAGGAAAATATATTTTTTTTATCAATAACAAAAATAATACAAATGCAAAAATGAAGTAAGTTTGTATCATCGTAAGTCTTGATTAAAATGCATAAAGGATTACTGTAAGATGTTTAGTGACAATAATGAAAACGACGCTCAAGATAAATCCATATACAATTGAGCTTAACAGTCAAAAACCAACATATACCTCATTCGATTATTCACGCTGAAATTTTCATTTTGAATCGATTTTAGTATATCTCATTTGTTTTTACGACGGTAATGTCTTTGTAGATGTGTACTAATTAAGATTTAAAAGTGTGTATGATTTGTGTTAATGTGATCAAATTGGCTATATAGAGATGAAGTTTTTTTTGTTCGGGTGAAGCTTCTAAAAGGGAAAAACTAAAGAAAGTTTAGACTTACAAATCAAAATCCCAAAAAAGTTATTTGGCCATAAATTTACTTCACAAACCAATGAAGGATGAGAGTAGTATACTTAGACTATGTGCAATAGGTAGCCCATCAAGGCGTGCTTAACAACACGACATTCGTTATTACATCAACCACCAACGACGCGTTCTTCCAATAAAAAGATTATGTTCAAACACAAATTTTTTATACGAACATTCTATCCCACATAGGTTGAAGAAAGAAGTTGTTGGTTAGTGATATACAATAGTGTGCATGAATTCCTTGTGACTAGATTAATATTGTGTTTTCGGGGTAATCATTTTCGTAATGCTTAAAAGGTTTGAAAGCTAACCTTACATAACCTGATAATTAATATGAACTCTTGGTCTTTTTTTCTACTCTTTTGGTAACCGTTCTTTATTTATTTTTCTATCGAAAATCGCTCAGTTCTGTTAATGTCATAAAATTAAATAACCTGATTGACAAATAATCAAACAAAAATTTGGAAGTAAAAACACATTACACAAATAATGTCGTAAGTTTTTAACGTTGTTTAACTTAAGTATAAAATAACTTTATATTTTGATTTACCAATACAATTAAGTTCAATCTTCATCCACAACCATATATATTTTTGTTCTAATGTAATCTTACCCAAATACAAGAATGATAGTGACATTTATAAGTTATCATATTTATTGACTTTGAATATTCAAGGATGTCTAAACCCGCAAGTCCCTACCAAATGATGCTCTATATTCTCGAGTCTTTTTCACGTCCAAGTGCGAGTTTAAAGTACATTTATTATGAGGATATTTAAAAGAGCGACGATTTTGTAAGTCTTATGCGGAGTATCTCATTTTGAACCAACTGAGCTACACGACACTACAAGAACTTAAGTCTTGGACCTCAACAATATGCAAATTTGGCATATCTTTCAAGCTATTCTTAAGAGGAGCCCCACTTGATGATTAGAAAAGAAGTAATTAACGGATTTAAACTAAGGAGGCACTAAAAATAAAAGAAAAAGTTTGTCTTCGGATGATATTGTGGTTGTCATTCACACAATTTAAGCCACTGATACTATATGTGTCAAGAACATGTAGTCAGAAAGTAGAGTTGAAGAATATAGATAGACAAAGTTTAATGGTCTAACGTCTCATAACTTATTGGGAGGTCATAATCGGGACGCGTTTGAAATGTCGCAAAAAATCTAAATGTATGTTAATTGAAAATGATATGTGAACTAAATGAACGTAGTTGATGAGGATTATAACACGAAAAAACCATGTTAATATAAATTGGGCACCTTAGGCCAAATGAAGTTTCATAATACGTGGATACTTTAAGTTCTTGATTCATGCTCCAAATACATAAATGCCAGTTGCTTCTAAATTTCAATATGGAATTTCTAGTGACATTTATTTCTTTCACCCACTCTTGCATTAATCTTTTCTTTCCATGTACATAAAAATATTTTCTACCATTATGAGTACCATTTTTCTATGAAAACATTTTCTAACTTTCTATCCTATGATTATATCTCACATAGATTGTAGAAAGAACTTCTTGGTTCCTTATATATCGTAGTATATGTGAGTTTCACGTGTTTAGATACGTATAATGTTTTCAAGTAGATTACATTCTTCATTTAAAATGTTGCAAATTTAAACAAGCAAGTATTTTATTTGAAAAATTATATAAAATCTTAACTTTTTTCCTTTATCTATTTCAATTTTTACTATAAAACATGTTTTGGTGAAAAACATAAATAATTTTTAGTATCATATGTTCATATAGTATAAGAGGAAAAAGTATTTTAAGAAGTCAGTTAAGAAAGAGCATTTTGAACAATTAAATTGTTCAAATTTTTTCTAATCATTATAAATAGCAAAGAAATTAAATCATATTTTAAACTGGAAAACATCGCCTTATGTGCACGCAAGGTTATAAATAACGCAAGACTTGGCGTGACAGTTTGACCAAGTCTCACGTCTTATCGGTTAAGGCGAAGCTTTTGCGTTTTTAAAATGTGACATAAAACGGCACAAAATATAAAAATATTTATATATTTATATCATATATTGTTCATATATATCGAGTTTACCAAAATTGTTGTACATGGTGAGTAAGGTTAAGAAACTATCCTTACATGTAATATACTTCATTTTTATATAAAAATATTTTATCGGAGTTGAATACAAAATACTCGTCACACCTCACGCCTTATCGTGCCTTTTCCCGCATCATCTCATGTGACGCTTAGAGTCGACGCCTTGGTCTATTTCGTAACGTGAAGGCCACGCCTCACGCTTTAGCGGCGCCTTGGCGTCGTCATGGGGCCTTCTTTTCGAACCATGTGTGCATGTGGAAAAGTAGCAAATGGAAGTGAAGTAAAAAAACTAAGGGGTTGTTTGACAAAACAGAATGATTTAGTGCTGAATAATTCAAAAGCTGAATGATTCAACGACTCTGAGTGAGTTAGGCTCTGAGTGTTTGATAATTGTACTGAATGATCGATAATTATATAAATTAACATTTTAGCCTTTGTTGCTTTATTTGTTTTGTATTAACTATTTTAATAGTTATTGAAGGATAGTATTACCTTTTCAGCTATTCCACCATCCATCAGCTAAAAAAATTGATAGATTTGAGAATGACTGGAAATTGGTATAAACTCTTAACTTTTTACCTTATTTCTCTACCGTGATATATAGGTTGCTAGTATTAGAGAATAAATAGGCCCAAGCTGGGTTTATGGCATATGGGTTTTGCAATTATAAATAATGGTGAATAATATAGTTATACATACCTACGGGGTTTAAATCTTTAGTTTTATAACTAAAAAATAGAACATACTTTTAGAAGCCAACAAAGATATGATATATTTGTAAAAATGATTAAAATGTTTATACTCCGTATCTTATTTGATTAAATTTAAAAAGGATTGCCGAAAGAATTTTAATAACAGCAAGGATATCCTTTATACAAAAAGGGATTTATGTCCCGTTACATTAAAAAAAAATTAATAATAATAAAGCAAAATAAGGCCTTTATGTCTCGTTAAATTATTTACACCGAGGATATCCTTTATACAAATACAACAACGGTGGTGACAAACAACTATTATTTCATTTATCATGTTTAGATACTTATCGACTTTGAATATTCAAGGATGTCTAAACTACCCATAAGAAAACGATGCTCTATATGTATATTCCTGAATCTTTGAGAAAACCACGCGCGAGTTTAGAGTACAATTATTGTGAGAGTCTGAGCAAGACCAACTATATTTAGAAGTCTCATTTACTATCAGGAACCAATTGAGCTACAAACTGACGAAGGCTTTTAAAAGTCTTGGCTACAACCTCCTACAAATATTGTATATCTTACGAGCTATAATCTTAAGAGGAGCCACACGTGATGACTTCAAAAGAAGAAATGAACAAATTTAGACTAGGAAAGCAATCGAAAATAAATGAAATCTTTGTCTTGCGATGATATTGTGGTTGTCATTCATGCAATTTAAGCTACTGTATGTCCTAAGTACCTATAGTCTGAAAGTAGTTTAAGCAAATGGAAGTGAAGTAAACTAACCAATTGAGCAGTCTCATACATGTTTTTTGTTTGTAAGACTTTTCATAATTAAAAATCACTTTAGGTTTGCATCTATGGAAATGTTTAGAGCTTTAATTTTACCACAATGTTTTTCTTGGCTAAAAATAACAAACGTAAGTTGATTATAAAACGTTTTTCTTTAAGCTCATACATTTTTCAACCCCTTTTCTTTTATCCCTTATAGGCTAAGATAGAAGTTGATGCTTACTAATATACGATAAGTGTATTTGTGTTAAATCTGTTAAGACTAGTATTATGTCTTTCGCTAGTATACCGCCTAATCATTTTAATTACGCACATTCTCTTGGTAAAAATGTTTATGTTTCTTACAAAGTTGCGATTAATCTTTCCTATAAAACAAACGACCTCGTGACGGAGTTGCGATTAGTCTTTCTTATAAAACACACGACCTCCTATGTCATAAAATATCCATACTTAAAATGTTATAGTTGGGCTAACAAGATGTCAACCATGGCCGAGTGAGCGGAATTCTTCCTGGGCAGGTGACTAGCCCCACTTGACACAAGAACCATAGCCAAGTAAACGGAACGCATTCCTCCGCAGGTGACTAGCCCCCCCATTGACACGAGAACCATGGTAGCCCGCTGTTCTTAGCCATTCCATAACCTTAATGCCCCCACTCAAGTTACAGGCTCGCGTTACTGAGCTCGGCAACTGAATCGGTCCAAATGGGTTTTTTGCTTGGACGATGTGGGACAACGTTGAAGTTTTAGACATTTGTTAAACTCCTCTTAAACACTAATTAAAGGTGTCCTTTTTCAATGGTTAATCTTCTAACACTCTGAGTTCTGAAATGTTTGACGGACCAGGCAAGATTTTATAACCTTTGGTTGCTTTGAGCGGAAAATTGATGGGTTGGTTATGACGTGATAAAACATGCCATTTTTGCCATATGATCAATCAACTTGAGATTGTATAGTCTATGAACATTGTTTGAATCTGATTTTGGAACTATAAATGTTAGTAGTTTATGAAAATAGCCTAGTTTAAACTCTGATAATGTCAACCATGGCCGAGTGAATGGGCGGAATCACCGTGCAATTCCTCGGAGTGCCTTGAAGCAGCTTATGGGCTTGTTTGGCAGGGGCTTTTTGGAGGAGCTATTAGCTTTTTGTTACAAAATAATCTCCTAAAAATTAAGTAGCTTCGTTTGGATGTATTAGCTACAAGCTTTTATTTCAAACAAATAGCTCCAAAATGAAAAGCTGATTCATGAAGCTTTTTAAATGTCTATGAGCTGTTAAAACTTTAAATTACTAATATACCCTCCAAACATTTATTTACAATTATAGATTTGTCCTTTTATGTCATTTTACATCTTATAATTACATTTAACAGCTAATTTACCAAACACTTTTATTAAAAAAAGATACAGCTTGTAGCTCATGTTAACAGCTTTGCAGTTTACAGCTTACAGCTTACAGTTTACAGCTTACAGCATACAGCTTACAGCTAGTTTTGCCAAACATACCCTATGTATCGAGGAGAAAGAAGCTTTAAGGCTTCTCCCGATTAAGACTCATTAATAATTTGGGCCCACATATCTTCCCATTAAGAAAAGAAACACTACAAAATGAGAGAATGTGAGAAACAATTAGATTGGATAAATTTTGTTTTGATCATTATACTTGGCAAATGAAATTGAATTAAACAACTTAATCATTTCTTAAAACTTTTCTGATCAATGTCCGACGAGTTAAGAAAACTTAACTAGCCGGTAGTTGGTCATCAGAAAAGTCATATGAACTCTTAACAATTTTTATTTTTCATTTTTTATTTTTTTTAATTATTTTTTTTACCGTAAAAGATGTTTTGATGAAAATTATTTTAATCTTTAATCTCACAAGGGTTAGAGAGGAAAACATAGTTTAGAAGTAAATAAGGAAATAATACAAATGTAAAAATGAATTATATTGTGTATATCTTAATTCTTTTAATCAAAATGCAAAAAGGATTAACGTAAGATGTTTACTAACAAAAACAAAAATGACGTGCAAAATTAATACATATATGAAGTTTACACATTTTTACCACAGTTAAAAATTCATAGAGAGGACTTCTTTTTGAACATCTTATTTTTCATCTAGTGCCGTGTGTATTTTCGTGCAAAGTACTTTTAACGTTTATGACCAAAAAATGTAATTTCTTCGACGACGTGTAAATAAGCGATTTCACATAAGTAAGCGCTTAGAGAAAATCACGGGTTTAATAAGAAATGCATATACTTTTGCTATATTTCATAATTAGAGTAATCAACAACATATAATTTCATGTTATCCAAATTGTTACCTTCATGTTTCATGCTCTAACTCTTGCATCATTTCTTTCTTTTCACGTACATGATATTTCATTTGCATAATATATATAATACAGAGAAATATGCCAACCTTTTATCTAAACATTCTATCCCACATATGTTAAATAATGAAGTTGTTGGTTACTAATATACCATAGTGTGCGTGAATCACTTGTGACTAGACTAGTATTATGTTTGCGGTTGTATGATTGACCTCATGCTTAAGAAGTTTGCAAAATAATAATACATAGCATGAGGTGATCATAACGATGAAAATTAATATAACTCTTAATTTTTTGTAACTTGTATTTATTTATTTTTGTTTTTTTATAAGATATTGCTGTATTTAGTATTTCTTTATTTTTCTATTTTTGTAAGATATTGTTGTATTTAGTATATCTTTATTTTTCTTTTTTTTCATAAGATATTGCTTAATTGTGTTCACCAAACAAATTTATACAATCTAATAGGACTCGAGTATTAGGTAAGCGAAGTGTCATACTTTTTTTTGAACACTTTTAGACTTTAATATAATATATGAGTAACATTAGATTTTAATTTCTAACAATAAAACTTTTAATCGTGTTCAAACTTATAACGTGAGGTAATAAATCCTCGTAAAATATAGTTCAATTATTATGTTTTGTTACTTATCAACTTTGGATATCCAAGGATGCGGTTAAACCCATAGGTCCAATACCAAATGATGCTCTATATTTCCAAATTTATAAGAAAACCACGCGCGAGTTTAGAGTATGCTTATTATGAGAATCTCATCAAGACCAAGTATGTTAGAAGTCAGCTCTCTTATCCGGAATCAACTGAGAGTAAATTTGATGTATTTGTTGAGCTACTTTGAAAGAAGTAATGAACGGGTTTAAATTATGGTAGCCATCAAAATTAAGATAAAATTTTGCCTTAAGATGATATTGTGGTTGTCGTTCACTCAAATTAAGCCACTATATGTCCAAGAAAATAGAGAATTGAGGATGAAATGGGTACACAAAGTATATGGTTTGAGGGTCCAACTATTGGGCTCAAGCTTTAGCAATAAAAGAAGAAGATGCCTAGACAAAGGCCCAGTTCATTTGGGCTGAAGTGATGCATGTTCTTTATATTCGTGCCCAATTATATCTTATATGCAACTATACAAAGGATTTCCTAACTGCTTGTAATGAGATTGTAACATAAGTATTATTTTTAACATAATAAGTTATTAACCTAGCGCCAAAATAAACCAAACAAAAATAATACTTCACCCAAACAACTGAAAAGGTAATTCATTAAGCCAAATATCCATTTCCACTTGAATAAAAATTCATCTTTTTACAGCAACAACATATTGTATGACTTAAGCTATCAAAACTGTACATAATAAAGGTCTGCCTAGCTGCGTACTATTCGATTTTGACATAGGTACTTATCTGATAAGCATGCTTGTCAAAAACTTTGCTTAGCTACTTGTGAACCCAATTATGTACATTCATAATATACACACCGGGCGTTCAAAAATGTGTAGTGATCGGTATAATAAGTTTGCTCAACAACCCATGGCCATAACAGGTATCATATATAATGCAAAAAATATTTAGCCTTCATGACCAAAAAAACGTAATTCATTCAATGATGTATATGATTTTTCCGCGAATTATTTATAGATGAGTAAAAGCTAAGCCAATTTTTCTTAGAAAAAAGCACCGGTTATTTTAGTTCAATGCTTAAACATTTGCAAGGTTTCGTTTTCAGAGCACTAACAACATATACTTTCATTTTATCCAAGACATTCTCTTCATGACTCGTTCTCCAAAATACAAAAAATAGTTGCTTCTAAACTTGAATTTGGAGTTCCACGTAACAAATAGTTCTTTTCACCAACTGTTGTTAACTCTTGCATTGTATATCTCTTTCTTTCCTTGTTCATAAAAATATTTTATATGATATGAAGATTTTTCTAACTTTTTATCTTAACATGTTGTCCCACATTGATTGAAGAAAAAACTTGTTGGTTAGTTATGTACCCTAGTCTATGTGAGTAACATGTGCTTGGAATAGTATAATGTTTTCATGCTGATTAATTTCTTGAATTCTTACAAATTTAATTTATACGAATCTAGTAATTTGTTAGCAGAAAAACTTGTATGAACTTCAAATTTTTTTTCTAGTATTCCTTTTAATTATAAAACATGTTTTGGTGGAACTTTTTAAATATTTTTTAGGTCAGTTAAAAATAACTAAAAGTTGAGAAATCATATTACTCAATATTGTTTTGATGCTTATACATAGCAAATGAAATGAATTAAACTACGTATTTCTTAGGGTAGTGGTAGTGGTCTCGGTATGCCTTCGGTATGGCTCGATGCCGAGCGGTAATACCGCTACCACTGTTGCGGTATGGCATGGCATGGGAGCATATCGGCAATCTTTACCGAATAGGCATGAAGCAAGGTTTAAAAAAACTAGCCGTTGCAACGGCTCTTTTTCTAGCTGTTAGACCCCAAAAATAAATAAATAAATAAATAAAAATAAAAAAATAATAAAAAAATCCCTCTATAAAAAAGATGGATGAAAAGAAATCAAAAGGTGTTTCAACCTCATCCAAAGGTCGTGGACGAAGCTCTCAATCACAACCTGTTCGTCCGCAAGTCCCCAAATGAGTCCTCAACCCACTCAGTATTATCCCCAACCTCCACCGGTGAATCTACCATCACATCAACGCCAATATTATCCCCAACCTCCACCGATGAATCCAAGCCAATACATGATGTCAATGACAAGTGATTTCGACCCGTTCAGTGACTACCGTGAAGGTCCTTCGCGGCGTGAACCAAGTGTCGAACGAGAACTACCGCTATATGATTACGAGGATGATGAAATTGAGTATGTTCCCGAAACGCAACAACAAAATCCAATCGGTATACTTTTTTTTAAGTATTCGTTATAATTTATTGGTTATATTATTATTTGCTAAACTTGTTATAATTTTATTTGTTAAAATTTTATTTGTTTTAATATTATTTGCTTTACTTGTTATAATTTTACTTGTTATAATTTTATTTGTTATAATATTATTTGTTATACTATGTATTAGGCGAAGCTGAAAATGATGAAGATGTTCAAGAAGTTCAAGAAAACTACAATATCCAGAAAAGAAAACAATCGATTAAAGCGGAGAAAAAAAATTGGACGACAAACGAAGAGGTGGCTTTGGCAAAAGCTTAGGTTCATATCTCCACATGTCGAAAAGTCGGGAATGAACAAAATAGAGATAGTTTTTGGAAAAGAATTCTAGAGCATTTCAAGAAAAACATGAAAGATACTACTCGAAGTCATCATAGCTTGAACACAAAGTGGCAAAATATGAATGCCGCCATGAGTGTCTTTAACGGGCTATTCATCCAACAAGTAATTTTTAAACTCTATATACTTGTATTAATTTATATGCTTGTATTATGATAAGAAAACAAAGGGCAAGACTTTTAGTCGTATTGAAGCATGGGAGGTTGTTAGGCTAGAAGACCAATGGTTGGAACAACCATGTGTGGGTCAAGCATCTTCGGCTACTTCCGACAAACGAAGAAAGTCGTCGGAATCTAGCTACTACGAGACGGGAAGCAATGACAATGTTGAGACTGTTATTCCGGATCTGAATGCCGTGCAATTTTTAGATATGTATTCTTGATGTTTAGTGATTTCCTTTTTTTTAAGTATTATGTATTTTTTTTATTAATTGAAATATTATGTTTTTATTAAATTGTTTAATATAATCATGAATATAAAAATAAAAAAATAAAATTAAGTGAGGAATGAAATTATGGTTGCCACTAGAAAAGTATGGTAATAAGGCATGAAAGAGGCATGGGATGAGATGGCAGAATATTATTAGTGGGTGATGAGGCATGAGAGAGGCAGCGAATTATGACTGTCATCACTTTTTGTGCACATATATGAGAATGGTTATAACGTATCTATACTCCTTTATAAAGGGTTTGGGACATTCTAAATATAGTAGTCTTAAAATTTTTAAGACCAAAAACATTTCCATTAAAAGAAAGTTAATTTGCTAAGCACAATAATTAAGCATATATATAAATTTAAAAAATAATTAATGTCATAAATTTTCATACTTGTAACATCCTACAATATTGATGCATCTCATTTAAACCATATGAAGACATGTAAAAAAATGTAATAAATTAAAATACGTAGTTCACCGGATATTAAAATACGTAAAGTTATTGCTAGAAAAAACATATATATAAAAAACATTTGCTCGTCATAAAAATAGTTACCAGGTACCTGCCGCCGCATTGAGCGGGTACTCTTCTAGTATGGATTAATGTATGTAAAATTGTTACTTGATATACAGTAATAACATTTTTGGTTGTTACACATAGCATATGGAATTGAAGCAAATTGACCATTTATCTAATCTCAATGATTTCTGTTTGTAAAACTTTTCATGAATGAAAACATCACTTTCTTTTATAAATTGTACAAATGGTTAGAGGAATGGAGATGGATGATCAGGAACACTTGCATATGGTGGGTGTGAAGGGTAACACAGAGGTGATCTTTATCGAGAATCTACCGACCAGAACGAGGATCGAGAAAACGGTGAAAAAGTAATAGAAAACGCTGAATTAAAGGAAACCATTGAGGAGAACAATTGGTTTGCACAACATGTACCTTTTCTTGCTGGATTATTGTTATAAATTTGATTATGTGATTATTTTGGCCTAACGTCATGTTTATAAAGTTTTGATGTTCCGATAAAGTGAGTCATTATCAACGTTGTTAAAGGATTAAACAATCTGTAGATAAGTTTTCAGGTAGGTGCTATGAATCTATTTATATAAGGAAATTGATCATTTCAAAACGCATGTCCAAACTCCCCCTAACCATTTAAATCATGCTAGCTCCGTTGCTATACTATGCAAACGTGAATGCAAACTTGGTCTATCGTTAAAGTATGGTGTATCTTATATGTTTTCGCAATAAAGATGGCTTAAAAGTTTGAAATTTTAGTTACTTTTTTTTAAGTCTAAATGTTGTTCGTTCTTTTTTAATCTTTGTTTTTAAGATGGCTAGATTTTGTTATATTTAACCCGGGACAAAGAATGCGGATCCAAGCATTGCCATTTTCTCAAGAACTGGAAGCCATATAAGTAGTCAACATCTCATGTTCTTTACTCATCGTGATTACAAATTCTTGTTATTCATTCTATAAGTTGAGTGTTTTTGCTGCATACATTGCGGTTTTAAACCAACTCTAAACCAAACGTCCTATGTGCTATTACCAGTGAATATCATTTTGTATTGCTTGAAAGTATATAAAATTGTAATCTTTCAATATTAGAGTTATAACAACATATAATTTTATGTTATCCAAATTTTTACCTTCATGTTTCGTGTTCTGACTCTTGCATTATTTATTCTTTCTTTCTTTTTATGTACAGAAAATTAGTTGCTTCTAAACTTCTTTTGATGTTCCATGTAACATATCTTTCTTTCACCAAATGAAGATACTGTATTGTCTAACCTTTTATCCTAACACTCATTCCCACATAGGCCCAAGATACAAGTTCTTGGTTAGTTATAAACCACAAGTGTATGCACATTAATTATATTGTGAATAGTATTAAGTCTTTGTGAATTTCACAAATTTCCAGGTTGAAAAAATCTGGTAAATTTGGAAAGTTCGGAAAACTCATATAAACTCTCAACTTTTTTTCTCTTTTAATTTGGGACTCTAAAACATGTTTTGGTCTTTCTTTTAATTTGGGACTACACATGTTTTGGTGGAGACTATATAGATACGTAAAAATGTATCTTATTAATATGCAACATGCAAAATATATACATGTACGATCTTACTCAAGAGTCAATAAACCAACATAAATCTCATTTATATTCATACAATTATCATAACCTTATATGAAATGAACATATTTTAATAAAAGTTGAAAGTTCAAAACGAGGATATCCTTCGGGATATCTTATATTCATCTAACTAGTGTCATATGTATTTTCGTTCAAATGTGATCTTACACAGATACAACAACGATAGTGACAATTAACAACTACTATTTCAATTATCACGTTTAGATACTTAACGACTTTGAATATTCGAGGATGTCTAAATCTAAAGGTCCATAATCTACACTACGGATGCTCTATATTTTCGAATCTTACACGTAACCTTCATAGTATTGAGAATTTATACAAGACTTCGAATTTTAGAAGTCTAGCTTCTTTCTAGGTTATTTTTCTCTAGAACCAACTGACTACGCGTCAACAAAAAAATTTAAAAATTTTACAAGAATTTTATGCAACTTTGGCATATCTTTCGAGCTAATCTTGAAAGGAGCTCACTTGATGACTAGAAAAGAAGAAGTGAACGAATTTATACAAGGAAAGCAATCGAAAATGAAAGAAATATTTGTCTTATGATGATATTGTGTTTTGTTAGGAAATTTGGATCACAGTAATCTGAGAGTCGTGTAAACACTATCAGATTGAAGTATTTCGGTGGTTCTACCGAAATCTCTAATCGGATAAAACTCATATTTTGAACTTGAGTATATGTTTTGTAAGCTATGAAACAAGAACCAAGAAACGAATATATGACCAAAATAACCAACGGTGGTTGTAACTGCCATTGCAGTTATGATAACCGCCAAAACCAGTTAGATTTAAGGGGTAAAATACCGGAAATTTTATTCTCTAGCTCAACCCCAGCCAGGGGCGCTGCCCCTTGGACCCTGCTACCAGGGGCGCTACCCCCGGACCCCCGTCATTCGAGGCTTCGCCCCCGAATAGCAATCATAATAACATCATACAAGTGTGCACTCCGCACAACCCCAACTTATTGAACATTTATCACAATTACACATTTGTCAACTAAGACAATCCATTACACTTAAATAATATCGGTGATATTAAATCACCAACATGTTTGTCGTTCACTGCAATTTAAGCCACTGTATTTCATAAGAACATGTTGTTAGAAAGTAGAGATAAGGACGAAATAGGTAGACAAAGTTTCATGGTCTCACGTAGAGGTGGCAAAGCATGCCGGTCGGGCGGGTACGGGTTACGTGTCAAACGGGCTATGGGCCAAACGGGCGTGGACTGAACGGGCACGGGCTAATGTTATACGAATCGCTTTTAAAAAGACCCAAAACGACGAAATAAATTCCTCAAACGTAACACCTCATTTATATTTAAAAAATTAAATATAAAATTTTCTTTAAAAACAATCTAATGTTCGAGAAAAACATGTACCCATTATGCCCCTTTAACTTCTAAATGGGCAATACATGCCCATTTCAAAAAAAGAATGGACCTAAATGTGCTCAAATCTTTTAAAATTTTGCCCATTTAGCCCATTATTATTTTTTTTTTAGTTTTGGCACAAATTGACACCTCTAGTCTCACGTATACTAACAAAAAGGGAACTTACAACGTCTAGTGTCGCAAACCAATCTAAAAATATATGTCTTATGATGATAGTGTGATTTCAGGTTAATGTTCAATTCCGGTTGTTGCAATATGATCAAAATTTTGATACATATACATACACACGTACATGCTCACATGACTACATTTTTAGAATAGTTTCATTCATGGGATGTTTATCCTTGTTTGTATACAAAATTTGAAGTGATCGACGGATAAAGATTTTGAAACAACTAAATATCTAATCTTCACAACTTCAAACTAAATACACACATTCCAAACTAGGCGAGTACCCGTGCCTAGCGGCATCGGTTTCTACTGGCAGACAATTAACGATATGTGATATTGTGGTAAGTGTTTCGTATAACGTTCAAAATAGAACTTGAAAAGATCAAAATGTAATTACAAACGGTTGTAACATGTGATATTTCAACTCTAGCAAAAATTCTTAACATGTATCAAACGACATATAAATATATTTAATGAAACATAAAGTAAAACATTACATCAATTATTAAATATTAACTAACAACACACGTTATCGTCGCGTAAAACTTCTTGATACATGACATTTGAGGTATAGATTCCTGCTTGACGGAACTCTTTGACTGGTTTAACCAATACCTTTGTTGTTCTACGAGATATCCCTCTAGACAATGCCGCATAAAGATGGCCATGAGAGAAAACAGAATATGGCAAATAGACACTTACATTTGGAATTGTTTGTCCTTGAGCTTTATTAATAGTCATCGCAAAGCTAAGGCGCACGGGGAATTGTGTTCTCTTTTAGTTTGAAAGGGAACATGTCGTCTTCAAATGGAGCAAGAGGAATTCTTGGTAAGAGCACTCTAACTCCAGCGTGCTGTCCCACAGCAATCTCAGCATTGATGACATTAGGATCAAAACATTTGCATATCAACCTCGTGCCATTACATAATCCATTTTCCGGATCGAGATTCCTTAAAAGAATAATCGGGCATCCAATTTTCAAACGCAAGTAATGAGGAGGCAATCTGCTCACGTTGAGCGAGTTTAATAATTCCAAAGGATAGAAGTTATGGGTGTCGTCTTCTGTTTAATCAAAACTATAGTAAACCTTCGCTTCGCCAGGAAATTTATGAATCAACATATCATTAATGCTGTCAACATGTTCATTTTTAGTGGATAAAATTGCTCTCGAAACTGTATCAGTAGGTGAAGAGCTATGGTGGCGAAGGAAGGAAACACTTCATCGATCAATGCATCCTTTGAGGCAACATCTTCTGTGTATGGAATTGTCATGTCATCAGGTATGCGTACATAGTCTTCATCGATGACCTCTTCAACTCCGTCACTAACTCGTAATAGGAAGTTTGAAAACTATGGGTCTGTCTGTGCCCTCATGTTTATGGTTAACCGCATTTTTTGAATTCTAGACCAAAGAGGTGACATCCATAGACTCGAATCTACAATTTGCGCTCGTTTTCCACGTCTTATGACCGGCAAAACCTGTCTAAAATCCCCTCCTAAAACCATTATCTTGCCGCCGAATGGAAGTTTGACCCCGGTAATGTCTTGCATAGTTCGATCAACCGCCTCCACACCTTTCCTTTTAGACATTGATGCTTCACCCCAGATTATCAACTTGGCTTGGCAAAGTAGCTTAGCAAGGCCACTTTATTTTTTGATGTTGCATACTTTTGGGGCTTGTGTGTATAATTTTAGGGCTTGTGCTGTCTGTAACTATTTATCGAGCACGAGTCTTAGTGTTATTGCTTCAATATATGTCACATATTTGATATTTATTATAACTTTTAATGCTTGATAGACGATGTACCACTCTAAAGCTTGATAGACGATGTACCATTGAACACAAGAGTAATTCATTCATTCATTTTTGATAGGACAAGAAACAAAGTAAAACACGACATAGTTTGTAAACAATGTAAAAAATGATGTTTTAACAAAAAACACAAGCATAAATTTTATTCTTCGTCGCTCTCACTTTGATCTACCAAACAATAAACTCGTTTCCGACCAAGATTGATATTGACACGATTCTTCTTCTTCGTCATCTTCATCATCACTTGATATGACAATGACGTCATCTCAATTCCAATTAATCAGATTAGGGTTGAAAAAAGGAATAGGATGTGGAGGAGGGGGATGAAGCTGGTAGGAAAAAACAAAGAAGTGTCAATTCACATTGCAAACAACAAACAAGATCATAAAAAAGAAATCGATTACTAACCTCGAGATCATCATCAACATTCTTTTGATTTTGCATATCCATTATTTCTTTTTCCTTTCCTTCCTGTTGTGAAATAGAAACTTGTTTTGGGGGTTGTTTATATAGGCGAAATACGAAATGTTGAAATTGATTTTTCCCGCCAATGAAACAATGAATGGGTTGGTGAAGTTTGGAAATTGGAAATACATTGAAATCAAATTAAATACTTTCCATGCAAAGGTACCATGCAAGAATACTGTCCAAAGATACAAGAATTTCGCCCTTGTTATTGATTTTCCACTATTTCACTTTTCACTTTTCCAATATTGACTTGTTGACAATTTTTGATTTTTATGTAGTAAAGATAGTATCTTATATCATCTGTTTTGCTGAAGCAAGTTCGCAAAACATTAATAACCAACAACGATGACCAGCTTACATATTGCGTTTTACAGAAAAACGTAAAAGACAATATTTAAACCGGCTCGACCCAACCTGACCCGGCGTAGTTGGACTCATTCGAACCCCACACAAGATAAAACACACACATGTTACCCATGTAAGGTTAACACTTGATATATAGCTCCATCTTGTCATGATGCAATTCAATCATAAGAAGCATATGCTCTTTATAAACCATCATCTTATTCCAAAATTTCCTTGTCATAGGAATATTTTCTATAATAGCTTACCATTTTTTTTTATTGGACACATTTTTTAGTCTTCTGTCCGAACATTATGTCCCACATAGGTTGGAGAATGAAATTGTTTGTGACTAAAAAATACCATAATGTGTTTGAGTGTTGTGTGTCTAGAATAATAAGATGTTTTCAGGTAGTTGCCGTCTTCCAAGCTATAAGAAACTTGAAAGATTGCTTAACGCTGGAAACTAATATAATTTCTTAACTTTTTTGTGTGTGTGTGTGTCTGTATATTTTGATCCCTACATAAAAGATTTCAGATAAGTAAATGCTTAGAGAGATCACAGGTTCTTCTAATACAATTGGTGCGTGGCAAACAGTCAAGCTAAATCACACAAGCCTGCCACTTGTGAATGGCAGACCGTAATCAGCTTAAAACTGCTCAAGCACGAACTCAATGAAGATCTGAGGAGTGTAGGGTCTCCCCGGGTCGTTATGTCCCAGCGAGCTATGCAATGAATTATCAAACGTAATGTGATCGAGGAATTTGAACGGAAAAAGGGATCTGAATATGATTATAACTACAGAAAAAGCCAACAAATAACAACGGCTTAAATGCAAATTAAAGAAAATTAAAAAGATAAAATCTATTAAATAAACGCTATCACTATATTTAAAATGATGTTTTTGTTTTTATGTTTTTATAAAACTGAAATAAAAACTACGTGACGTACAAATAAAAACGTGAAACTTAATCAATATTGACCCTAAAAATATGAAAATGATATTTTTACAATCCTAATGATAAAAGAAAATATTTAGAAAAAGAAAATTATTTTTACAACTAATTAATTAATTAATATTAATTAAAAACTATTTTTAACTATTAAATAATTACCTAAAATACAAGAAAATAGGAAATAAAGCTAGAAAAATAAAATTATGAATTGGAAAAGTCTAAAATATCAAAATAGAATTTTCAAAACTATTTTTATATTTTTCTGATTATTTTTGTATTTTTTATGATTTTTAAACTATTAAAAACTAATTAAATTACTAAAAATTACAAAATAAACTATGAAAAATCTGGAAAATTACTTTTTTTACTTTTTATATTTATCTAAACTTAAGAAAATTGAAAAATTATTTTTTTTGAACCTTTTCTGAATTTTTTGTATTAAAAGCTAATTAAAAATGCTTAAAAACTAATTTAAATTAAGAAAAATAGCAAATCAACTTAGAAAAATCTGAAAATTTCAGGAAAACTCTAAAATAATATTAGGAATCTGAGAAAAATGGAAAAACAGGGTGCTATGTGGAGGAATTTGAAACTGCTTTACAAGTGCTTATTGAAATAAGCACTTGAATAAGCTAAAGTGACACAACAAGCACCAACTGATTACAGAAGTCTAAATTTGCTATAAGAACTGAAATGCAACTAATATCAACAAGTCATATCCTCTGAATTACAAGTTTGATCAGATTTGTTGGTTTGAACTAATAAGCTAAAACAGATTCTGTGGGCTACTTTGAGCTTAAAAATGAGCACTCAAATAAGCTAGTCAGCAAACACCAATTATTGGGACCTAAAGTAGACCTAGCTGAGACCTTACAAACCAATTTTCAGACCTTAACAAGCTCTTATGAGCCCTGTGCCAATCCTGCACAAACTGAGAAAACTCAGTTTAAGATGAGCCCTGTGGAGCAGGGCAGTTAGGACCAAATTCACCAGCTTATTTAGATCTTATAAAAAATTGGTAAAATTTTACAAAAATGGTGATAAGAAAGAGGACCAGTTGAAGTTTATGAAATGCCAAGTCTCACTTGATGTAGCTCAAAATTGAACTCATGAAAAATCCTTGCAACTGAGCTCAAAACAGGTTTTCTAGATTTTGACTTTTGACATAGTTATGAACATTTGACCAAAGTGAACTTGGAATCCAATTTATTGACTGTTATTGATGTTATATGATGTAATGGACACAATGCAAGCAATGTTTAGGACTTCTAAACACAAAACAAGGATTTGCAATTCCAAAATCTCAACAGTGGAGCAATGAGACAGATTTAAGTGTAATTTTGACTTTTGGTGCTTGCAGACCCAAATTAATGACTGAAATGTGCTCAAGTAAGCTTAAGAAACATGAACTAACAATAAGTATGCACTGAACAAGCCTTAATGGCAATTTAAGCTATGAACCAAACACTCCTTTATTGGACTGATTTGCAAATTGAAACTAATTTAACACTGAACAAGCATAAACCATTGATCAAACTAAACTTATTTAGCCTAAACACAACTATTTAGACAGGTTTTAACAGATTATGAATACAAATGCATTGTATGCAATAACTTGTGAAAATAACTTACAAAGATCCCTAGCCACTATGGCTTGCCAACAGTGAACCATGAACCACTACCCTATTTTATCCAACCCACTGCTTCCAAATCAACCCACATTCATGTCTGAATCAACCCATTCCATTTCTGCTTCACTTTTTTTACCCATGTTGACTTTTGTTGACCAATATTCAAAAGAGATTGAAACTTGATTATAAGCTTACAAAAAGCTATTATAAGCTTATATAAGCTTATATGAGATTAAACTTGAGCTGCTAAAAGCTTTAACAAATGAGTTTGAGAGTTAAAATTTCAACAGTGGACACATAATATGGAAATTGACTTGAACTAAAATTGATACTTAAATAAAGTTGAAATACACTGAAAATGGTTCACTTGAATACAATGGAACTTTAAAATACAACTGCAAATCTAATTTAGACTAAGCAACCATGAGACGACATACATTTTAAGAAAATTAACTAAGTCCCTTTCCTTGTTGCTTCTTTTTCCTTTTTATAAGCTCAAATCTTCTTCTCTCACCTCTTTGGATTGCTAAACTTGATCTTGGCCGTTTAAAGGATTTTGGCGCCAAAACCATTTTAACAGTTGTAGCTTGAGTGAGATAATGGAGAAGGCATTAATTGCTTCCTTGGAGTTATATGTTTGGAGGAGGGTGGAAATGATGATGGTGGAGTGTTATCAGAAAGGTTTGCAGGTTTGTGATGATGGAAAATTGGTGTACCCGTGAGGGAGGGAAGGGGATAAGTCAAAGTGGTTTGACTGGGTATTATTAAATAACAGGGGGTCCAAATGGCAGGGTCCAAAAAGCAATTGGCAGGGTCAAATGGGTTAGTGACAAGGGACCAAAGGTGCTAAAAGGTTAATAACCACAAGGACTTAGTTTGCCATTTCTGAAATTGTAGGGACCTAGGCTGCCAATATCTCAAAGTTGCTCAAAGGATTGAAATTGACAAGTGTTAATATTACAAGGACCAAAGTTGCCATTTTCAGATTTTCCAGGGACCAATTTTGCCAATTTTGAAACTTGAAGGACCAATTTGTAATTTTCTCAAACTTTTTACATTTTTCACCAAAGGACTAATTTTGACAAGTTATGATATTAAAAGGACCTTTGGTGACTTTTCTTTTGAAATTTTGACTCAGGGACTATTTTTGACAATTTTAGAAACTTGGGGGACTGAAACTGCCAATTGTGCAAACTTTGCTCATTTTTCATCTGATTTTGAACATTTTGCATCTGAAACATACAAAATGCAATTTTGGAATATTTTCAGTATTTTGATGCATTTGTGAGCATTTTTAAGTGTTTTGCAGTTCAGATTTGACTAAAAATGATGAGTATTTACACACTCATCAACAATGCATAAAAATTTGAATCTTTCATTATTAGAGCCAAACTACATATAATATTTTGTTATCTAAACTTGTTATCTTCATGTTTCATGCTCTAACTCTTGCATTATTCATTCTTTTCATGTACATAAAATTTGGAGTGAATTACATAATTGGTCCTTGTGGTTTGTTGAAAATTGCAGAAAATGTCCCTGTGCTTTTTTTCCAGTGCGTTTCGTCCCTGTGGTTTACAAATCTTACGGATTTTGTCCCTCGTCCAAAAATGTCCGTTAAGTGTCTTGCGCTGTTAGTCCTTCGTTAGTGCAGTCCGTTAAGTGTTTTGCACTGTTAGTCCTTCGTTAATAAATTTTGCACCGTTAGTCCTTATTTTTTAAAATATAGTTTTCCCTAATTAGTCCCTCCGTTAATAACCGTTTTTGTCCGTTTTCGTTCGTTTTTTATCCGTTTCCCCCCATTTTTTTACGTTTTTCGTTTTGTTTTCTTTCGTTTTATATAGTTTTGTCCATTTTTCTTACGTTTTTATCGGTTTTCATCCGTTTTTCTTAAATTTTTGTCCGTTTTTCTTATGTTTTGTCTGTTTTCTTTCGTTTTGTCCGTAGTTCTTACGTTGTGTCCGTTTTTCGTACGTTTTTATCGGTTTTTCTTACGTTTTTGTCCATTTAAAAAAAATTTTGAATAAAAAATTTCAAAAAAAAAATATTGAATAAAAAAAATATTTTTCAAAATATGTCCGGTTTTTTTCAATATTTTTCGGAAATTTTTTAAGATTTAAAAAAAAAATATATTTGAAAAAAAATATTTTTCGGAAATTTTTTTCAAATATTTTTTTAAACGGACAAAAATATTTTCCGAAAAAAAACGGTAAAAAAATTTTCCGAAAAATATTTTTTTTCAAATATATATTTTTTTTAAATCTTAAAAAATTTCCGAAAAATATTGAAAAAAAACGGACATATTTTAAAAAATATATATATTTTTTGAAAAATATTTTTTTATTCAAATTTTTTTTTTGAAATTTTTTATTCAAAATTTTTTTTAAACGGACAAAAACGTAAGAAAAACCGATAAAAACGTACGAAAAACGAACAAAAACGGATGAAAATCGATAAAAACGTAAGAAAAATATTCAAAAACTATAAAAAACGAAAGAAAACGGACAAAAAACGTAAAAAAACGGGGGAAAATGGATAAAAAACGAACGAAAACGGATAAAAACGGGTGAAAACTATTATTAACGGAGGGACTAATTGGGGAAAACTATATTTTAAAAAATAAGGACTAACGGTGCAAAATTTATTAACGAATTACTAACAGTGCAAAACACTTAACGGACTGCACTAACGAAGGACTAACAGCGCAAGACACTTAACGGACATTTTTGGACGAGGGACAAAATCCGTAAGATTTGTAAACCACAGGGACGAAACGCACTGAAAAAAAAGCACAGGGAGATTTTCTGCAATTTTCAACAAACCACAATGACCAATTATGTAATTCACTCTGAAATTTGTTTTGCATAATATATGATAAAGAGTAATATGCCAACCGTTTATCCAACATTATTTCCCACATAGGTTGAAGAATGAAACTTTTGGTTACTAATATACCATAGTGTGAATGACTCACTTGTGATTAGACTAGTATTATGCTTTCGGTTGTATGATTGACCTCATGCTTAACAAGTTTGCAAACTAATAACAGCATGCGGTGAACTTTGGAACCCAAAGTTAATATGAACTCTTAAATCTTTTTAACCTTCATTTAGTATTATTTATTTTTCTTTTTTTTTTATAAGATATTGCTCAATTGTTGCTAGTTTCTAATAAAATTTGCCGTTCAAAAAAAAAAAAAAAATACGGCCGGGGTATTAATGAAGCCAAAACAAGAAAAGATAAGAAATTTACACAAATAATGTCCTTTTTTTAAGACTTTAATATAAAAATACGAGTAAGATTATATTTTAATTTCTAACAATAAAACTTTTAATCATGTTCAAACTTATAAAGTGAGCTAATATATCTAAGTACAATGCAGTTCAATTATTATGTTTTGATAGTTATCAACTTTGAATATCCAAGGATGCGTAATGGTAGGTGGGTTCAAACCCGGATTAGTCGGTCAAAAGATCGGAAACCATGATTTTTCCCAAAAAAAAATGATGCTCAATATTTCCAAATCTTTGAGAAAACCACGCGCGAGTTTAGAGTATAATTATTATGTGAATCCCTACAAGACCAAGTATATTAGAAGACACCTTTCTTATCCGGAATCAACTGAGAGCAAATTTGATGTATTTGTTGAGTTACACTAGATATATGACTAGAAAAGAAGTAATGAATATATATAGACTATGGAAGCAATCGAAAAAAATGAGGAAAACTGTCTTAAGATGATTATTGTGGTTGTTGTTCACGCGATTTAAGCCACTCTATATGTCCAAGAAAGTATAATTGAAGACGAAATAGGTACACAAAGTACATGGTCTCGTCCAACTATTGGGCTCAAGATTTAAGGAAAAAAGAAGATAGCTACTAGACATAGGCCCAGTAGAATTGGGCTAAAGTGATGCATTTCTTTATATTCATGCACAATTTTATCTTATGTCGTTGTTATATGCTACAAATATGTAAATTCTTAATATACACAGTGAGCATTCAAAAATTTGTAGTGATCGGCATAATGAGTTTGCTAAACAACCCATGGTCGTAACAGTATCATAATGCAAAAATACTTTTAACTTAACCTCCATGACCAAAAAAAGTAATTTATTGAGCGATGTAGAAAATTTTTCGCGAATGACTTTAGATAAGTAAAGGTCAACCCTTATTTCGTAAAAAAATCACAGGTTTTTTTTAGTTCAATGCTTAAATATTTGCAATCTTTCGATTAAACTAGAACAACATATACTTTCATGTTATCCAAGATGTTCCCTTCATAATTCGTGCTCCAAAAACACAAAATTTGCTCGCTTCTAAACTTCAATTTGGAGTTCCATGTAACAAATGTTTTGTATCATTTTATTGTAACACTCTGTCCCACATAGGCCGAAGATATAAGTTGTTTGTTAGTTATATAGCATAAGTGGATGTGTGCTAAATGTGTTGAGAATGGTATAATGTTTTCGGGCACTTCATCGACTTCTGGTGGAAAAAAACCTGATAGATGTTGAAATATCCGAAAATTCATATAAACTCTTAACTTTTTTCTTTTAGTTTTTAGCATAGTTTAAGGTTCGATCATAACGAGGATATCATTTGGAATATATTTTTGTTATAATGTGGTCTTACACAAATACAACATCGGTACGTAACTTTTTTCTTTTAATTTTAGCATAGTTGAAGGTTCGATCATAATGAGGATATCATTCGGAATATATTTTTGTTATAATGTGGTCTTACACAAATACAACATCGATAGTGACAATCAACAACTACTATTTCAATTATCATGATACATCAAGTTAAAATAATCAAGTATTTTTAAACTCATAGATCCATACTAAATGGTATATATCTCCCCGGATCTTTGAAAAAGCGAGGCGCGAGTTTAGAGTACAATTATTACTAGAATCTCCACAAGACCAAGTATATTAGAAGTTTCATTTCCTGTTCGGAACCAGTTGAGTTACTGAGCTACACGCTAACAGCGAAGGATTATAAAAATCCTGGCCACAACCTTCTACAAATAGTGTATCTCTTATGAGCTAATCGTAAGACGAGCCACACTTGATGACTAGAAAAGAAGAAATAAACATATTTAAACTAGGATAGCATTCGAAAATAGGAGAAAAAAAGTATGTTATGATGATATTGTGATTGTCGTTCACGCAATCTAAGCTAATATATGTCCTAAGAACAAGTAACAATGTTTTGATTTTTTTTCATGTGAGTCATGTTGTGGATGAGTTTATATCAACATATCATTTATATGAAATTATAAGAGAAGCTTATAGAATGATATATAATGGCGGTGTATGAAATAATGTTAGTACGTTACCATACAACAAGTGAAGAGTCAAATGTAGTTGATGAGTATCAAAAGATTGAAAAACCAAGCTAAAAGGGGCCAACTATTGGGCTGGAACTTTGGGCTAAAGTGATGACATTATTTATGTCCAGGCCCTATTGTCTCTTACGTTTTGTTATGTGCTTACAAATATTTTTACCAACTCCATAAGAATTAAAACTCGTATATAATTTTTGTAAGTTTATAAAAGATTGCATAGCTGCTTATATTGAGATCTTAACAACGTATACTCTTAAACTATTGTATATTTCTCATTTTTATAGCAAAAACAACATATAACATAAGTTATCAAAGCTGTGTGGATCCATGAAGGTTTCCCCAGTTCTTTCGATTTTGACATAAGTGCTCATCTTTAATATTGGATATTATGAGAGAGCTTTAATACTTGGAAGCATTGCTTAATGCACGGGTTCGTCGTTAATCCTGTTGGTCTTGTTGGAGTACCCAACGTTAAGGGTGTAGTACGTGCCGCACGTAGAGACTCGATATAGCACTACGATGGTCGGGAGTTGGGGCCACTCCCCTAACGAGTCCAAGGCAGGACGAAACCAGTGAACCTCTATTATACGCAGAACGGATGGCTGGTCCTTATCGGGGTAAAGGCGTCTCGTAAGGTCGAAGGAATGACTCCGTGACAATAAGCTTAAAGAAGCATGTTTTGTAATCAACTTACTTTTTCTATTTGCAACGACGAAACACGTTTTGATACAAATATAATGAAGTATCTAATCTTACGATAATTTGTGATGAACTACAAGCTCTCTCATAATATTGGATATTTATTAAAGCTAAAGGATCTCATAATTTGACAAAGACCTCCTGACACGAAACCATCAGGATCAGTTTTGCAACCATCATGTAAGTTAATAATGCTATATTGGTTAGTTATAAATAACTTATTATAAACACGCAATAAAGTTGCCACCCACTACTAAACTGATAAATGGACAAATGTATCACCAATTTCCTCAACCAAACCTTATGCTTATCATGTATCAGATATGCTTAACTTGCTTATATATTACTAAAGTTTAAACACATTGCTTAAAACAATATAACATAAGATCAACATCCAAAACTAACGAAACCGGGATAAAACAAACATACACAAATATTCTTAAAAAGAACCTTCCATTAAGAAAACAAGTAACAAAAACCAATCCTAAAACAAAAGGAAAAAAAAACAAAGACACAAAAAATCCACTAATAACATTCAATATTTCCAAATATTGCGTTAATCTTCAACTAAAACCATCTGGCGAGCAGCAGCATCGACAACTCTGTCATAACGATCATCCTCAAAAACATCATTAAATGGATGAACTTCAACGCCATTGTGATAAAAAAACAGTCAAGCGGTACTTATAATCACCAAGGTAACAAAGAACCATCTTTTGACCTACCATGATATTCTCATTCGAGAATAATAACTCCCAAGCCTTTCCATCAAACCCGTACACCTTACCGCTAATAACATGCCCATCAACATGATAGCTACCATGGCAAGTAACAACACTAATCGGACGACAAACTCTCCTATTCAGATGCTTGAAAAAACCCTTTGCAAAAATCTGAAACACAAACGTAAAAACAAGTCTAATTAAAAAAAAAACAAAAGAAAAAAAATACAATGCGTGCAGGAAAGAATAAAAGACCTGAACACTCTTGCTATATGAGGACGCGACAGTTAAGCACGAGTGAGCACGACCGCGGAAAATTATCACCCAGGTCTGTAGTCATTCCTTCCAAATTATAACCCGTCACTCGCAATACTTATTACACACGGATCTAAAGTGTATATTCCAGCCATCAATAACACCTTATGAAATTTTGTATAAATCCCAACTTTTGCCAAAGATTAAACAAGAGCTAGAGTTTAAACATCTAACACAAACTTTATAAACAACATCTTTAGTGACGAGAGTTATCTTCTTAGCATCACCACCAGTAGCAAAGTACATAAACTCCATAGGAACAACCTACGGCAAAGAAACCGAAACACATCAAGATAGCAGAAAAAAATTAAAAAAATAATTAAAAAAAAAAAAACAACAACAACAACAACAACAACAAACAAAGACATGTTATATTACCAAACCCCCTGCATATTCTTTGACAAAATTATACTCACAAACAAACTCCATGTAAACCAAAACAAAATATCACCCGATCAAATAAAAGTAAAAAACAGCACATAAAACATTGTTTATATAGACAAAGAGAAAAACAATCCTATCTTAATTCAATAACAAAACAAATATAGATAACATAATAAGCACAATCCTAATCTTATACAAATTAATCTATTAAATTTATAACTTCAAATACATGGGACAAAAAAATACTTACAGATAAAAGATAATAGCACCAAACTAGAATTGATAACTGGAACAATTGAACTACCCGGCCTTCAATAAATCGAGTAGCAGGAGAACTAATAGGTTTGGGGTTTAAGAATAAATGTGAAATAAAGGTAATCTTTGACTCAAAGTCAAATCTTTTATATAATAAAACAAAACCCTTAGTGGGAATTTTTCATTTCAAAAAAATCAAACCATACTTTATTTGGTAATATTTTTTTAATTATTATTATGTTTACAGACTTTAATACTAAAAGAAAGCCTAAATATTTCTTAATTTAGCTAATGTAAAAAAAAAATCGTCCTCATAAATCAGTTCTAGCAAAAAAAAAAACCAAAATACACATGTCCTTAATATTTATTAGTTGATAATTTTGGGCCAATATTGTAAATAAAAAAAGTGCAGAACTCCAAAATCCGTATATCATCTTATTCTTAAGTTTTTGTCCCATAAACTACACCAACCCAAAGAAACCCTAATCGATGAAGTTGGTATCATCTGATTTTGGTTCATTATTCGATTGCTATTGTTCTTCTTTTATATACAGGTTATTAATAAGGTTCAATTAAACTCAATTGCTATTGTTGTATCCAGGTTATTACAATTTGTGAGGGCTTAATATATTTTGATGGATAAACTTATAAGATATGGCCAGGTTGTTTGATCTAAATCGATTTAATTGTGTTGATTGGTGTTTGCAGGGATGCAATGAATATATGTCCTAAGAACAAGTAACAAATGTTTTGATTTTTTTTTTTCATGTGAGTCATGTTGTGGATGAGTTTATATCAACATATCATTTATATGAAATTATAAGAGAAGCTTATAGAATGATATATAATGGCGGTGTATGAAATAATGTTAGTACGTTACCATACAACAAGTGAAGAGTCAAAATGTAGTTGATGAGTATTAAAAGATTGAAAAACCAAGCTAAAAGGGGCCAACTATTGGGCCGGAGCTTTGGGCTAAAGTGATGACATTATTTATGTCCAGGCCCTATTGTCTCTTACGTTTTGTTATGTGCTTACAAATATTTTTACCAACTCCATAAGAATAAAACTCGTATATAATTTTTGTAAGTTTATAAAAGATTGCATAGCTGCTTATATTGAGATCTTAACAACGTATACTCTTAGGCCTTGTTTGTTTTTTCAAAAAAGCTCTTCTTTGCCTCTTTTGTCTGCAGGCGCGCAGACGTATTCCTTGAAGACCGTTTGTTTTTTTTCAGACATAAGAGGCTAAAATCTCTTATTTCCTCTTCTACCATGCAGACATAATTTATCTCTTCTTTTCCACTTCTTACCTCTTCTCACAACCCCTACATCTCTTTCTCAATATCTTACATCTTTTTTACGTTTTCGCATTTTTTTTACGTTTTCGTCCGTTTTCTTATATTTTCGTCCGTTTTTTTACGTTTTCGTCCGTTTTTTTACGTTTTCGCCTCTTTTTTACGTTTTCGCCATTTTTTTTACGTTTTCGTCTATTTTTTTACTTTTTCGTCTGTTTTTTTACGTTTTCGTCTGTTTTTTTACTTTTTCGTCCGTTTTTTTACGTTTCGTCCGTTTTCTTACGTTTTTTACCGTTTTCGTCCGTTTTCACCCTCTTTTTTCTTACGTTTTCATCTATTTTTTACGTTTTCGATCATATTTTTACGTTTTCGTCCATTTTTTATGTTTTCGTTGATTTTTTTCGTGCATTTTCGTCCCATTACGTTTTCGGTCATTTTTTTACGTTTTCGTCCATTTCTTTACGTTTTCGCCAAATTTTTTTACGTTTTCGTCCGTTTTTTACGTTTTCGTCCGTTTTTACGTTTTCATCCGTTTTTTACGCTTTCGTTCGTTTTTTACGTTTTAATCCGTTTTTTATATTTTCATGTGTTTATTTTACTTTTTCCTCCATTTTCATATGATTTTATAAGTTTTTTGTACGTTATTTTATCTTACCTAACAAAACGTAAGATAATGTAAGAAAACGAATGAAAACGAATGAAAACAGACGAAAACATAAAAAAAAAATAGACGAAAACGTAAAAAAAACGGTCGAAAATGTAAAAAAGGCGAAAACGTAAAAAAAGACGAAAGCGTAAAAAACGGTCGAAAACTTAAAAAACAGACGAAAACGTAAGAAGATTAAAACGGACGAAAACGTAAAAAAAAAGGAAGAAAACGTAAGAAAAATGATGGAAACGTAAAAAAAAATAGCCGAAAACGTAAAAACATACGAAAACGTAAAAAAACAAACGAAAACGTAAAAAAAGATGTAAGCGTAAAAAAACAGACGAAAACGTAAAAAACCGGACGAAAACGTAAGAAAATGGACTAAAATGTAAAAAAATGACAAAAACATTAAAAAACAGACGAAAACATAGAAAATGGAGGAAAATGTAAAAAACAGACGAAAATGTGAAAAAACTAGTGAAAAAGAAAAAGGAAAAAAAAAGTTACTTTAATAGCACAAAAAATACTAGTGAAAAAGAAAAAAGAAAAAAGAAGAAAAAGAAGAAAAATGAAAGAAGTACTTCAATAGCACAAAAAACAAACGGTCTTCTTGTTGCAGATGAAGAGCTTAAATGTACCTCTTCTTTTGCAGACATGGTTTACAGATGAAGAGGTAAAAGCTCTGAAAAAACAAATGACACCTTAATGTCATATAATATATAAATAGCTTTAAATTGTTATTAGAATGCAAT